>JAIUCV010000008.1:46985352-47507467 GCA_026724425.1 Erythrophleum ivorense | reverse complement strand
GTTGTGGAAAGAGCTCATAAGGGTGAGGTGATGCTAAAAGTCTCTTGATGAAGGTGAGGAGATGCCAAAAGTCTCATGGCATAGGTGAGATAAGGCCAAAAGTCCCTTGAATGGGTGAGGCAAAGTCAAAGGTCCCTAGGCCAAGAGTGAGGCAAATCCAAAAGTCCTAGAAATGGGGTGAGGCTAAACTAAAAGTCCCTAGGGCATGAAAGTAAGCTTGACATGTGAATGTGGCATGGCATGGCATTTATTGCACATTTTATGCTTATATAGTTATGCATTTGGTATATGTATGCCTTGAATGTAGTGTAAATGGGTGTGTGAGCTATTAAAATTCTTGGAATCTCACTCCCCTTTCCCCTTCATCCTTGAATTGTCTAAGTGGTGTTCCAAGTCAAGGAGATGCAAGCCAAGGATATTGAACATCTTTGTTTCAGTGTATTATGTACTTTAAATGGTGGTTAAAT
Source organism: Erythrophleum ivorense (assembly GCA_026724425.1). Lineage (NCBI taxonomy): Eukaryota > Viridiplantae > Streptophyta > Magnoliopsida > Fabales > Fabaceae > Erythrophleum > Erythrophleum ivorense. The sequence goes on along the minus strand of JAIUCV010000008.1, from coordinate 47,507,000 downwards.
GTCAAAGTGATGATGTATGTAATGTTTTTGTGATGTAAGACCATAGACAAGTGTAAAATGATGTATGAATATGATGTGGACTTTATATGACGCTAAAGCAATAGCATTGTGCAAATTGGCTCTTGGATGGCTTGATGTAACTATGCATAAATGAATGTTGAGAAACCAAAATAAGATACATGAGGTTTGGGATCACTTGGGCAGTCTTCACAAATCATATTTGTGCTTTGAAACTTGTTCAAGGGGTGCCAAACCCAAGAAGAGGCCAATTGGTGCAAAGTGACTCTTGGTAGGAAGTAAAAATGACCATTTCATGAGATTATGTCACTTTTTGTCCAAATGAGCTCTTCTTGATTTGAAATTTGACATGCATTTAGAGCTGATTGAGAGTTTTTTGAGAAGTTAAAGTTGGTAATTTTTAGAGGTTTGTAGAATATTTAGCGAATTGTTGAGATTGAAAATTTTTCTAATTTTGGTCCTTGGTACTGTAGCACTGGTCCAAAATCAAATTCTGTCACTCATAGGGCAAATGATGTCTAATTGACACGAAATTTAATATAAAGAAACTAGACATTCCCAGTGACTTGTGACAACTGGAAGCACCTCATTTGGAGGTCTATAGAGGGAGATATGAATTTTTGAATATTCTGTTCAGTATCAGGACCCTTACCCAACTTGAGTTACTATTCTATTGAATTTCGAGAATTGGGATTCCTGAACTGGTCTAAAGTATTTTTTTTCCCTCTAGCTAACATCCACAGCCTTCCATATTGGCATCATTTGCATGGATTGAATTTTTGTGAAATTAATTGGACATTTTCAAAGTTTGTTGTAGAATCTGTGATAGTATCAAGAGGCAGTTTGATCTCTGGACCTTTTCAGATGTCAAACACCCTCTGTGATGGGTGTTATGGTATGTGCATATTTTTATTGTGAAGTAGACATCCATCTTTCCATAATGGCCAAGAATGTGTGATTTTAATTTTTTTAGAATTAGTTATGATTTTTTGGAATTGGGCCAGGGAAGGGGCCAAATCTGGTCGAAAATAAACCTCCATATTCTAGGTTCCATTTCGGTTTCCATGAGTTTTGGGCATGATTTTATAATGCAAATGAGTTGTATATATGTAATTAAATATGGAAAAAATATAGTATGGGGTCACTTGACCCACATGGCATGGAATGGAATTTTTATATGCGACACAACACAAAAATAATTAATATTTTAATGTCATTTTCTTGCCTCTTATATGTATTGATAGATAAAAGGTATAAAGATAGCATGGAATGAGCTAAGAAATTATGGTATTACATCAAACCTGTCTCACTTTTCTTCCATTTTAAAATTTCAATTTTAAAAGCATTTGTGAGATCCAGTGTTTCACCATTTTAGAACCTTTTCTCCTTCTTTTGCTACATCTCATCTTATCTGATTTCTCTCCCATTCTCTTTCCTTCTCATAGCTATAAATGGTGAAGCTAAAATGGTCGATCTTTTTCTCTCTTTTTCCAAAATGATTTTTTTTTGTACAATAATCCATTGGTCTTTACTTCTTTTTTTTCCCCTTCCTTTGTTAATGACTATTTCATCTACTTGACTAATTTTACATTTCCATCTTTCATCTTTGGTATTTCATCTCAACATCTGTTGTCGATTTCATCAAAAATAGAAGAGGATTTTTTTCTTCTCGCCAATTTTGGTTTTGGTCTTTTCTTCCTTATTGGATGAATGTTACTTTTTAGAGGAATTTTTATTTTTGTCTATTTCATCTTATCAAAAATAGAGGAGGAATGTTGCTGTAGGGGATTTTACATAGCTGTAATAGCACATATTTCTTGTTCCAAGCTAGTCAAAGAAGGAAAATTCTATTTAGATCAAAGGCTTCATCTTTCGCTATCAGTAAGATCCAATTTTCTTCCTTTTTTTGTGTAGCTTTTTGGTATTTTGGTATGTACGAGCAAGATCACGTCCCTCATTACGAGCCTGTACACATGCTTCTAGAGCTACTCGATTAGCTACGGCACCAGGTGTTAGATACCTGTGACTCGATTGGTGAAATAGTATCTCTCTCCAAAAAAGCATGTTTTTTTTTACCGCCGCACAAAGAAAATATTTTGTTGCGAATGAACAAGATATTGAGGAATTGTCCATACGTAAAATCATAATTATTGATACAGGCCTTTTCCACATAAAAAGGGAATCTTTTGTTACAATAGAAGCGGAAGTGATGTCGATCCCTTACTAGTTAAGGGATCCCTTGTTTGATTCATATTCCGATCAAAAACTTTATTTCTTATCTTAAAAGGGTTTAATCCTTTACCTCTCAACGAACGATTCGAGGAATACTATACATTATCATAATTTGTATTCAAAAAGAATCAATTCGAAATTGACAAATTGAATTATGAAATTACAAAACATAAGTTTTTTGGGCAGTTGGTCAGATCTAGTATGGATCGTACATGGACGGTAGTTGGAGTCGGTGGCTCCCCTAGGGTTTCCTCGTCTGGGATCCCTGGGGAAGAGGATCAAGTTGGCCCTTGCGAACAGCTTGATGCACTATCTCCCTTCAACCCTTTGAGCGAAATGCGGCAAAAGGAAAGAAAGGCCAATGAGATAGAAAAACAGAATCGTAAATAAAGTTCAGGTTCGAATCCGCCCGAGGAGGGGCTCGCGTCTGATTAGCTAGTCCCAATATTTAGGTACCTACCTACCTTTAATAGTATCTTTTGTAATTGCTATGTCATTTTGCTTATAATGTAGAATGGAATAGAGTGGGCTTTGATTATTGATAAATGATTATTAATTTATTAATTGTAAATGAGGTGTTGCAAAAAGAATAGCAAGTAATTGTATAGCTTTTTTTCCTTTTCAATCATGACATTTTAAAATGTTAAATGGTATTTTCTTGCATGTTCATGGCATCTTTGTATTGCTCATATCTATAAATCTATATTCCTTAGTGTGTTCTTAAAAAGCATGGGTAATGGCATATGTGACTTTGGTTTCTTTCCTCTTTGTGCTTTGTAATTTTAGTTTTGTATTCTGTATTGTAACCATGCAATTAAGAATGCCTAGATCTATTTGAGAAGGTTTTTGTCCTTCACTTCTTTAAAATGTTTATGTATTACTATACTTTATCATTCATGTTTTTATGCAAGACTTCTATACATTCTTGAGGTAAATTATTGTTTCATTTTGCTGCTTTTTCATTATGAACAAAAATGATATATGCTAAGCTCCTTTGATTTCCTTTTTGTTCAATAAACTTTATTTTTATGATAAATTGTTAGAATCAATATTTTGTAGTTATGCTTATAACTTTTGCAGCCCATTATGTAATGTATTCAATGGTGGGTCCAAAGACAACCAACAAACTACAATTTGTTTTAGTTGTTTTGTTTCCTTTTTCTTATATTATATATCCAAAACCAAAAATCATTGTTAGCAAGTTTAGCTCCTTTGTTTTTTGTCTAATACTTATTTTATTCTTTGAGGCCTTTTTTATTGTCAATAAATATAGTTACTTCTTCCAATACTATGCTTTTCATAATATCTAAACATTGAACTCTAGACAAATTAAAAAAAAAAATTGAACTCAATGGAAAATTGATTGTTTCTATGTGATTTTGAATTGCCTATTCTTTCCTTTTTTTCCATATTTTTTTCCTTTTATTTTCTTCATCTTTGCCCTATAATTGTTGTGTTTCTTCATTGTCCCTTTCCCATCCCTCATGGCTTCCTTTGTTGTAGATTTTGTTGAAGATCGAAGTTGATAGGTGAAGATGAAATTTGGTATACAAGTTAACATAGACGATGCTAAAAGGAGCTCAATTATTTTCAATTTCATTCATTGTTTCTATTTAATTTGAATAATCTATCTATTTTTCTTGTTTTTCCTTATTTTTTCCTTGTATTTTCTTCATATTTGTCTTATAATTGTGTTAAGTTATGAATTTTTTAAATTGTTGAAATATTTATAGTGCTACTTTAATTTATGAAATGCACACTAATTTTGGATAGATGCTTAATTGGTTATATTGGTTGTATATTTGATTCACTAGTCAAATCTACATTCCTTCAATTGCATGATTTAATTGGTTATACTATGCTACTTCCCAAATACTAAATGCCTCAAGCTTTTCATTATATGCTTATACTCTTTATTGTGCTACTTTTAAGTTTTTCCAAATAATATATTTGAACTTAATTTTATTTGCTGTGTTTTTTTTTGAAAAGAATTGAAAAGAAGGACCCAGGCTTGGAAAAAATTGTAATGAGGGACCTGTTAAATAAGTTATATTCTTCTACGTCATTTACTCCCATCATTTCTTCATATGGGTTTTTATTTTTCTGCCATTCCTGTTCCTTACTAGTCTTGGCTTCCTCTATAATTTGCCTCCCTTTATTTCTTTATCTTTCTTTCCCTCAATTCGTCATCTTTCTTCCTTCCCTCTATTTCTTCCACCCTTCATATGTTTCTCTTCTTACTTCGCTAGTATTTTCTCTAGTCTTGTCATGAGCATAATGGAAAGGGCTGCAGAGCCTTATTAATATGTTAATATTGAAGGCCTTTTTGTAGGATCTAGTAAGGAGCAATTTATAATTTGTTATGTCTCTCGAATCCCTATGCCTAATGGCAATTTTTTTTTCTTATACTTGTTAAGGATCATCTGCGTTGTATATAGTATTTAGGCTGTAGTTACAAGGACTTTTAGTAGTTTTATTACCATGATTTAAGTTTGATACTATTTGAAAGAACGCAATAACTGTTAGAGATATTATTACTTCCTTTTAGGAATGTTACTACTTGCTTTTAGCTTTATTTCCACTATTTGTGTGATAATGTTGCTTTAGTTCCAAAAATGATGAACAATCCTTAAGCTTTTTTTTTTTGGGGTAGTTGTGATCATCAAAAGATGGAAAATAAGAATTCAGGCAAGGTGTTATACTATTTTCATATGGGTAGACAAATTTTAAGGGATTCAAGTGGGAAGCTCCACGATAAGGGGGTTCGAACAAGTGGAAGATTGATAAAGGAAGAAATATCATTACAAGAACTAATGAGAGTAATAAGATCATAAATGGTGGTTTTGTTTATGACTTTATCCTGATGCTATAAAAGTAGCTACCTAGTAGTTTTGTTTATGACTTTTGTGAAAGAATTGGTCGGTTTTGAGAGTGTAATAGTTAAACTCTCTTTTGTATATAAGCAGACATAACTTAGTTTTTGAAGGTTTATAGGTTAGGCTCTTTTTTGTACATGAGTAAACATAACCTATTTTTTTAAAATATGGAAATTAGGCTATCTTTTGTACCTGGGCAAGTCTAACCTATTTTTTGAAGGTAAGGAAGTTATGCTCTCTTTTGTACATGGGCAAACATAGCTCATTTTTTGGATTCTTAGCAACTGCATATAACATTTATCTATGTATGTAATAGTTACAAGGAAAGTAATGTCTGACTTTATGTTACTAATGAAAATAAAGCTTTATGTTACAATTGATGTGTGTGTATAGTATTTGTTCATGTCTAATCCCTGCACAGGCAATGAAAATAGCTTACACCATATTAAGTGATATTTGGTATACAATTCTTGTTAAAGTTTTTGTATATATGTACGACATATTAAGTGAGCTTTTGTGTATGTAATGGGTATAAGGAAAGTTAGTACTATCAAAATTCACATTTTTATTCTTTCAATTGTTTAGCCTTCTTAACTAACCAAAGCAATTGTTAGTACTGATTTTTAATGCCATTACTATAAGGTTTAGGGATTTTACTATTACATTTATAAGAAGAGAAAGATGTTTTAAGGGTTGAACATTGTGAGAAACTTTTTGAACCTAGGGATAATTTTTTTTCCTACAACTTTCCCTTCCCTTATATAAGTGGATACTGACATTTTGGATGCTTATTTTCACCTTCAAAACTAGGATTTTGCCATTGCTTATCATAGGCTGAAAGGTGTTGTATACTTTTTCCATTGGCTTTGTCTCCAATAAGTATGCCCATCAAGGGCTCAGCTTTCCCTTGCATGAGTATGGAGCCTTTAAAGTCAATAAAAATGATGTATTGATTCTTTCCCATATAACAGACTTTAAAGTGAAGACTAGTGTGCCTAGCGATGCACCGGATGGCCACATGCCTTTGCTTGTTGTAGGATCTTGGTGATGAGTTTTACAATCATTTCTACCAAGTTTAAGGCCGTTACTAATGGATTTAAAAAAATTTACTACAATAATTAGGGACCTTCGAAAGTATAGTTGCTAGTATGATTTAGGACTGTAACTACAATGTTTAGAAATATTCTTATGCAAGTTCAAGAAATTTACTACCATGTTTAGGTTCCTTGTAGAGTATAAAGTTTTATAACTACTACTACGAAATTTACGAGTGTTACTACAAGGTTTAGGGTTGTTACTATAGGACTTCAATAAATTTGCTACTGTGTTTAGTCTCCTTGTATAATAAGAGTTTTAGGGCCATTATTATGAAGTTTAGTGGTGTTATTATTGAATTTAAGAAAATTTATTACTACTTTTAAGGACCTTGCAGAGTATAGTTACTAGTGTGGTTTTGAATTATTACCATAAATTTTAGGGTTATTATTACTGAACTTAGAAAATTTACTCTCATGTTTAGGCTATTTTGCAGAGTATAGAGTTTTAGAGCCATTACTACGAAGTTTAGTAATGTTATTACTAGATTTAAGGAAATTTACTACTACTTTTAAGAACCTTCTAAAATATAGTTATTAATATGATTTAAGACCGTTACTAAAAATTTTAGGGATATTACTAGTAGACTTTAAGAAATTTACTACCATGTTTAGGCTCCTTGTATAGTAACTAAGTTTAGGATGCAAATCTCAAGTTTAGTGATATGACTTATTAAATCTTAAGAAAATTGACTATTATGGTAGTAGAAAAAAAAAACTTCAAGGAACTTTATAATCTTATTATAATTATAAGCATTAAATATTTACAACCATTTTATTTTACAATGCTCACATCAAGATGTTCTTATCTATGACAATAATCAAACAAAATCTAGTGGATAAAACAATCAATTCATCACTACTTTATGGTGTGCTTCCTTTGGTTTAATGCCATTATATCACCATGACCCTTGTTCAATGGATAGTTCACTAAATCCCTCATGAGCACTTTGTAATAATTGGTACCTATAAAATATAAATAATTCCTTAAAACAAAATGAACTCATTAAATCAGGGCATACAATGATGTATAACAATGAATTATTTCCTTACACATGAACTTCTTAGAAGATGCTCTCTCTTGTGCATCCTTTGCTCTTCATATGTTTCATCATTATATCTCTTTTACTCACTCAGTTCTAATTTCTTCCACTCTATTAGTACTGCAACATTCCTCTATAAAAGGATGACAAACAGTTTTACTTAATTCTCCTACCATATTTTGGACATTATTTACTCTATAACAATTATGTTGCTTATCTCTTTAACATCATGAAACTTTCCTTTACTTTTTTTCATGAAATTCAACCCTGAAAATGAAAACATAAGTATGATTAACTCTTATTTGGATTACCATAAATTACAATCATGTCAGTAAATATACAAAAACTATCATCTGAACTTTTGTAGTCTAAATTTGTTTTTGTACGAGATGTTATCTTGATCTTTCGTGATGACCTATCTTAATAGTTACAAAATCAACACCTTTTAACCACAACTATAAACAACTAACGAAAACATCAATAATCTCTTCTTATATAAATAATTAAGTGTAATTGATGATGAATCTAGATATGTCTGGAAGTAATACAACAATTTCATTATAAATAAAAAGAAAAATAGGATATTTAAGGAAATTTGCCACCATGTTTAGGGACTTTACATAGTATACTTAGAGTTCTAAAACTCTTATTACCAGATTTAAGGACATTGCTAATGTATTTAAAGAATTTTACTATTCACATTTTAGACTTTGTGGTTTACTATTGAGTTTTAGGCCCATTACTACTAAGTTTAATGTGTTGCTACTAGATTATTAGTAACTTATCCTAAATTCATGTTTCAAAGAAATCAACGATATCTAATACACAATAGCAATTGCCCAAAACCAACAAAAATTTGATATCTACAATTCTAAATCTAAAGTATCTCAATTGTTATCTTTCACTACCTAAATTCTCTTGACTAACAAAACTCAGACATATTTGGAATTTGAAGTGAAAGCATGTAAATCCTAACATTTTAGAGGGAAGAAAATTGAAAACTTTATGAACCATCAAATGAGAAGGAGAAGTTCTATTTACCATTGATTCCCACAGATTTGCATAGCACACCAAGATAAAGAGAAGGAGAAGTCATGCATGTAAGAGAGACACCATTGAATGATAGTCTTTGTTAGTGAGGGAGAACTCATTAAAGGCTAGGTCTTGCTTGCAAGGGACAAACTGTAAAGTCCCACATCGGGTAGGAAGACCCTGCGCTAAGGCCTTATAAGTGGGGGCGAAGCTCTCCCCACCAACGGCCCACTTTTCCTGAGCGAAAGATGGGTAACCAAGCCCTCGAAACTCAAAAGGGACAAAAAGCTCGACAGCGGGAAACCGACCGAGTAACAATACTGTTGGAGGCTCTGTAAGTGTGTTAGTATCAGAGCCGGCCTAGCCGTATGTGCAACCTGAGGACGAGTTGGCCCCAAGGGGGGTGGATTGTAAAGTCCCACATCAGGTAAGAAGACCCTGGGCTAAGGCCTTATAAGTGGGGGTGAAGCTCTCCCCACCAACGGCGCGCTTTTCCTGAGCGAAGGATGGGTAACCAAGCCCTCGAAGCTCGGAAGGGACAAAAAGCTCGGCAGCGGGAAACCGACCGAGTAACAATACCGTTAGAGGCTCTGTAAGTGTGTTGGTATCAGAGCCGGCCTAGCCGCATGTGCAACCCGAGGACGGGTAGGCCCCAAGGGGTGGATTGTAAAGTCCCACATTGGGTAGGAAGACCCTGGGCTAAGGCCTTATAAGTGGGGGCGAAGCTCTCCCCACCAACGGCGCGCTTTTCCTGAGCAAAGGATGGGTAACCAAGCCCTCGAAGCTCAGAAGGGACAAAAAGCTCGGCAGTGGAAAACCGACTGAGTAACAATACCGTTGAAGGCTCTGTAAGTGTGTTGGTATCAGAGCCGGTCTAGCCGTATGTGCAACCTGAGGACGGGTTGGCCCCAAGGGGGATGGATTGTAAAGTCCCACATCGAGTAGGAAGACCCTGGGCTAAGGCCTTATAAGTGGGGGCGAAGCTCTCCCCACTAACGGCGCGCTTTTCCTGAGCGAAGGATGGGTAACCAAGCCCTTGAAGCTCGGAAGGGACAAAAAGCTCGGCAGCGGGAAACCGACCGAGTAACAATACTGTTGGAGGCTCTGTAAGTGTGTTGATATCAGAGCCGGCCTAGCCGCATGTGCAACCCAAGGACGGGTTGGCCCCAAGGGGGGTGGATTGTAAAGTCCCACATCGGGTAGGAAGACCCTGGGCTAAGGCCTTATAAGTGGGGGCGAAGCTCTCCCCACCAACGGCGTGCTTTTCCTGAGCGAAGGATGGGTAACCAAGCCCTCGAAGCTCGGAAGGGACAAAAAGCTCGGCAGCGGGAAACTGACTGAGTAACAATACCATTGGAGGCTCTATAAGTGTGTTGGTATCAGAGCCAGCCTAGTCGCATGTGCAACCCGAGGACGGGTTGGCCCCAAGGGGGGTGGATTGTAAAGTCCCACATCGAGTAGGAAGACCCTGGGCTAAGGCCTTATAAGTGGGGGCGAAACTCTCCCCACTAACGGCGCGCTTTTCCTGAGCGAAGGTTGGGTAACCAAGCCCTCGAAGCTCGAAAGAGACAAAAAGCTCGGCAGCGGGAAACTGACCGAGTAACAATACCGTTGGAGGCTCTGTAAGTGTGTTGGTATCAGAGCCGGCCTAGCCGTATGTGCAACCCGAGGATGGGTTGGCCCTAAGGGGGATGGATTATAAAATCCCATATCAGGTAGGAAGACCTTGGGCTAAGGCCTTATAAGTGGGGGCGAAGCTTTCCCCACTAACGGCGCGCTTTTCTTGAGCGAAGGATGGGTAACCAAGCCCTCGAAACTCGGAAGGGACAAAAAGCTCGGCAGCGGGAAATCGACCGAGTAACAATACCGTTGGAGGCTCTGTAAGTGTGTTGGTATCAGAGCCGGCCTAGCTGTAACACTTTAACTTCTAGCTCATACCCATCATGCCCACATACTCATAATGATGTGCTAAGCATACAAAGAAGGTTATTAGCTCTACCTTATGCTTCTTTTCTATGGCATTATGTATGGGTAAATTTCCACTGAAAGTCACATGGACCGGGTGAGCTCTCTCTGTTCATCCTCATGCTCAATTACACTATTGAGACTTATTTCAATCCCAATAATATGCTTTAAACTCATGGAAAGCAAAAAGGGATTTGAGACATGCATTTTCGTTTTTGGCAGATTTCGCTTCATTTCTAGGCTAAGTTTGAAAATTCATATCTAAATTCAAAAAAATCGTAACTGCATAATCTTGGTCATTCTAGAAAGCTTGAGATGTCTACTTCATCCTAAAAATACTTATAAGTCTCAGTATCTCACATATCCTTCGTTTGATATCAAAATCGTTCACTGGTCAGAGGGGGCTCCTTTGCTGTCACAGTTTACTGATATGGACTTTGAAAATATCTAACTAATTCCAAAAAACTCCAATGCTTGCAAATCATATCTCTATAGAAAGATGTGGATGTTAGCTAGACAGAAAAAATATCTCCAGATCAGTTCACCAAGCAAAATTCCCGAAAACAGATGAAACAGTACTTTGGGTCTGGTTGGGGGTCTGATACTGGGCAGGAACTTCGAAATTGCATATCTTACTCTCTAGACCTCTAAATGATGTGCTTCTATTCTTACAAGTCACTATGACCATCTAGTTTCTGTGTATAAAATTTCGTAGCCATTGGACTACGTTTGCCCCTCGGATGACACGATTTCTAAACTGACCAAAAGAACAGTGTTTTCTGAAATCCGAAATTCTGATGTCAACTTTGAAAAACCATAGAAAATGATATAGACCTCTAAATGACATGAACTCTAACTTCCCAGAAAGCTCTAAACATGATCTAGTTACATGTCAAATTTCAGGACAAGAAGAGGTCATATGCTTAGCCTTGGACATCATATGCAAAAAGGCCTTTTCTTGGCCAAAAGTGGGGTTCATAGGGTCCAATCTTGGTTCTTCTACCTCTATGACCCTTTGAGCACATGAGAAAGAATCTCTAAGGGCCATCAATCATGGCTCAAGTGTCTAGTAACTTAGATTGAATAGACTCACTACCCCATGCCCACTTATGCACCTTTATAGCCTATGCTAACATTGAGCATTTCACATTAAAACATGCCTCTTCATTCAAAATAGGCCACATTCTCATACATTCATCATTCATACATTAACTTGAAACTAATCATAAGACTACATCTTTTACATCATTAATTTACATCACTTGTCTCATATACAATATATTTACAAGAAGCTCTTTACAAATCTTTCTTAGTCTCCCTAGCCTCATGCTTAGTGATGGTTCCCATCTCTAGTCTCACTTGGTCCACCTGGCATGTTTGGATGGTGGAGAGGGAGGGTGAGATTTAGAGACTCTCAGTAGTTCAACTTTCATTCAGTCATACATATATAGCATGTAAACAAGGCTCACCATGCATGTATGGCATGTTAGCATATAAAATCATGATGAAAGCATTTAAAACATGTGAATTGGCCATGCATAAGGAAAAACATTCTCAACATGTGAGTAGGCCATATATAACATTTAGAAGCTTGCTAAGTACATGGAGTAGCCTCACCCACTCACTTGTGGCTTTTGGACTTGTCTCACCCATTCTTAAGAGGTCCTTAGACTCAACCCTTACTCTTTGGGAGTCAACCTCACTTTTGGGAGACTCTTTACTCTTATCTCAACCAACTTAAGGGTTTGGCTCGTCCTCATCTTGGCTTAAGGGTTATTGGCTTTTCCATTCCTCAAGCAAACCAAAATAATCATACAAATCATCATTTCAATTCATAATATCTCATCATGCTAACACACTTCTTATAGCTCATATCATACATACATACAAGTAAGACAATGTAAACACACAATTATGCATGAAAGAAGGTGGAGAGAACTACCTTGTTAGCTATTCACTACTTTCTCTTTTACTTGTCTCCTCCCTTGTGGATTTCACTACCACTTCTAGATGGGGGACTTTTCTTGAGCCTAACCACACAAGAAGCATGAAATTAATTCCTTAATACTTGATTCTTAAGCTAGGGATCACTTCTAATCAACTCTATTGAGCTTCTTAAACTAGGTTTCCTTATCTCACTAGAATCCATTAGCTATCCTCTCTCTTTTCTCAACTCTCAAGTTCTTACAAAAGGGAAAGCAAGAAAGAGAAGACTCCATACTTCTAACCTCTCTCAAGAGTGGTTTTCCACTCTCTCTCTTCTGAACCAAACTCAAAACCTAACTATCTTTGCTATCTAAACTGTAGGAAGAGAGGGGAAGGGGAGAAGGGTAACATATGAAGAGAAAAGCCATGAGAATTCTTACCTTTCTTGTCCTTTCTTCTTCTCCTAAGCTTCTCTCTCTCTCCTCCGTCCTTTTCTCTCTCCTAAGGTGAGCTTGAGTCAGTTAGAAGAAGAAAGAAGAGATTTGGGAGCTTTTAAAAAGTAAAATTCTCTTTTTCTCGCTTTTCTGGACCGCTCTCGCTATAGCGAGCCATTGCCCTCGCTACGGCGAGCTCGTGTCTGTTCCAGACCTCTGCCTTCGCTATGGCGTCGCTACGGCGAGCTCGGGCCTGTTCCAGACCTCTGCCTTCGCTATAGCGCCGCTACGGCGAGCAACTCCCTGGTTTTTGTATGGAATACCGCACTCGCTATAGCTAGGAGCATCTTCGCTACGGTGAGCAACTCCCTGGTTTTTATATGGAATGCCGCACTCGCTATAGCTAGGAGCATCTTCGCTACGGCGAGAGGGCATTCTCGCTATGGCGATGCCATTTCTTGCTATGGCGAGAAGACTTAGAAAATTTTCAGCTCTCTTCGAAAATTTTCAACTTTCTCTTTTCCTTTTCTTTTCTTTTTTCTTGGCTGTTACACTAGCCGTATGTGCAACCCGAGGACGGGTTGGCCCCAAGGGAGGTGGATTGTAAAGTCCCACATCGGGTAGAAAGACCCTGGGCTAAGGCCTTATAAGTGGGGGCGAAGCTCTCTCCACCAACGACGCGTTTTTCCTGAGCGAAGGATGGGTAACCAAGCCCTCAAAGTTCGGAAGGGACAAAAAGCTCAGCAGCAGGAAACCGATCGAGTAACAATACCATTGGAGGCTCTGTAAGTGTATTGTTATCAGAGCCGGCCTAGCCGTATGTGCAACTCGAGGACGGGTTGGCCCCAAGAGGGGTGGATTGTAAAGTCCCACATCAGGTAGGAAGACCCTGGGCTAAGGCCTTATAAGTGGGAACGAAGCTCTCCCCACCAACGGCGCGCTTTTCCTGAGTGAAGGATGGGTAACTAAGCCCTCGAAGCTCGGAAGGGACAAAAAGCTCGGTAGTGAGAAACCGACAGAGTAACAATACCGTTGGAGGCTCTATAAGTGTGTGGTCACACAGAGCTCCTAATGTATTGTTACTCGGTCGGTTTCCCGCTGCCGAGCTTTTTGTCCCTTCCGAGCTTCGAGGGCTTGGTTACCCATCCTTCGCTCAGGAAAAGCGCACGTTGGAAGGGGAAGCTTTGCCCCCACTTATATGCACTAGCCCCAGGACCTTCCTAACCGATGTGGGACTTTACATTACACACTTACAGAGCCTCCAACGGTATTGTTACTCGGTCGGTTTCCTGCTGCCGAGCTTTTTGTCCCTTCCGAGCTTCGAGGGCTTGGTTACCCATCCTTCGCTCAGGAAAAGCGTGCCATTAGTGGGGAGAGCTTCGCCCCTACTTATAAGGCCTTAACCCAGGGTCTTCCTACCCGATGTGGGACTTTACACAAACCATTGAAGGATAGGTATTTCAGTAGACCATCAAGTGAGAAACTATCAAAGGAATTTCAATAAACTATTATGGGAGAAACCATCGAGGGAAAGGTAACTGTCAATAAAGAGAATCAATGAGCCATGGCAACGAAGGGTTGAGGAGGAAGAGAGCAACATCTGGAAAAAAAAAATAGGGGAGCGTTTGGATTCATATGGCTTGTTTAATAGAGCAAGGATATTTTCCCAAGGGAGGCTAAGGTTTCACCGTTATTTTGCCGCTAATTTGAACTCTCAAAAGGAGATTTGGTCAATGTGAGTTATATAAAAGTTTCATCTTCTTATTCATTTTGGTTCTATTGGTTTTTTATTTGGAGAATTTTCACCATTTACCCAAATTTGAAACTAGTTATTTTGGTTGTTCTTGTATGATTTTTTAAGGTTGAGGCTAGAGGAATTATTAGGCAAGTATCTTCTCTTTAATTTGATATATTTTATGCTGGATATTAGCCTCAATGATTGACTTATATAATAGGCTTTGGTTTTGTACTAAAATACTAAGAATTTGGAGTGAGACATTGATGTTTCTAGTGTAAGAAAGCCCTAAGTCCAAATTTGAAATTCATTGAAAACTAAGTTAGTGATTTTTCAGTAGTTCTTAATGTTAGGAATGAATGGGTAGTTGATTTCTAGAATGGATAATGATTTGGAAATTTGTTTTGGTAATTTAGAACTTTAAAATGTGATAATTTATCTTAATTATGAGAAATTGACATAACTAAGTGAGGTAACCCAAGTTTAATTCTAATTTCTTATATATGTTTATTTTTAATATGATATTTGCTACAGATATATGTTTTCTATAATAACTGATTGGTTGACCACTTAGTTGTACTGGACTGTGATTGAGTTTTTGGTAGAGCTGTGATCATACTGCCACTTAGATATTGTGTTGCAATCGAGCATTAAATTGTGATCACACTCAATGAATGCACTGAGCTTTGAG
Source organism: Erythrophleum ivorense (assembly GCA_026724425.1). Classification (NCBI taxonomy): domain Eukaryota; kingdom Viridiplantae; phylum Streptophyta; class Magnoliopsida; order Fabales; family Fabaceae; genus Erythrophleum; species Erythrophleum ivorense. The sequence goes on along the minus strand of JAIUCV010000008.1, from coordinate 47,491,954 downwards.
CATGCTTGTTTAAGAGTTGGCACCATGGACGGGCCTTTTCCTCTGTTATTGGCTATTAACATGCTGTATATGATTACTGGTATGGGATAATAGTAGCAATAGTCCAACTAATTCATTTGCTGATTGAATTGATGATTATGGTATTATTAGTATAAAATGCAATTATGTTGATTAACTTGCTCATATGTATAGGATTTTTCCTTTGGTTACTGAATTCATATCCTACCCCATTTCATAGGCTAATAATTTCAAGTGAAAGTTCCTCAACTAGAGAAAAAGGGAAGCAAGTGGATGACCACCCTTAGACTTAGGCCTTGTGTGGGGTTTTCTGCACTTGGAACTATTTTGACTTAGTATAGATGCTATTATTTTGTAATCAAACTTGTATAGCATCATAATACATTCATTTTTGTCAATTGTAGGTATTCTGATACTTTTATTACTAATGAGTTAACCCTTATGAGGTTAGGTTAAATTTATATGAGATTTGATGTATTTTTTTGACTTTTAAAGAATTGTGTTTGTTGTGAATGATGAACCATGACTTATCTACTTAAAAGTATGATTATGCTATAAAATGAATGACTATTCTAAATATCGTCAAATGAAGCTTCTGCTGATATGTGTATACCTATGCATATATGCCTTGCGGGAGGAATTAAATTGTGCCACTGTCAAAATTTTCATTGAGGTTTCCCTAGAGCTTTGATGGTAGGAACATGTTTAGTTAATCCATTAAAACTTGTTCAAAGTATTCTTAGGTCAACTAATTTGGAGTTGTGTATTTAAAGTTGCCACTTGAGGTCTTATAAGCCATTTTGCTACCATATTGATGAGGTTGAAGATAAAATATTTGATTTGATTTATTCAATTAGTCCTTAAATTTTGAAGTGATATTATGCCACATTTTGGGGTCAATAGGAGATTATGTAATCATGTATTTTAGCCATGAAGGGCCCTAGGATTTAATTAGAGTATGTGGCAGATAAATTAGAATGTATAACAAAGAGCTTAGGATGAAAGGTTGTTTGAGTCACAACTAAACCACTTGAGTCGCGACTAGAGCTTATACAAAACCAAGTAGCATCATAGCATGGGGTGATTCACTACAACGCGAGTTGAAAAACTTAGCCCAAGAGAGTTACAGAATTGAGCCACGTCGTGTCATAGGATGTTTTACTACCACTCGAGTTGTGAATTTTGCCTGGCGAAGTTATAATGTAAACTCGTCGTAATAAGATTCAAGAAATTTTGAATAGTGAGGCCCAAGGGAAATGTCACCACAGTGTGGGTAACTTGATTCATGGCAAAGATTGAGGAATTTTGTATTTTTAGTCTTAAAATCGAATTTAGTCATGGTACAGAGTGCTCAAGTTGCAGTGTGAGTATTTCTTGATACTCTTAGAGATTACAGCAGCCAACTTGGCTACAGTGAAGTCCTTCCAAGTTGCAACCTAAGGCCTCAAACCCTTAGTTTAACTTCTAAATCCTAGTTTTCTCTATGTTAATAATAAATAATGACTTATAAACTATTATATGGAAGTTTTATGCTTCTAGATTCATTTGCAGGTGGGTTGAAAGTCCTAACTGAAAAATTAAATTTCTTATAAACTTAAATCTTCTAACTTATATGAATAGTGATTATTAGTTATTAAAAGGTTCAAATTTTCCCATACTTTCACCCACTAGTAAACTAATACTTAGTTAAACTTTAAGTATTGATTATTAATCTTGTGATTATTCTTAATTAGCACATTTAGGAATTATGGTTATTACAGTCTTAATCTTAAAATATTATCATCCCCAATGTTTAAAAGATTTTCGGCCCATCAGCTGTGTGTAATGTTGTTTACAAATTGATTTCAAAAATAATTTGTAATAGAATGAAGGCAATGCGAAAGGATCTAATTATGCCAAACCAAAATGTTTTTTTTAGTAGGTTTATTGATAATTGATAATATTATTTTGAGTGCAGAACTTATGTATAAGATCCAACATATCAAATTGAATATTCAGAGTTAGTGTGTTTACAAATTAGATATTGCTAAGGCTTATGATAAAATTTTTTAAAATTTTCTTGAAGTAGGTTTGAGGCACATGAATTTCCCAAAATTTTGGGTTTAAATTATGATGCAATATGTGCGAACTATTACATATCAAGCTATTGTTAATGGTTATCTAACATAATGCTTCACACCTCTACAAAGTTTGAGACAAGGTAATCAATTATCTCCAGATTTATTTATATTATGTGCAAATTTGCTATCGTGTATGATTTTTAAGGAAGAATAAAATAAAAAATAGAAAGGTATCAGGGTTGCAAAGGGTGCTCCATCAAAATTACACTTGATGTATGTTAATGATACAATACATTTTTTTCAAGCTACTAATTATATATGCATTAAGGTCAATGACATTTTGGATCAGTATAGCAAGTTCTCTAGTTAATGTGTTAATATTAATAAAATAGAAGTAGTATTTAGCCCAAATATACCTTATCAATTGAAAAGGAGATATGCTGATCTCCTAAGAGTGAGATTTAAATCTAAATTAGGTAAATATTTTAGGGTTTAGTGTAATATTAGATGTTTGAAAACTTAAGTATATCAAGAGCTAGTGGTAAGGATTGATAAAAAAATTACAAGCTTGCAAATTTGTTCTTCTTTCTTAAGCGGCAAGAGCTATTCTAATTAATTATGTTCTAAATTGTTCTATTGTATACCTATTGTCATGATTTGAATTGCCACAGAAGTATTATTAGCAAATTGATATGAGAATCTCAAACCTCTACTAGGGTTTCAAGGATGCTAAACCTAAAATGCACATATTTTAATGGTCAGAGTTATATCTCCCTTGTTTGGAAGGGGGGCTTGGTTTCATGTGTACTAGATGATTTAACCAGGCCTTACTAGCCAAATATATTTGGAGGTTAATATTGCCTGGAAATCAATCTTTATTTTCTTAGATGTTGAGGTCTAAATATTATAAATCAAAGGTAAATGGTGACTTAACATCACATTTAACAATGAGTTGGATATGTCAAGGAATAAAAAATGCTAGCTTGATCATTTTTGACTATTTATAGTCACATATTAGGGATGGCTCATCAATTTCCATCTTAAACCACCATTGGTGGCTGATACAAGTTAATCCCCTTACTTCTATTTAAACAGTTAGGGATTTTATATTGCATATTTAAGGATGTTAGAATATTAGTAAATCAATTATATTTAAGGAATGCAACTCAACAAATTCTTCAATCTAATTTTTCTATTACAAGTCAAGGTGATCAGTTAGTATGGTTAGGTACAATTATAGGTTCATATACCATGGCAAATGGTTAAAATATGCTATCTAGATTATTAGAGGCAAGTCCTTCACATTCATGTATAGATTGGGGTAAAATCTAGAAGCTTTGTCTTCTAACTCGCATTATCTTGTTTATATGGCTTTTGCTACAAAAAGATTTACCCTTAGCAGCAACTTTTCACGTACGTCATTTATCTATTGAGATATATGTCAATTTTGTGATCATGAAAAAAAATTGTATAATCACGTGTTCTTAATGTGTCCATTTGCACATGCAGTTTAGTTTGAATCTCAATTAAGCTTAGTTATGGATCATCTCCCATCATCAGATATTTTTGTATGTTTGCAATAGTGGTTCTCCCAAAAATAGCAAATCATTATTCATAAGGTTTGTATAATTCTATAATCCATTTGGTTTTGCCATAATTGAAAACTTTTTGGAAATCTTTGATGCTTGCCACTTCATGCAATCATAAGGACTCAACGATTATTTGGTACATATTTGATTACTAAGGAAATAGGTTTTAATTAGATTTTAGGTTTTAAATAACGAACACAAACACTTTGGAATGGTAGATCTTTCCTTAATCAATGGTATTTTTTTGTCAACCAATCTTAATGGCATAATTGGGAGACAAAAGGTTGCACTTTTTATTTCAATTTGGCTTGGTAATAATTTTTTTTTTGGTGATATGATATAGGTTGAGTTTTCTTTTCAAATAGTAACCAATTTTGCATTCTCATTCATACTCTCTAAATGTTGGAGTATTTTTTTTTAAAATAGTATCATCATTTGGAAAAGCTCATAGCACTACCAATAAATTTGTAGATTGTACAATAGGATGTTAGGAATCTACTTGCCAGGTATTTTTCATGTAAAATCATACTAGTTCTGCAAAAGTTTAGATGGGTTTTATAATTTTGTAATGTTTACTTTTTTATTTAAAAAAAAAAGCTTCATTTTTTGGAAAGGCTACTTGAATCAAATAATGATAAGGAAAAGGAAAGAAAAATATTAAAAAGAAGCCTCGTGCATCATTAGTTTGGTGAAATAGTTCTAATATAAAATAGTTAGAAATGTTAGCATAAAATTATAGGAAAAATATAAATTTTTTTAAACCTTAGGTTATTTGTAAATAATTTCTTAAACTTTTAAAATTAAAAAATAGATCTTTTAATTTTTACATTCCAAGTAATTTATATGTAATTCTTTATATTTTTACTATTAGATTATTTAATTGAAATATGGCAAATATATAATTCTTTTAATACTAATATAATATATGTATGACCTAATTAAAAATTTATATAGTTATTTGCAAAAATAATATATATGTCACATTATTATTAAAGAATAATATACTTGTTATATTTTGATTGGAGAACTTAATAATAAGGGTATAAGGAATTACATGAAAAAAAAATTTAAGAAATAAATCCTTTTGACTATTTTTTTTAATATATATTTGGTGTACAATTAGAGGTGTTTTTTTTTCTCTACCCACAAAAAAAATACTTGTGGACATATTGGCATTGGAGCCAAATGAGGATTTGCCACATTAACTAGAAAAAAAAATTTTCATGTAACATTTAAGTTAACATTTGTTCCTTACATAATTTTTGTTTCATATTAATTTATTTAATTAAATAGAAAGTCACAATAATTTATAGTTAGTTATTAAAAAAAAATTTGATTAACAAACGATGTCTTCATTTCATTGAAAAGTGCTTTCCATATGTTAAAGAGATGCCATCTAAAGAGAATGCGCCTCTTGTTAAACTTACTATGACTGGGTGCATCCTCTAAGTTGGCTATATTTAGTAATGGATGCCTCTTGTTAAATTTATTATAATTATGCTAGAGCAACAACTTAATTTAAGCACTTCTATTGATTAAACAAAGAAGAGTAGATAGAGAAGCTATGCACTCTTTCCTTAAGAATAATTAGTAAATCCGTCCCTCAAATAGTAAATATAAAGATCTCCTTGGCTGTTCTTCATGCATTGTGCTTGACGCAAAGAACACTAATGCCACTTCCACGAATGACGTAATGCAAGAGTGCCACTCCTAACGCTAGCAAGTCTTAACTGCCTCTGATACTTAGTTACCTTTGACATTTAGTCCCAGTGTAACCTTCACTGACAATACTCTTTTATTGAGTAAAGTGCTTCAAAGTGTTTAGTGAATCCATCCCTTGGACAATAAATTAAGTTACTTCTCACTTTCCCCCTCTTAAGAAATTAAAGTGAAGAGGAGTTGATAAGGTTATTCCCTCCTTTAGAGTCAACATAGTGTTGTCTTAAGAATTGCATTAGGATTACTCTAACTTCAAAAGGAAATAATGCTCTTAAAGTAAATTTGATGCAGGTTAAATGTCACCTATGACATTTAACTTAGACAAGGTTAAGAGTGTTGTGAAAGAGTGATTTTCATCCTTCTTTCCTTAGGAACAATCTTTAGGAAAGGTTTAGTAGTAATGAAGTGGTTGAGTTTTCATGTTATGCACAACCACTCTAATAAGTGAAATAAAAGCTTGACACTTGGTAAGTAAGTTAGTTGTTTTAATTGAGTTTGTTCTCCTTTCCTTAACCTTACCTTTCTTGAGTAGTCAGCACTTGAGACTAATTACTCTTTAAACTACCCCATCCAAATACGTCATCCTTAACCATTAAACCCATGGTCAATATGCATGTCTTTCATGTGTATAAACTTTGATGATCCTTCATCCTTTTAAATTTAACCTACAATTTGGCCCACTACACATGCACTAAATATACAAGTAGTGCCTCATGCATCTCAATCATGCCTAAATTGGGTGTTAACTGACATCCAAATTTCATTATAAATAGATCCTATAGTCTTAAGAGAAACTTTCACTTTCAAACTCACACTTCCTTATGCCCAATAGTTTTGCGAACATCTTTGCCAGATTTTTTAGATATCTTTGAGCTTAGTTAGAACAAGATGTTATTTATTAAGAAACTTTGTTTTTAGCTTTTAAACTTTAAGAAGTTTTCACAGTGAAAGTTAAATAAAGTCACGATCAACCTTTCTTGTGTTATTAAAAATTTACTAAAGTGACTCATTTTTTCCTTACTAAATTGTTTGAATGACAAGTTCATTTGATTACTTTGTACCTCCAAGCTCAAACCCTTTTTTTGGGACAACACTTTTAAGAGAAAAATAGATAAAATAACTTATTTTTAGGAGCATACAAAGTAAAGAACTATTTTTTGAATTTATAAGTTCTAAATATTATTTGCAAAATGACTTAAAATTGATATGCCTTTTTACATTTTTTTCTATAAATATAACATAAAATAATAATATGCACTTGTCTAGAAACATCTATTTAATTAGGTTAAGTAATACAAAATGTAAAAATAATTTCAATCTAGTCAGATTACCAAAATTGCCTCGAGTATTATGATAAGAAGTTTTTTTATAACATAAGGAATGTCATTAAAGGGACTTTAAAAGTGGATATTCATACTGTGCTAAAGTCAAGGGGAAAGTATGCTAACTTGTGTGTGGAAATTTATTTAACAAGACCTTTACTTCCACAATACTATATTAATAAGGTTAAGAAACCTATTAAGTATGAAAGCATTCATCTTTTATGTTTTAAAGCATTCATCCTTTATGTTTTAATTATAGGAATTATAGGCTTGTTTGTGAGTCATGTCTTAGGAGTAAGAAAGTTGATCTTATGTAACAACTAGAATTTCTAAAATTTTTCTAAATCTACTACCTATTGCCAAAATCACTGTTAGTTATAGCAAATATACTTGTTCGCTATAGCTAGTTTTCAGCTAGTTATAGCAAATGTACCAATTCACTATAGTGAGCATGCATTTAATTATAGTGAGTTCAGGCGTCCCATATGTAACACCATAAATTATAGCTCATCTCATCATGTACACATGCCTTACATCATTCTATTCATGAAAGTATAAGGAAAAAAGGGAATAAATATTAACATTCTTTGCATTGCGTCGTACTAAAAAATTTCAATCGGTGTCACGTAGATCATGTGAGCTCATACTATATCTTCTCATATTCAATTACATCAAAACAACTTATTTACATCACAAAATCATGCCTACAACCCATGGAAACAAAAATGGCGTATGGAATATGGAGGTTCATTCTTGGCTAGGTTCATAACTTTCCAGATTGGTATCATTTGTATGGATTAGATTTTTGTGAAATTAATTGGACATTTTTAAAATTTATATCAGAAATCTATATCAGTATTAATAACCCATCGGACCTTTGTGCCTTTCTCGATGTCAAATGTGGTCCAAATGATGTGATTGTGGTTGGGAATTATTTTTAACATAAAGCTGACATCCAAAGATTTCCAAAAAAACTATGGTTTGCTTAATTCCTATTTTTCTAGAATTAGTTATAATTTTTCAAAATTAGAGCTAAAATCTAACTTTTAGACCCGTGAGAGAAATTATAATTTTCTGATTTTTTGCTTCATATTTATGGTTCATGGATGATTTTATGTTATGTATAAATTGTATGAATGGAGTTGGAGTAGAAAATGTGATTGATAGGTTCACAGGACCTACGGGGGAAGTATGAGCATCTGAACCCCTGACATAATGCATTGAAACACCATAGTTTTTAGTCCTTTTCTTTGGAATTTCATGGAATCAAGCCTAAGTGGAGATTAGTTGAGGTTAATATATTATGGTGTTACATCTTGTAGCTCAAGTTGTTAGCACTGCCATGAACTTCAAACTTTCTCAACCTACTGGAGTGATGGTGTACTATCAAAATGCTAGTTTAGCCATGGTCTTTTTGTAGCTTTAACCACAGTTACAACCATAGTTAAATTGTTTAGCCATGGTTTTTAAATTCATGGCTGAATCCTTTGTTGAAAAAGTTTTAACCATAATTTTTACGAACTGTCAACAAAATCATGGTTAAGACATGTTCGAGCCACAATTTTATGTAATCGTGGTTAAGATGTGGTCTAGCCAAGGTTAATGATAATTGTGGTTAGATCACATTTAATTCATTTTAAGGTGGCAATTTTAATAATTGTTTTTGTATTTTTTTCTTAAATTTTAAAATAAAGTGTTTTGTCTAATTTTTTTTCCATAAACCTACACCAAGAAATTTTAACAAATATATCTAGAGATCAGTTCCCAATAACAAAAATTTTTAACAACATATCCAACAATAGCTACTAACTTTCAATAATAACAACCATAACATTATTCAAAATGTAAACGATTAGTACAAATAAGTAAGTACAAATGTAATTATAAAATCTATTCAAACAATATGTCCATTTTTATGGGGAATGAGTATCATTAGTAGGTTAGTGTTTACTATCTCGATCACTTGGTCCCTAAAATTTAAAAGAAAACATTATTTGTCAAAAATAAGAAACAAAAAACAAAAACATTCATTTGCATGGTTCAATTAGTATAGAAATTTAAAAAATTACTCTTTGAACTTGTCATTGTTACTTCCATTTACCATTGTTACTCAATAATTATAGTATTTTTAGCCTTTGTTTGTTATTGTTGCTTGTCTCTTTTAGCCATTGGTACTTTATATTAAGTGACCTCATTTTGCAATTCTATGTAAGAAGGCCATATTAACTTGTCTTTTGATTTTCTACTCCCATTTTGATTATCATTAGCAATATTTCAAGAGATAAAAATGATGATGGTATTAACTTATTTTTTTGCTTACTTTACTAACAAATAAACAATTCACAATAATATTTTATTAGCAATTTAGTCATTCTACTAACCCCAAAAACCAATAATAATTGAATGTAGATTTCTCTTAATTTTTTTACTATCCAAATTGATTTTGAACCATAATTTAAAAAAAATGTAAAACATAGATAATCATACTATTGAAAGCTACTATTTTGTAATTTTAAAATAGCCAATGGACAAAAAGAAAGCTTTTAGCTAGCTCACTCATTAATCTAATAAGACTAGTCATAAGAATTTATTGCATACATAAAGTAAAACCTTAAAAACCAGTAGCCTTGAGATCGTGGTTTTATAGATCAAACAAATAAGGTACTATGTTTTAACTTCTAAACATGTAATTGTTTATGCTTTAGTTTCTTTGCAAGAAATTGAATGTTAATGATTCAATATTAATTCTAAGATACCATATGATATCAAACAACCAAAATCAAATGAAATTAGGCAATAATGATTTCATAAAATTAACAAGCAAGTAAACAATGTATAAGGGATATCCAGAATTGAATTTAAAATTTTATGATTCTATAAATTCTTCATAGAATCAACAAGTAATTACACGCATAGCTAAACCATTACTCATGGCTTCTTTTAATGGAAATGGGGCATTTGTTATATACACCAAAAATGAAGATAGGGATGGGTGTTTGTTTATTTCGAAGATGGGAAAGAAGATGATGAGTTGCAATAAAGATGGAGGAGGTCAAAATGGAGATAGGGTTGTGTTAGAGGTGATGGATGATTTACAATGGCTGAAGTGTTGGAAGGGATGAGTTGTAATAGAGACTGCATTTGGAGTTTCAATAGAGCAAGAAAATAGTAATGAAGAGGAGCTTCAATGAGTTGTAATGAAGAAGGAAAATGGAGCTTTAAAATTGGGTGTGCAATAGTAGCTACAAAATAGAGAAAAAGCAATTATAGGGTAACAAAGGGAATGTGATAAACTTATAAGCCCAACCACAGTTCAACAAAACTATGGCTAGGACTTGATGTAGCCATGGTTTGCTGTGGCTAGGACTAGACCTAGCTATAATTTGATGGTTAACCACCTAGCTATGATCATAGGAAATCGTGGCTAGGTGTTAAGCTAGCCATGTTTTATAACAATCGTGGGGCTAGGTCTTCTTAGCCATGATTACCTTATAACAATGGCAGGATGGTTCCTAGCCATGGTTACTTAAGGTCTCATTTAGTAAATGGTAGCCTAATAAACCTTCAATGATGGAAAATGGATCCAACACCTAAAAGCTCCACTCACGGGCCCTACCTAGCAATCACATGCAAATTTTGATGTTACTTCATGCAAACCACAAGAAACCTATGAATACCCTTTGTATTATGGCATTCATGAATATCCTTCATGACTTGAGTGGATTAAGAATAGAGGAACAAGCTTTACCTATGAGAATGAAATTTTATGAATATAAAGTAGAAGTGTTTGAGAATGGTCCACTTGCTCAGTATGTAAATCACATTGAAGATGAACAAGCCCTTCCTTTGAAGGATGCTATGGTGCTCTAATTGAGCCTTCTTTCCTTACCAATTTTTTTTTTAACAAAAATCCTACTTTGGAATTGTAATGGAGAGGTTAATAAAAGCTTTAATAGGTGTTATTAGAATTAGCTAGACACCAAAAGCTAAACTTGGTGGCTTTCTTGGAACCTCAAGTTATTGGGTAGAGAGCAAATAACACCATTCGTAGACTTGGCTTTCATTTTTTTTTTAGGTAGTAGAAATTGTAGGCTTTTTAAGGGACAGTTGGGTCTTATAGAATGATTTGCACTTAAACTTTAAGGTAATCACAAAGCATGACTAGTTTATTCATCTAAAACTAGATCATGATGATTCTAATACTTGGCATTGCATAATTATTTATGCAAATCCTTATAGGAATAGGCGTAAAGAGTTATCTCTAATCCTTTATAGTATGTTTAGTAATGTAGAAGCAATTTTCTTGGGAATGACACACTTCAGAAAAAAAAAAATAGAAAATGACTATTATGTTCTTGTCATCATTACTTAATAGTACATATCCTTTTTTATTACTTTTTTTAAGCAAGGGCACAAATGTCATTTTCCATCCTACTCATCTACTTTTTTCTTTTCTTTCCATTCCCTTAATCTATTTTCTCGTATATCAAATGTAGCCTTATAGCTTTGCAAAAGATAGTAACAATCCTTGGCTACTTGTAAGTGATTTTAATGATTTTTCTTCGCCTCTTGAGCAGAAAAGGGGTGCATAAACGAATAAAAGCAAATGTATCATGTTTAGTGAGTAGATCAACAATTCTAGCCTTATTGATGTTAATGCTAAGGATCCCTTCTTCACTGAGAGAGGTCTTAAATGGAATGGGTTAGCCAGAGTTTATAAAAGACTTAATCATGCTTTTTGTAACATTATATGATAGAGAGTTTTTATGATGCCATGGTATAGGTTCTTCTTCACATGAACTCCAACCACCACTCCTTACTAATTAATATGATTGTTCAAACCAACAATGTGAATTTGAAGCCTTTTCACTTTGAATATGTCTAATTATCTCACAATTAGTTTTCTAGTTTTCTTCAAGAAAGATGGTAAAATTTGAAAGACATTCAATGCTTAATAAGCTTTAGGAGGGTTTAAAAATTTGGAACAAAAATATGTATAGGGATATAAGACAAAGGAATGGGAAGTTATTATAGAGAATTAATGGAATTGAAAATTCTCTTTGTTAAAGAAAGAGTCCTCATTTAGAAGATCTTAAGATTAAATTGTCTAAAAAGTTAAAGGATGTCTTAGCTCAAGAAAAAGTTTTATGATTCCAAAAATAAAAAGGAATGTGGATTACTGGTGGAGATATAATACCTAAATATTACTATAACAAAACAATTATTAGAAGAAGGTGAAATAAAATTAATATGCTAAAAAAATAGTGATGGGGAGTGAATGAATGATGATAAGGAAATTCAAGAGATTATCCAGGGCTTTTTCAAAAATCTTTTCCAAGAAGAGATCATTGATAGGGCATGGCACACTACTTGGCATAATTAGGGTGACTTAAATATTGATTTTTTTCAAAGCCTTGATCTAAGGATTAGCAATGAGGAGATTAAGAAAGCTTTACTCAAAGATCTAGGAAGTGATTAGTTTCTTGCTCTCTGTCATTAGAGGATTTGGGATATTATTAGTGAAAATGTTTACATGTACCTCAAAAAATTATGGAATAACCTTGAACGAATTCAAGAAATCAATAAGACTTTTTTTATTCCTAATTCTTAAAGTAGATAAGCTTGAATTTATTTCCCAGTTCAAACCTATCTCCTTTTGCAACATGCTCTATAAAAGGGTCATTAAAATTCTAATAGATAGGATAAAACAAAATTATTTTCCCTTTTTAGTCTAGTTTTGTCTTAGGGCACAATATTTTGTATAATATTATTATTATATGGGAAATGGATCACTTTAGTAGAAGAATGCAGGGAAAAAAAGGTTTCATGGCCATCTAGATAGATCTAGAGGAAACTTATGACCATTTGAATTGGAAGTTTATGATAAAAGTGCTAGCAAAAATTGGAGTTGGCAGTCGTGTTATTAATATCATTAGACATTATATTTCCACCATTACTATGTCATTTCTTTATAATGGCATCAAAATGAGCTTTTTTCACTCTTTTAAGGGGTGTAAGACAAGGGGACCCACTTTCTCCTTACTTATTTGTCCTTTGTATGGATGAATTGTCCCATATAACTGTAGATGCAATTGAAGCCAAGAAGTGGAAATCCCTAAAGCTTAGATATGGAGGTCCTCTAATCTCACATTTAATGTTTGCTAGTGATCTCTTTTTATTTCGTAAAGCTTATATGGACTAGTTAAACGCTATGCAATAATACTTGGATTTGTTTTGCAATATTTTAGGCCAAAAAATCAATACCTATTAAACATGCATTTACTTCTTGTGAAATGTGTAGGTCGACATTCAAAAGGAAATCATACATAAAAGTGGGTTCACTAAAACCTCAAACTTAAGAAAGTATTTAAGGTCCTTTTTACATCATGAAAGGAACAAAAGGAGTAAATTCAATTTCTTGGTAGATAAAATTTAACATGAATTTAGTAGGTGGAAGAGCCAATGCCTTTCTCTCTTGTAGTTAAATTGACTTTGGGTTAGTTTGTGACTTCTTCTATTCTAACATTTCATATGTAGTACTGCTACATCCTGAGCTCTATCTATAATATCCTTGAAAAATTGCAATGGGGCTTTATTGATGGCTTTAAAAGGTTCCATGTCATAGGCTTGAAAAAGCTTTATTTACCAAAAGCTTTAGGTGATTATGCCTTGAGATCCTTCAAGATTATGAATAGCACTTTGTTATGTAAGGTTGGATGGAGCCTTCTCTTTAAGCCTCATAGCCTTTGTTTTAAGATTCGGCAAGGTAAATGTAGGAGGGGAGCTTATTTGCTATGAGGGAGTAGCATGAAACCTAATGACTCGTTACTTTAGAAGAGTCTCACTACATTGTGGCTAAGATTACTTGAAGATACCTCTTAAAAGGTTTATGATGGCATTAAGGTTCAGTTTTAAGAAGATGACTAGCTTGCTAGAGATAGATATTTGAGGGATTGCTATAACATTAGATAGATATTTGAGAGATTGCTATAACATTAGTCTTGGGTTTTCTCATAAGGGTGCTAAAGTTAGAGACTTGGTGACAGATGAAGGCAAGTGGAATGACACTTTGCTTAAGTCTCTTCTACCTTATAAAGAACTTTTGAAAATGAAGGCTTGATAGCCTCCTCATGCTAATGATAGTCATGACTCCATTAGATGGAAATTAGAACCAAATAGTTTATTCTCGGCTTCTTTTATGCATAGCTATTTGAATAGCTTCAATGTAGATTTGAATAATGCAATGTGGAGTTGAATTTAGAAATGGCAAAGCCCTAAGAGAATCCATGCGTTTCTTTGGCAAGCTTGCTCTAACCAATTTCTAAATAAGGCTCAAAGGAGCAAATGGGCAGGGGCTCCACGTTGTGCCATAGTTGTCTTTTCTTTGTGAAGGATGTGTTGCAAGTGTTATAAGATTGTCAGAAGATTTTGACAATTTGGAATAGATTGATTCCCTCTAATTGTATTGCTGAGTATTATTCTTATAAAAAAAGATTGGTTTCAAAGCAACCTTATGGAAAATCAAACCAACTCACATAAGCAAGTGACCAATCATTTTTAGGATCACATGTTGGTTTTTATGACAATGGTGTAATGGAATGTTGCTCAATGGAGATTTCAAATTTCCTTCCTTACCTCTTCATGTTATATTGAGGTATATGCCAAGAATGTCATGGTTGTCGATCCTTCCCTTACTCCTACAATGGAAGTTTGCTCAGCGTTTCTTCTACGTCGTTAGGTCAAGCCCAATGTAGATGGAGCAATTAAAGCTTTGCAGGGCTATCAAGGTGTGGTGGTTTGATTAGAAGATAAGATGGTTTGGGGTTAATTGGGTTTGTCAACAACTTGGGTCTTTGCACCTTAATTGATGCATAGCTTTAAAGAGCCCTCTCCTAGAAGGTTAGGGTGCAATAATATTATTGTTGAAAGGAATTCCAAGACAGTGATCTTTATGATACAATAAGTGTTAGCTTTGAGAGAGGTAAGATGTTATATTATTATTTGAATCAAATCAAGCATAAATGTGGATTGAACGGTATAATTTTTCTACACTTACAATTCATTTAGTTAGAGGATGTAAATGTAAAAGAAATATAAAAAATAAATAGATAAAGATAAGTAAAATAAAAAATAATTTTTTTATTTTTATTTTTATAAAAATAATTTAATAATTAAAATAATAATATAATAGACCAAACAATAATTATAAAAATATAATAAATATTATATAAATTATATTAAAAAATATATATTCGAGTTGCAACAAATCAAACGAGGCTTTACGAGAAGGTAACTTCTATATAGACAAGCTAATTATAATCACCCTAAGCTGTTTTAGTTTTCTAAAAAGTTTAGCTAATTACCTATTTAAAGACATGCTAGGAGTTTCTACTCCTCGATTGGTCTCTTTAATTTTTTCTCTTTGGGTTTTGGCCTTGTTGCTTTAAAAAAAAAATTCTAGACTTTTATTTACAATCTTACTTGAACAAGTCTCGTTTTATAAGCTATTCAAATTGGCTTGGCACGCATGATGTGGAGATATGCGCCCGCGAAGTAGCGGTGTGTCCGCATTCCGTCCATACTAGAGATCGCTCGCTTTTATTTTTGGGATTTTATAAAACCGTTCTTCATTTCTTCAATTTTCTTCATTATTTCCTCTCTTGAAGAAAGAAAACCCTTGATGCCTTTCTGCTACTAGAAAACAAAATCCAGCAAATTTACACAGTAATAAATCCTAACGATTCGAAGTAATGCGGGCATGAGAAACGGTCATTGTGATAGGGCAATTTATTATTATAGGATGCATATGTCTTTTTCTTGATACTAAAGGTTAACTTTTTCATTCTCTATCATTCTCGTGTACTACCCTTAATGTCTATGCGTGTTCTGTGATGCCATTTTGCGAGTACGTGACTTTATGTATGAGCAGATGGCTTGGTGAATGTCATGCGGATAGTGAAGTTGCTCCTCAATCTCCTCTGCTTCTCTCTTCTTCTCCTTCTTCTATTTCTTCATCTCTTATCTTTCTGTGCTATCACTGGTATCAGAGCATTAATCCATGGCCAACGCTACGCGCTCTCAGACTAACATTCGAGAAGTGGAAGATAGACTGCGAACCGAGATTAATCAGAGGTTCACTTCGGTTGAACAACAAATGAGCGGAGTTCAGGATCTAATTCGTGGATTATCCTTGCAGTTGGCAAACCATAACAATCCGTAGCATGGTCAAGTTTCAAGAGTAGATTATTAAGTTCCAACCAAATGTACCAAGATAGAATTCTCGCGTTTCACCAAATCTGACGAGCCGGGTGGCTATCAAAGTGTGAGAGATTCTTTAATTTGGATGGGACTCCGAATGAGACTAAGGTGATGCTAGCTAGCCTTGCTCTGGATGAATCTACATTTAAATGGTTTCAAAATTTCGAGAAGGGACACCATGGAGTCATCGCCTGGAATGTATTTGCAGAGGCCATGAATGTATGATTTGGGCTAATTCAAGATAAGCCTATGGAACAGTTGGTATAGTTGAAGCAGACTGGTTCTCTGTCTGAATTCTAATCTAATTTCGAGAATCTGATTTGCAGAGTTAATTTAATGGAAGAATAAAAATTAGATTGTTTCATTTGAGGGTTAAAACCCGAGCTAGCAGTGGGAGTTAAATTGCTGAACCCACAAACACTATTAGAAGCTTCTAAGTTGGCTAAATTACAAGAATGCAATCTGGACCTCATTCAGACTTAGACACTGGCTCTTCTTGGTTCAGCCTCTCATTCCCGCACTGTGCCCTTTACTTCTAAGGGTCTATTACCTTCACCAGACAGGGGAAAAGGAGTGTTAATTGAAGGACCTAAAGTTCAGGCTACTGAAGGCTTCAAGCAATCCAATGCACTGGTAAAATGGGTACCTCTGAGTTCAAATTCTAAAGGCGTTTTAGGGAAGCCAGGGGTGAAGTTCCAACTAAAGCTGACTCCAGAAGAATTAGATTATTTGCGATCCAAGAATCTTTGTTATATCTATGTGGTCCCTATCAACCAGGGCATGTTTGTCTCCTGAGGAAGAAAGTGCAAGTGTATCTAATGGAGGTACTTGAAGATGACACACCAAAGAATTGCTTCATTGAACCAGTGGCAAGTTCCATAGATGATCCAACTCTTGCGTTGAATGCACTTTCAGGAGCTGTTATAAGTCAAATTGATGAGCCTCTTATCTCATTAAATGCTCTGTCTGGCACTACTACATATAATACAATGAGAATAATTGGCAAATGTGGGAAGAAGATAATACACATTCTCATTGATACGGGAAGCACACACAATTTCTTGGATGAGAATATGGCTTGCGAACTTCCCATAAACATCTAGTATGTTAGACCTAATGTAACACCATATATTTCTAGCTTACTTTCTATCATTTCTAAGTTTCTCATGATGAATTGCACAAAAGAGAATGGAAGATGACATTAAAATAATGCCTTATTTTGCGTTGCGTAGCGTATGAAAATTCCATTCGGTGTCACACGGACCATATGAGTTCATACATCATATTCTCATATTTAATTACATACATACAACTCATTTACATCACCAAAGTTGGCCCACAACTCATGGAAACCGAAATGGAACCTAGAATATGGAGGTTTATTTTCGGCCAGATTTGGCCCCTTTCTGGCACAATTTCGAAAAATCATAACTAATTCTAGAAAAATCAAAATCACACATTCTTGGCCATTTTGGAACGCTACATATGTCTACTTCACTATAAAAATATGTAAAGACCATAACACCCATCACAGAGGGCGTTTGACATCCGAAAATGTCCAGGGGTCAAACTGCCTCCTGATGCTGTCACAGATTCTGCAGCAAACTTTGAAAATGTCCAATTAATTCCAAAAAAATCCAATCCATGAAAATGGTACGAATATGGAAATATGTGGATGTTAGCTAGAGGATCAAAATACTTTCAGACCAGTTCAGGTACCCAAAGTCTCGAAATTCAATAGAACAGTACATCAAGTCGGGTAAGGGTCCTGATACTGGACAGAATGTTCAAAAATTCATATCTCCCTCTCTAGAACTCCAAATGAGGTGATTCCAGTTGGAAAAAGTCACTGTGAATGTCTAGTTTCTCTGTATGCAATTTTGTGGCAATTGGACATCGTTTGCCCTATGAGTGACAGAATTCAATTTCGGACCAGTGCTATAGTACCAAGGACCAAAACCAGAAAATTTTCCAATTTCAACAATTCGCTAAATATTCCACAGACCTCCAAAAATTACCAACTTTAGCTTCTCAAAAAACTCTCAATAAGCTCTAGATGCATGTCAAATTTCAGGTCAAGAAGAGTTCATTTGGACAAAAAGTGACATAGCCTCATGAAATGGTCATTTTTGCTTCCTACCAAGAGTCACTTTGCACCAAATGGCCTCTTCTTGAATTTGGCACCCCTTGAGCAAGTTTCAAAGCACAAATATGACTTGTAGAGGCTGCCCAAGTGATCCCAAACCTCATGCAACTCATTTTGGTCTCTCAACATCTATTTATGCATAGTTACATCAAGTCATCCAAAAGTCAATTTGCACAATACTAGAAATTTAGTGTCATATAAAGTGTACATCATATTCATACATCATTTTACACTTGTCCATGGTCTTACATCACAAAAATATTACATACATCATTACTTTGACATTTAACCACCATTTAAAGTACATAATACACCAAAACAAAGATGTTCAATGTCCTTGGCTTGCATCTTCTTAACTTGGAACACCACCTAGACAATTCAAAGATGAAGGAGGAAGGGGGGGTGAGATTCCAAGAATCTTAATAGCTCACACACCCATTCACACCACATTCAAGGCATACATATACCAAATGCATAACCATACAAGCATAAAGTGTGCAATAAATTCCATTCCATGCCACATTCACATGTCAAGATTACTTTCATGCTCTAGGGACTTTTGGTTTAGCCTCACCCCATTTCTAGGACTTTTGAATTTGCCTCACTCTTGGTCTAGGGACTTTTGAGTTTGCCTCACCCATTCAAGGGACTTTTGGCCTTGTCTCACCCATGCCATGAGACTTTTGGCATCTCCTCAGCTTCATCAAGGGACTTTTGGCATCACCTCACCCTTATGGACTCTTTCCACAACCATAGTCATTCAAGACAACACATTGGTACCAATGCACAACAAGGATCAAGTGGCATATTATCAAGCATCAAGAATGCATGCAAGCACACTAAGACATACATATGCACACAAGAATGCAAAGAGAATGAGGTGGAGAGCTACCTTTTTATGTATGCAAGCTCACTTTGCAATTTCCATCCACTCCTTGGTTTCACAAGAGCACTTAGGTGGAGTAGGGTTCTCTTGGCCTAGACATTACAAACATCACACAATTACACATTTGAAGCAAGCCAAGACATTAAACTAAAGCTTATTACACACTTGGCTCCAAAATAGACATATTGGTTCCATAAATTGCCTATTGAAGTAACTCATATTATTCAAGTGCTAGGCTCCATTCTCTTGTTCTTTCTAAACTTCTTGGACTCATTTAAGGTCCTTGGAGCCATCACACATTCAATTGCACAATTAGAAAACCAAGTTGCTTCACAAAGCACCATTATGGACACCATTAGGCCATCTCCCAATCTATGGCTCCTAAATTTTTCCCAATGGTTTCTCCCATCTTCTAATGTCATATAAAGTCCCAAAACAAGGCTAGAACAAATTAAAACATCCCCTAGCCTAATGAACCTAGCTTGGCCGAAATATGCACCATAATGGAGGTTCATAGACTTTGTGATTTTTCCTTGATGGGAAAACCACTTGGGAGGCTTTCTAAAGATCTTAGGAGTTCAAGGAAACATTCAAATAGCCAAGGAAATATTCACACAAAATCAGATTTTGCAAAATCCTAGAAAACACTACACTTTTCTAACTTGTTTTCTATTGGTTTTTCTTGGAATTTCTTGCCATATGCGATCTCCCCATGGCCTAAAACCCTTGTTCCCTCCTTGTATTTGGACAAAACATCCTCCCCTCCTTTGGTTCTGTTCTTGGCTGAAATACACACAAAGGGAGGGGGAAGAGAAGATGCAACAAAAAGCAAAGATTACCCATGGTTCAAGTGAGCTTTCAAGTGTCTTTCTCCTTCATTCTCTTCTCCTTAGCAAATTCGAAATTCTCCCCTTAGGTCTGGGTCAAAAATAGAACCAAATCATTCAAAAAATCCATGGAAAGAAAGGAGGAAGAGAGGAAAACAAGATTGGAGGAAGATGGAGCAAGAAATTTCATAAAATTACCTAGTTTCTCCTTGGCTTTCTTCCTCTTTTTCTCCTCCCTTTGGTGTGCCTAAGAGAGCTGAAGATTTTCTATATTTTGGGCAGAATGGGTCATGCTCATTAAAGAGGATAAGAAGGGAGAAAAGTGTGGAACATTCAAGAAACCATAAATTCCAATTTTGCCCTTCCGTAATGGCAAATTCGTTTCTGCTTCGTTTTAGCTCCTTTTTGAGAACCATCTTTTCCATCATAAAATTTAGGTTCCCAATTTAATAAAATGCCTTTGGAATCACTCAAATCGGAGTTAAAACCATCCCGAACAAATCGATCAAAGTTCAGGTCAACCGACGTTGAAAAGAGTACACCGAAAGGGTTTTACCAGTCCCGGGGCTTCCCATGGTTTTTGGAGCCTCTGAGAACCTTGAGCAACTCAAAATTTTCATTTAAAAATCCCTCCTCGGTGTTTTTTCAAAATTACACTTATTTACGAAAATACCACTGGCCTTTCGGCAATTTTTTTGAATCGCTTCGACCCTAATTTTTGGGCAACTCAAGGCTCAAATCCTCATTTTCTATTATTTAAAATTTTATTCAAATTTTATTTGGCCTTGAATCACTCATCTTAGGAGACTTTCTTTTCCAATCGGCCCGTTCTAATGATTGGACAATGTACCGGGCGTTACATTAGACCTATCACTGTTGTTGTAGCATATGGTAATAAGTTATATGGTAAACAAGGTTGTGAAGGCTTAAGTTGGATTACTCAAAGGAAAGAATTTAATGCTGATGTTATTCTACTACCTTTAAAGGGGTGTGATATGGTACTTGGTATGTAATAGCTTAGTAGATTGGGTGTTATACAGTTGGATTGTAAGAATCTTATTATGGATTTTATGTGGAAAGGGCAGCCTGTAAGGCTTATGCTAGTTAGCAACATAGTAACAAGGTAACATCTGAGACACATATGATGCAACTTATGTCTATCCAACCCAACCATTATATGCTGCAAATTATCCCATATGCCTCAGAGGCAACTTGCTGTGCCTTATCTACATCCCAATCAGATTTACTGCCTACGAATGTTGAAGACCTATTGATCGAGTTTAAGGGTATTTTTGAAGAACCTAAATCCCTTCCTCCTAGCAGGGGATCTCATGACCACCAGATTATTCTTAAGGAGGGGACTAATCCTATAAACCTTCGACCTTACTGCTACCTTGCAATTCAGAAGGATGTCATAGGGGATCTCATCAAAGAAATATTGAACAGTGGTATTATTCAGCATAGTTCTTCACCCTTTTCATCTCTTGTAGTATTGGTAAAGAAGAAGGATGGGAGTTGGAGCATGTGTGTGGATTATAGGGCTCTCAACAAAGCAACAGTGAAGAACTCTTTCCCTATACCATTGATTGAAGACTTGATGGATTAGTTAGGGAAGGCACAAGTTTTTTCTAAGCTTGATTTACATTCTGGATATCACCATATTCGTATACAGTCAGAGGATATCTGCAAGACAGCTTTTCAAACGCATGCGGGACATTATGAGTATCTAGTGATGCTCTTTGGGCTATCTAACGCACCATCGACTTTTTAGAAATTAATGAACACCATCTTCAAAGCAGTTCTTCGCAAGTTTGTTCTTGTTTTTTTTTAATGATATATTGATATATAGTGTTGACCTTCCCACACATGTTCAACATCTCAGAGCTATATTTCTGATTCTAAAAGAACACTAGTTCTATGTTAAGTGCTCTAAATGCGCCTTTGCTATTGAGAGCATAGAATATCTGGGCCACATTATATCAAAAGGTAGTGTTTCTGCAGACCTTAACAAGCTGAAGGCAGTTGAACAATGGCCAATACCTCAAACTCTAAAGGAATTGAGAGCATTTTTGGTGTTGTCTAGTTATTATAGGCGTTTCATAAGAGGATACGGTATTATAGCAAAACCACTTATAGATCTCCTGAAGAAAGATGCTTTTAAATAGTCCCTAGCAGTTGAGCAAGCTTTCTTAGCATTAAAAAGGGCAATGGTAAGTGCACCGGTTCTTTCTTTCCCTGATATGACACAACCTTTTACTATAGAAATTGATGCTTTTAGCTATGGAATTGGGGTTGTCCTACTACAAAACCATCATCCAGTAGCTTATGCCAGTAAGGTTTTGTCATCACATAATAGATTACTCTCTGTTTATGACTGTGAGTTCTTGGCTATTGTCCATGCTATTGGGAAATGGCACCAGTACCTTAGTGCACAGCCCTTTACTATCCTCACAGATCAAAAGAGCCTTAAGTTTCTCTTGGAGCAGTGTTTATCGACCCCTACTCAATATACTTAGATAACCAAGTTAATGGGTTTGTAGTATGAGATTAAGTATAAGAAGGGTATTGAAAACGCAGCAGCTGATGCTTTGTCAAGGGCCACCTATGGAGATATTCTCCAATTAAGTGTTTCTTCTATCTCAACTGAATTGTGGGAACACATGCAAAATCAGTGGCAAACAGACCCAACTTTATAGTAGATTATTGAAAACATTAAAATGGATGCAGTAACCCATCCTAAATACAAGTGGGTAAATGGTGTGCTCTCTTGTAAAACAAACTAGTTATTGGGCCTATGCAAGAGGAATTATAGAAGGTTATATTACAACGGTTGCATTCTTCTCCTCAAGGGGGACACTCAGGTGCTAAGGCTACTTATAAGCACATTAAAGTTATTTTTTATTGGAAGGGCATGTGGCCATTTGTCAAGAAGTACATTCAGTCCTGTGAAACATGTTTAAGGTGTAAATATGAAACTGTGGCTTATCCGAGTTTGTTGCAGCCGCTACCTATACCTCAAGGTGTGTGGCAGAGTATAGCTATGGACTTCATTGATAAATTACCCAAGTCTAAAGGGTTAGAGGTGATTTGGGTAATAGTAGACCGTATCAGTAAATATGCCCATTTTATAGCTTTGCGACACCCAATTAATGCAACTGGTCTTGCTCAAATTTTTCTTGACAACATTTATAAGTTGCACGGTGCTCCAGCCTCTATTGTGAGCGATTGAGACTTGTTGTTTACGAGTAAATTTTGGCAAGAATTCCTTGCTAAACTAGGTGTCACTCAACATTTATACTCTGCTTGTCACCCACAATCAGATGGTCAAAGCAAAGTCTTGAATTGTTGTCTTGAACAGTATCCGAGGAGCTTTACTTGGCAAAATTCCAAGAATTGGCAGAAATGGTTGCTGCTAGCTGAGTAGTGGTATAACACCACGTATCACACTACCACAGGAGTCACTCCTTTTGAAGACATGTATGGTCAGCCTCCCCCACTGCACTTGCCTTACTTACTGCATGAGTCAAATCTGGAAGCTATTGATTGCAGGTGCCTCAAATACAACCTTACTGTGGTTGTTAATCAAATGAAGCAACAAGCAGATAAGGGTAGATTAGACAGACAATTTCAAGTGGGCGAATGGGTATTCCTCTACCTTCAACCGTACTGTCAAGGTTCTATGGAGGTTCACAACAATGAAAAGCTGAGTCCTTGATATTTTGCTCTCTATAAAATCATAGCCAAAGTGAATATGTGGCTTATACCCTCCGTTTACCTATAAGTTCAAAGATTCATCCAACTTTTCATGTATCCCTCTTTAAGAGGTGTCCTGACATGAATATCCCAGTGCATTATCTACTTGAGGACTTGACCTCTGTTCTCACACCACGAGAACCCGAAGCTATCTTGGACAGGTGTATGGTTCCCTGCCATAATCATGCTGTAACCCAAGTATTAGTAAAGTGAAAAGAGAAATTATCAAAGTAAGTAATATGGGAGGTCTGGTATGATTTTTAGCAAAAGTACCCAAACTTCGCTTGTCTTAGCCTTGAGGACAAGGACTTTTTTAAGGGGAGGGTACTAATGGGGCAATTTATTATTATAGGATGCATATGTCTTTTTCTTGATACTAAAGGTTAACTTTGTCATTCTCTGTCATTTCCATGTAACTACACTTAACGTCTGCGCGCGTGTGCTGTGATGCCGTTTTGCGAGTACGGGACTTTATGTATGAGCAGATGGCTTGGTGAATGTCATGCGAATAGTGAAGTTGCTCCTCAATCTCCTCTGCTTCTCTCTTCTTCTCCTTCTTCTATTTCTTCGTCTCTTATCTTTCTGTGCTATCACATTGGGCCTTTGATGGAGTGCAAATCACAGAGTTGAACCAGATAAAGATCCAAGTTTCTGTGATCGGTGACAAGCTGATGGGTGCTGCGGGCTCCAAGCGCGAGAAAGCTCTTGGTGACCAATTTCCTGAAGGCGAGCATTACTTTGGCCTAAAGAACTTTGGTAACACTTGTTACTGCAACAGTGTTTTGCAGGTCATCAATCGATACTATTTGTGTTTATTTTGTATCCGATTTATCTTTCGCATTCAATCGTTTATATTACAAGCATAGAATTACTGCATTAAGATAGTGGGTTTACCTATTTATTTTTTGTTCTATTGGGATATCGGTAGTTTATAGATTAATCCTCAATGAGTTGTGAACTACTAAAAAAAATTATTGCAGCTGCTAATAGTGTTAAGGGAAGTCACTGTTATAAATTTTGATTTCAGTTGACGTGTTCAGCTAAATTGTCAAGCGCATGCTTGAGCAAATAATATAAGGATTTTTTTTTTTGGTTGGGATGAAAAGAAAATAATATAACGATTGAACATTGAGATTAGATTTTTCACTTATTTATTACGGAATTTTTTTTATTTTTTAAAAACGAAAAGCAATGGAAGTATTGACACGTTCAATTCTTGTTACATTTGAGTGCGCAAGTTGAAATTTGTGACAATAAATGTTTGATTGTTGCCTATCTCCTTGTGCTTATTGTATCTCATATAACTAGTTCATTTGTGTCGCCTTCAACTTAATTTAGCTCAAGAAATAGCAAAAATGATTATTTGGCCTGACTATCAGAGAAGAGACAAGAGTATTGATGCTGCCATGCATTCAAAATACGTAGACAGGTGTCATTTAATTAGTCTAAGACTTTGAATTGATTAACTTCGAACTGTACATAAATGTTGTTTAAATACCAAAGGTTGTCATTGTAACATGTTAGTTATTATTATATATTTAATATTGTCTCAGTCTTGTTATTGACTTTGTTTTAAAAAAAAAATCTTCTGATAAAATTTCAGTATTTCTTTAATATTTTCTTTGTTGACATTTAATACCGTTATCATTGTCTATGTAGATGCACGTGTCAACACATCTCCAATTATGGTACCTTGATAAGAATAAATGGCGCCTGCATCCTCCAGTTGCATATTTCAATGTAATAATATTTATACACAAGAAAAGCAATTACCATGTCTAAGAATATATTTATATAAATGTATTAGACATATTTAGTGATAGTATAGGAAGATGGGGGTGTTTTATGTTTCATAGTTTTTTATTCTGGTGCTTCACCACCAAGTCATTTTTGTTCCCCATTCTGCAGACACTATACTTTTGTGTTCCATTTCGTGAACAATTGCTAGAATATTATGGAAATAATAAAACCATAGGGGATGTAGAAGAAAATCTTTTAACTTGCTTGGCAGGCTTATTCTGTCAGGTAATGAGTCTATATTTCAGAAACTTCATGTCGTCACTTGCATGATGTTTCTTTATATATGATTGACCCAGGCATGATATGCTATTAGATGGCTTGTATTGTCCCCAATAATTGTAGCTATGGTGTGTGAATTGTCTTGCCAAAAGAACCTATTGGTTCCCTAACTTGGCATGATTTTGCTGCCGCAGTGATCATATGAAAGAAGTGTTATCTTGTCTTCTAATGCCTTTGAGTGGTTGTTTTCATCTGTCTTAAATATCAGGAGGTAGGGACCTTATGGTTTGAAATCACTTGTGGGATTTCTTGCTATGATATGCCTAACGTTAATACAAGTTGTGGTGGGTCTTTTGGCTCAATTAAGATATTTTATCTTGCATTCATGCTGTTTTGGACTCTTGGATCTGGAAGATGTAACCATCACTAATATCAGCCAACAGATATTCTTATATTGGTCATAATCTGGAACTTTTTATTGCATATTGAAGAACTATGCACTTGGACGCCAGAGATCTACACACCGATGTGTTTAGTGCTTTAATTCTAGCTTGCAATGAATATTGTGGGTTGTGCTCTTCGAGTGTCTGTATTGTTCTTTCATGGTTGTTTGTTTAACTTATGCTATTTCTTTTGGTGTAGATAACTTCCCAGAAGAAGAAGACAGGTATCATTGCTCCCAAGCGATTTGTGCAGAGGTTAAAAAAACAGAATGAACTCTTCCGTAGCTATATGCACCAGGTATGTCTTTAATTTCTCAAGATTAAGCTTTCTTCAGAGAAAGTGGGAATTCTAGAATTTTGTAATTTTGTTAGAGAGAAATAACATAGGAGCTTAGTTTGTACATGCCCTTACAGGTTTTGTGTCTTCGTAAATGTTTGTGTTTGGCCATGTTTATGGAAGGATTGTATGCATATAGGAATGTCCTTAATATTAAGTTGCCACTGAGTTGAATAGTGGATCCTAGCTATAGATGCCATGCTCTGTATTTAAGGATTCCATATGGCAAAGCTAGGAAGTAACAAATGTTTGGTAAGCAGATCATGTTATTATTTTTGGCTGCCACTCTTTTTTCTTTCAAAAAAGAAGGAAAACAAAAAAAAAAAGAGTATAAAATATCCTTTTTAAACCAAGTAGCACAACGGAAACACACAAAGACTTCTGTACATTTAGAATGTGTTTGGATGTGGGTTTTTGGAGAGGAGGGGAGGGAGGTAAGATGTTTAGTTGAAAAAATTGGAGGAGAAAGGAGGAAGCCCCTCCCTCCCCTCCAAATTAGGAAATTTTAGAGGGGAGGGGGATTTTTTAATTTGTAATTTATTTTATTACCCCTTAATTTTTTATTTTTTTAATATATTAACATTTAATAAAAATTAAGATAAATTTTTTTTCCATCAGGAATTAAAAATAATAAAAAAATTGGGATTCAGAATTTTTTTGAAAAATATTGATATAAATATTTAAAAAAAAAATTAAAATCATATAAGGATAAATTTGTCTAAAATATAATTACCTTCTCTCTCTTCCTAAACTAAACAATAATCTCTCATCTCTTCCCCTCCCTTCTGTAACAGCCAAGAAAAAGAAAAGAAAAAGAAAAGAGAAAGCTGAAAAATTTTCGAAGAGTTGAAAATTTTCTAAGTCTTCTCGTCATAGCGAGGAATAGCCTCGCCATAGCGAGAATGCCTTCTCGCGATAGCGAAAATGTTCCTAGCTATAGCGAGTGTGGGAGTTCCATACAAAAACCAGGGAGTTGCTCGCCGTAGCGACGCCATAGCGAAGGAGAGGTCTGGAACAGACACGATCTCGCCATAGCGACGCTATAACGAAGGTCTGGAACAGACACGAGCTCGCCGTAGTGACGCCATAGCGAAGGCAGAGGTCTGGAACAGACACGAGCTCGCCGTAGCGAGGGCAATGGCTCGCTATAGCGAGAACGGTCCAGAAAAGCGAGAAAAAGAGAATTTGACTTTTAAAAGCTTCCAAATCTCTTCTTTCTTCTTCTAACCGACTCAAGCTCGCCATAGGAGAGAGAAAAGGGAGGAGGAGAGAGAGAGAAGCTGAGGAGAAGAAGAAAGGACAAGAAAGGTAAGAATTCTCATGGCTTTTCTCTTCATATGTTACCCTTCTCCCCTTCCCTTCTCTTTCCACGGTTTAGATAGCTAAGATGGTTAGGTTTTGAGTTTGGTTCAGGAGAGAGAGAGAGAGGGAAACCACTCTTGAGAGAGGTTAGAAGTATGGAGTCTTCTCTTTCTTGCTTTCCCTTTGTAAGAACTTGAGAGTTTGAGAAAGAAAGAGACCTAGGTTAAGGAGCTCAATAGGGCTGATTAAGAAGAGATCCCTAGCTTAAGAACTAATTATTAAGGAACTAATTCCATGCTTTTGTGTGGTTAGGCTCAAGAAAAGTCCCCCATCTATAAGTGGCAGTGAAATCCACAAGGGAGGAGATAAGTGAAAGAGGAAGTAGTGAATAGCTAACAAGGTAGTTCTCTCCACTTTCTCTCATGCATAATTATATGTTTACATTGTCTTGCTTGTGTGTATGAATGATATGAGCTATGAGAAGTGTGTTAGCATGATGATATGTTATGAATTGAAATGATGATTTATATGATTGTTTGGTTTGCTTGAGGAAATGGAAAAAGCCAATAACCCTTTAGCAAGGTGAGGATGAGCCAAGCCCTTAAGTTGGTTGAGACAAGAGTAAAGAGTCTCCCAAAAGTGAGGTTGACTCCCAAAGAGTAAGGGTTGAGTCTAAGGACCTCTTAAGTATGGGTGAGGCAAGTTCAAAAGCCACAAGTGAGTGGGTGAGGCTACTCCATATACTTAGCAAGCTTTTAAATGTTAAGTATGGCCTACTCACATGTGGAGAATGTCTTTCCTTTATGCATGGCCAATTCATATGTTTTAAATGTTTTCATCATGGTTTTATATGCTAACATGCCATACATGCATGGTGAGACTTGTTGCATGCTATATATGTATGATTGAATGAGAGTTGAACTACTGAGATTCCATGAATCTCACCCTCCCTCTCCACCATCCAAACATGCCAGGTGGACCAAGTGAGGCTAGAGATGGGAACCATCACCAAGCATGAGGCTAGGGAGACTAAAGAAGAGTGTAAAGGAATTTCTTGTAAATACATTGTATATGAGACAAGTGATATAAAGTAATATTGTATATGATGTAATTCCTAAGAGTATTTGTAAGACAATGTATGTATGATGATGTATAAATGAAAATGAGGCCTATTTTGAATGAGAAAGTAAGTCTTGAATGTGAAATGCTCAACAATAGCATAGGCTATATGGGTGCATAAGTGGGCATGGGGTAGTGAGTTCTTCCAATCTAAGTTACTAGACATTTGAGCCATGATTGATGGCCCCTAGAGATGCTTTCTCATGTGCTCAAAGAGTCATAGAGGTAGAAGAACCAAGATTGGGTCCCATGAGCCCCACTTTTGGCCAAGAAAAGGCCTTTTTGCATATGATGTCAAAGGTGACCCATATGACCTCTTCTTGTTCTAAAATTTGACATGTAACTAGATCATGTTTAGAGCTTTCTGGGAAGCTAGAGTTCATGTCATTTAGAGGTCTATAGCATTCTCTATGATTTTTCAAAGTTGACATCAGAATTTCGGATTTCAGAAAACACTGTTCATTTGGTCAGTTTAGAAATCGTGTCATCCGAGGGGCAAACGTAGTCCCATGGCTACGAAATTTTATACACAGAAACTAGATGGTCACAGTGACTTGTAGGAACTGGAAGCACCTCATTTAGAGGTCTAGAGAGTAAGATATGCAATTTCGAAGTTCCTGCCCAGAATCAGACACCCAACCAGACCCGAAGTACTGTTTCATCGGTTTCCGGGAATTTGGCTTGGTGAACTGATCTGGAGATATTTTTCCTGTTTAGCTAACATCCACATCTTTCCATAGAGATATGATTTACAAGCATTGGATTTTTGTGGAATTAGTTAGGCATTTTCAAAATCCATATCAGTAAACTGTGACAGCAAAGGAGCCCCCTCTGACCAGTGAACGTTTTTGATGTCAAACGCCTTGTACATGAGATATTGAGACTTCTAAGTATTTTTATCATGAAGTAGACGTCTCAAGATTTCTAGAATGACCGAGATCATGTAGTTACGATTTTTCTGCATTTAGATATAAATTTTCAAACTTAGCCCAGAAATGAAGCGAAATCTGCCAAGAACGAAATTACATGTCTCAAATCCCTTTTTGCTTTCCATGAGTTTAAAGCATATGTTTGGGATTGAAATGAGTCTCAATAGTGAAATTGAGCATGAGGATGCATAGAGAGAGTTCATCCGGTCCATGTGACTCTAAAGTAAGTAATGCCATAGAGAAAAAGCACCAAGGTAGAGTAAATTATCTCCCTTGTGAGTTTAACATGTGCATATGAGTATGAGGGCATGATGGGTAGGAGCTAGAAGTTAAGGTGTTACACCTTCCAACCAAACAGGAACTCATTAAACCCCTTCTCCTCCCCTCCGTTGAATCAAACAGAGCCTTAGTTTGAAGCATATAAGTAGAACTCATTCTTTAGCTCTTATTTGTAATGGAGGCTATATAATAACCTTTAGATGATTTTCTTTGTTTCTTCCTCCCCCCCCCCCCCCCCCGGGGAAAAAAAACAGAAAAAAGACCCCCAAAAAAAACTTGTGTCCTTTAGATAGAAGGACTTTTCTTTTTTTTTTTTCTTGGGGGAGAGGGGGGGACCATGTGCCATAAAATACGAACCAGTTGAAGTGACTTGTGACTATGATGCTTGTACATATTTGGGCCTCTTAATGAAAATGATCAAGTCTCTCTACCAGTCAACCTAAACTTAAACATGTGCATGTTATTTACCATTTTCATTGACTGTTATATATGTCTATTGGAAAATGTTTTTTTTTGTCTTCTTCTCATATTGTGTTTCTGCCAAGCCTAATCACTTTGGCACTTTGGCATGTAGGACCAATATCTGTAGATGGCTGCATATGCTTTAACTGGTACATCACTGCCATCCAAATGGTGATTTGATTATGGTTCTTCTTCCTTTTTTTTTTAATTTTTTAATTTTGGAAGAGACAAAAGTTTGATGTTTATGTCACAGAAATGATTTTGTGAGGTTGTTTTATGACTTGTGAGTTGTGACAAAATTTTATTTTTAAATGAGGTCACCCCCCATTTGTTCATTGGATATCTTCTGCCCATTAACTGTCAGTTTGTCAATCATTTTTCATTGTTTGTGTATTTTGTCTGTTAACTGAATCTACTGTTGGTTATATTATGTTCCTACATTTTGTCAATTTTGATCTTCTCTTTCTCCTTTCCTTCTTTTTAGGATGCCCACGAATTCTTGAACTTTTTGTTAAATGAACTTGTGAACATTTTGGAGAAAGAGGCCCAGGCTGCAAACAATGATCAAGGGACCTCACCATCTTCTGATCCTGCAAACGTACCTAAGAATGGTTTAGCTAATGGTGCTAAAAAAGAGCCTTTAGTTACATGGGTGCACAAAAATTTTCAGGTGACCACCTCTGCCAATATAATGTTTATATCTTAGCATGTTGCATATGGCAAAACTTCGAGGGAACATAAATGGCAACTCATACATTGGATCAAGCCACATTTTTGTGTACTCTTTGTTAGTGGGAGTGTCTTACTATTTACCAGTTCAAGTTTTTGACATTTATGGATTATCCATTAGGCTTTGACCTAGAGTGTTGTGAAAATAAGCATGTTATCCATTATACCATTATGCATCTCTTTCTTAAAAGAATATATATATATATATATATTGGACTTCCTTAAACTGATCTGATCAGGGAATACTCACTAATGAGACAAGGTGCTTACATTGTGAAACTGTGACAGCTAGGGATGAAACGATTTTTGACTTGAGCCCTGATATTGAGCAGAACAGTTCAATCATGAGCTGTTTGAAAAACTTCAGTTCCATTGAGACTCTGAATGCCGAAGACAAATTTTTGTGACAAGTGCTGCAGGTATTTAGCTTTTACTTATGTACCCCATTTTTGTTTTTCATAACTTACCTTCAGACTACTTTTATGACTTTAACTGTTAATTGGTTCCTTAAGTACTCTGATGGAGGTAAAGGGCCAGTTACAACCATTTTGAACTATATTCTGGGCTGAACCATTTTACAGCTTGTTTGCTAGAGTGAAATGAAATTTCTGTGAAGATGAAGCACAAATGTTGAATCACTGCAATATTGAATTTATTTGATGGTGAATTTGATCTCCTTTTAATACAGAATAGATCGATTGCTATATGTTTTTAATATTAACAGTAATATTATAGTTTTTATCAATAAATAAATAAATACTAGTGTTTGCTGCAATCTGGTGTATGGCTATGACTTAGTGTTATGGGAGAATGCAAACCAGGATTGTCTTGCATTGATTACTGACATCTTTCCATCTGTCATCTGAAAAGTATTTGATTGCCCTTTAGGTGTATGATGCGTATAAGTATTTTCAATTTCCATTCAAATTTGATGCAACTTTGTTGTGATATTAGTTTGCAAGAAGCTCAGAAGAGGATGAAAATTAAAAAACCACCCCACATCTTGGTCATCCATCTTAAGCTGTTTAAGTACATTGAACAGCTGGGCCAAAACAAGAAGCTGTCTTACCGGGTTGTCTTTCCTCTTGAGCTGAAGTTGAGTAACACTGTGGAAGATGCAGATATTGAGTATTCCCTATTTGCAGTAGTTGTTCATGTTGGGAGCGGACCTAACCATGGGCATTACGTCAGCCTTGTAAAAAGCCATAACCACTGGTTATTTTTTGATGATGAAAATGTTTGAGATGATTGATGAGTCTGCCGTGCAAACATTCTTTGGGTCAGCATAGGAATATTCCACTAATACAGACCATGGGTACATTTTGTTCTATGAGAGCCTTGGCTCTGAAAACAGGAACAGGCAGAAGAGCTTGACGACTGTTGGGTACTTGAATCATTTGGATTTTTTTTTCCATCTGTTTCCTATTTTATCATTATATATATATATATATATATTATAAAATATTACCGTTTTCCCCTTAAACCTGTTGGAGAAGCTGTCACTCATCCTTCAGAAGATACGGGTTGTGGAAATGCATACTAAGGTGTTTGACATGTATAGTGAAAGGTGGAAGCACATTTTTTCCCCCTACAATAAGAGGAGAAAGTGCAGTACATATGATTTGAAATCACCGGCATTGCGTATTCATTGTTGTGAATGGTTAATCAAACATTAGAAACACAAGGCAATTGGGATTGATCGTTACTTTTTTTATTGTGATTTTTTTTTTCTTTTGGGTGCATTTACAGTTCTGTGAGAGCTGAATGGCAGACCAGGAGAGGATCCTGGTTCAGCTGGATGGTAATTGTCTGAGCGATAGCTGGGGCGCTAAACTACTTAAAAGATAATACTTTTTGGGTGGTTGTCTAATCATTTGGAAGATTGAGACTAGTGGAATTCTAGGGATTCTTAATTGTCCTGTCTAGGGAGGAGTGTAAGGTGTTTGCAGACTCTATTATCTAATAAGGTCTGAATGGTAAGGGTGTACATGGGTAGAGTTGGGTCAGGCGATGCTTGGCCCGAAACCCTGCCTGATTAGGGTCTTAAGCGTATTTTTATACTCGTGACCCGGTCCTATTCGGAGAAGCCTGGTTTTAGGGTGAGCCAGGACGACCCTAATAAGTAGGGCTGTATATAAGTAAGGTCAGACCAAACATCTAGTATGTCCGATACCTGACCTGATTAAGACATCAGATTTGTTTTTATACTCGTGGCCTTACCCGACTCTAATAAGTCTGATTTATGTTGAGATAGGGCCACCCAAACAATTTTTTTTTTTTATGAATTGATACTTACAATATAAAAATATTTTTTTATAAACTTATAGACATATATTTCAAAACAATGGACTTTTAGAACTCTTATATTTGTATCAGTAATAAAAAAAGTCTTAGTATTATCAAGTAAAATATAAGATATACTAACATAATTAGTCTTAGGTAAATATATATATTTTTATTATTCAACAAAAGAAATGTCAGTAAGCATTCACATCAATAATAAAAATAATTAAGAAGTAAAGAATATTTGCATAGGTAATAAAAATTGTAGTATGCAGAGATAATTAAATGAAATAAAAATTAAAAAAATATAAGATGGCAAGATATTAATAACTAAAAAAAAGTAACTATTAAAGCGAGTTGGGTAGAACATACCTTCACTCATGGCCCACTCCGGCCCAAAATAGTTTTGTTTAAAGTTATACCCATTTATATTTTTAGTCCGACCCGATTAGATTGGATTAGAGCGGACCCCTAGGGCCAATCGGGCCGATGAACACCCCTACTAAATGATCAATATAATTATTTTGGCAACCGTTAGTGTTTCCTATTCGGTGCTGTATGTCTGTCATCGATTCGCTGTATCCAATGGTTATACTTTGTATATAGGCACTTACGATTAGGCATAAATTAGGAGCTTGAATCTTTTAATTTTCTGTCCCTCAATTTTGGAAAGATAGACATGAAAAATAGGAGATTTTTAATTCAAGTAGATTTTATATATTCAAGTGAAATTTATCATTTTTATCTCTTTTTAAAATTAACAAGAAATTGAAAGAAAAACAATTAAAAGGATTTAAACTCATATTTAGAGCCGTTCGCTGCGTCAAGTTGGACATTTTATGTTCAAATAGCAACCTTGTCCAAAGACGACACAATAAATATATATGTGTGTATATATATATATATACATAGATGGTGCTCGAGCGCATTTTTGCTAGAGTATCCAGTTTCTGTTAGGTTTTAGATCTCATGTTGCTTTTGCAGCTAATCGAGTTTAAATCTTCTATATTAAATAAATTATTACATATAATGTAATAAGAAAAAGATTAAAAAAAGAGAATAGATATTAAAATATATAAATATATATATTTTGTATACATTTTTATCCTTTTATATCATTTTCATTCTTACTACACAATTATATTACCATAAAGAATACTATACAATTACATTACTATAAAGAATTCAAAGTGAAGCTAGTCCAGGGCTGCACTAAAATATCTAAAATGGAACCCTTTAAGCAATTGCTAAGTAAAGTTTTCAACTCTTCATAATATACTCGTGCGTGCAAAGTAGTATCCCTTGCATCCTATTGCATGCGATGCAGCAGTAGTTTTTTGGGGCCTTTTTAATATTTTAATATTTTTTTTCTTTTTATGATTTAAAGTTTAAGATAGGAGATAAAATTTGCGGCTATGAAGATAAAAAGTTTAATTGTAAAAAACAATTATACTTTAAAAATGTTAACCGTGCAACATAGTAAAAATTGTTAAAGTATAATTTTTTCCCACAGTTAAACTTTATATTCTCACTGTTACAATTCTTACCTTCTATTTTAAATTTTAAACCCTACAGAAAAAAAAAAAAAAAAAACTTAAAATTAAGCTACTGCACCCCTGTAGTAGGATCCCCTAATGCAGGGGATCCAGATTCTACTTGTGCTGGAGACTTTCAAGAGATGGTCACATAAATCTGCAAATTTCAGCACAATGATATCTGAAGCATCTTTACTTTGCATTATAAGAATACAGTTTTAATGGTTCAGCAAATTTTCTGTAATATGTTAACAAGTCACTATAGTTTTATTTTACACCACTATAAATACTCTGGATAAGGGAGTAGGGGTCGATAGAACAGAAATAGAAGTCAATGAAACATAAATATTATATTTAGAACCTTAATCATGAAATCTGGCATCTAAACCAAAAATTCAAACACCTATGCATCATTACCAATATATTAATGACCCCAAAATTGGATCATAACATACGTATATAGGAACAAAAAGGTTAAGTGAGGTATAATCAAAGATGTGTCTACAAATGTAATTGCAGAATAGAATGACACCACCGATTGAACCGGAAAGGAAAAGATACCTAGGGGTGATCAAACTCTCTCAAAAGATCAAAAGACGACCAAATTGACAGTGAACGGAACTTATGCACTATTTTCTCTCTCTCTCTTTCTCCAAATTGACAAGAAATTGATGGAGAGGACTCAATTCCTTCCCTCTGTCTTTATTCAATTTATATTAAATCGTAAAGAAAGTCGGGGAAAGTTCCAAGAGAAAACATCAATACTTGTTTGTCTGAGACATTCCCCATTCCCTCCTACCAGCAATTGCACCTCCCAAAGAAATTCTCATCCTCAGCGTATGTGTGGCATCTGAGTTCTACCATTATCATCTACGCAGATTCTACTTTGAGAGGTATCTTCATGAACTCATAAACAAGATAGCTAATTGCGGCCGATGGTAACACCTGAAAAGTTACCCAATTGTAGAGACCATGTTAGAACTTGTAAAAATGGAAATTACCATCTTTAAGCACTAGACAAAAATGGTCTGTGATGAAAATGATTCTCACATTACTTTGGGTAATAAAGAGAAAAGGACATATACAATAAATAAAGATCATGACATGGACTTCAGAAACTCCCGGCGTCCCAGTTAGTCTAAATCAGTGTGTGCTCTTAGGAATGCTATGGAAATAATCCCAATTTACACACAGTTAATGCCTTAAATATTGGCTATATCTTAAAAAAAAAATGGAGTTCTTAGGTTGGCATGAACAGATTTGAGAATTTGGTGGTCTTTGATATCCTCAGTGAACAAGAATGAAAGCAGTTATTTCCTTAGAAATTATTATCAATTAAAGTTAGTCCTTATGTTTTTTTTTAAAGGTTTTCATTCTTTGGTTGTTGCAAAAGAAAATGGGGTAGAGAGCAAGAGATTAAAAATGATAGTGAATTTCTCCTTTTAATTTGGAGGTAACACATAAGTCAATAGTCAAATATTAGAGTAAATTAATGATTTTTTTTTGGGGCCAAAAAGAGTAAATTAATTAATAGTTTAATCCCCGAAAAATCGCTCTTCTCTCAATTTTGGTTCTAAAGCTTTTCATTTAGTCTCCCAATCAAAATGATCCCTTTATTTAGCAAAGTTATGAAGACTCAACCATTAAGTGGTGATTTGGATGTGTCCATGTGTCTTGAAGTCTTAAAACAACGCCGTTCTGCCAAAGTTCGCCAAATATGACTAAAAACCTCTCTTCCACAACCACCCCCCCCCCCCGGGGGGAAAAAGAAAAAAGATGAAAAAATGTTGCATAGCCTAGGGTAGAAAAATCAGAAGGCCTATTTCATCTCTTCTCCCATTTCGTATTAAGTGGAGCTCTAGAATGTTGAGAGAGCCACAACATCATTTCATTGCTGGTGCAGAAGGGTTTTGGAAATTTGGCAAAGCAAAAAGGCATCGTTTTAAAGGCTTCATGACACATGGGCACATTCAGATCACCATTTAATGACCACATGTACAAGGCGTTATGCCATGTCAGCTTCTTTGGACCACATGTGCAAGGAATTATGCCACGTCTTTATGGTTCTACCAAATGGAGGGGCCATTTTGATTGGGAGAAAGTAATTGGAAAACTAAATTGAGAGACATTATCTTTGAATGATTAAATTGAGATGACAGTGATTTTTGAGAGACTAAATCATTAATTTACTTAAAAATATTATTGTCTTCTAAAAGCGTGAATAGTTAACTATAGTCTTATCTAGGCTCAAATACTAAATAATCTTTAACCAATGCAAACAATCTAATCCCATCCCATTGAAATAATCCAGAAACCCAAAATAGATGAAGCTCACTAGTCATGAGCTGCCCAACTAGACAGCGTGGTTAAAAACAAAGAAAAGGGTAAATTAGTTCCAAGAGGTGCATTAAGCTGCTTCTAGTGCAATCTTCTCCAATTTTATACACTAATAACATGTTCTTAAAGTCACATAAAGGTCCTATATGTTCACCTAACATGCCTACTGACTTAAACATATATTTTCCACAACTTCATCTAAACACTGCTACCTTGCTACGAATCAAACCAACACTATATAGGCAACATCGGCCAATATCACTTTATTAGAAAAGTGAGTCAGTCAGCTTAAGACTTCTGCAGAAGTTCACACGTACAAGGCATCAAGAATAGTTCAGGAGCATTAAAATACTAAAGAACATGTCTCTTCGTGTCAAAGTTAGAAAATTCATTTTTAAATCAAACTCTATTGGTGCCTCGCCTTATTGCCTACTATGCACAGATTCAAAACAAGAGCTCAGTAACTGGAGCATTTGCTCAAATTTTATGGAATAAGAGCCATAAGATATCCTGCTGACATTTTACCAGTTGACTGAAATTTGACATGCAGTCTTCAGGGATAAAAGCATAAAATCCAGAACACAGATCATACCTGCACAAATCCTGCATAGAGAGCAGGAACACCACCATGCTCAACAATCTTGACACAAGTTGCCAGTGCATTCAACCTTGTTGCCCGAACTTGCATTTGAAGCTATCTCCTAACAACTTCAAAGCGATATGTAGCAGCTTCGGCAGCACAACCAGCAATAGCACCATATATTAAGGTTATAATGGGACCCAATTCCAGTTGTTCCAAAGCATTCAGCTCTTGAGCTTCTTCTTTCACACGTTGGATTCAGCTCTTGAGCTTCTTCTTTCACATGTTGGATTCTTTCTCTTCCTTCAGGTGAATGCAGATATACTGCCTTTAAAATGTCATAAACACCATAGAAGACAGCACCTGAAGGTGCCATGCTGACAATGGAGGGTACTAAAACCTTGAAAAGAGAAAAGAAGCCTTCGGTTTTTATCGTGTGCTGGAAGGCACCGATTACACCTCACAAGGCCTCACCACCAGGTGCAACCATTACTGTCCTGATCTGAAAGACTTCACTCTTAGAATGCAATTAAAACGTAATAGAACTAAAGATCACACTTCATTGAGAAAACTGTTTAGAGAAGGAAAAACATTAAATGCTTGAGAATGCCTTTTTATGATCTGAATGGGACACTAAAAACATAGACCACAAAGAACAATATCATTGATAATCAATTATGGTTTTCAGCTGGAGCCATTTTTTTTTAATAATATGTTCCAAGTTACAGCCCATGGCTACTATTATGTTCTGAATCACCAGTTAAACTAATAGTAAATATAGCAAATTAGAAGTTGCAGAAGTACAATTGGAGAGCATCCTAGAGAACATTATATCAAAGTAAGAAAGTAATAGTGATGGCCAAAGACATGTTTACAACTTCTAAATGTCAAGGAAACACATGCTATGGGCTCTAAACAACTCTAGGCTGGTTTCTAGATCCAGTGTATGAGCCAAAGGATTGAGTAAATAGATGTAGTTCAGAGAGATGGGTAGACAAGAGCAGCAGCCAAAAAATTACCCTCTAGTGTTGTTAACTGAGTTATCATGTCAATAGTCCTTGCTATATTAGTTAAAAGGAGATTGGGAACTGAAAACTAGCAATAGCATTTTGTAAATTGATACTCATTGAGTAGGATCCATATAATTGCAGCAAACCTGTATATAAACACCACATGCACTAGATAAGCCTGCTTTGCATCATACTTGATATAAGAATATTTATCTACAGATTAACACGGAAAGAAAGTTACCAGAGAGAAAGATTAACAGTCTTGAATTGCCACCCACAGTGTCAATGGGCAGGCAGAGCAAGGTAGCTGTAATCCCTGCAGCAGTGCCAGCAAAAAATCTCTCAAAAATCGTGGTTTTCTCATTCCCAGATATTACCAGATGATTTCTATACATATCATAAGCATAAAAATTTATAGCTTTAAAGGGAGCTGTTCGACGAATATTTACAAAATTCCCTTTCCAGAAACCTTTCAATCCTTGAGAAGTTGCAATTTCCTTAACGAGCTCAAAAAGGTGCTTCTGTTCACCACAGACTATGTATTCCAGCTTAAGTCTCTCAAGAGGTGCTACAATTGTCTTGATACAGCAAAGAGCATATACTAGATAAAATGTTACCACTGAATTTGTAATGCAAAAGAAAGAAAGATGGGTAATTAAATTCAAAGTGTGCAGCAAAGTAATAGATGTAGCTAAAGCAATCAGAAGTTCCCTGTCATAGCAAACACTAGATACTGCAAAGGGCATTACATATAAAAATTTCAAAGGGCAAAGGAGAACAGCATGTTGAATTTATTTGGTTTCCCAATTCACAATACTAGCCTTATGAATTAGTTGAAGTTGGACCAATATGAAAGAAAAGGAACTTCTCAGTTTGTCAAAATGATAGGAGACAGATCATGAATATTCTTTTCTCAACCAAAACTGAGTCCAAAGTGAAATTAGAGCTTTTTCAACCTTAAACAAACTGAACAAAGAAGAAAAAGGCACCATTGCCACCACTTGTAAAGGACGCAAAACTAGAAAGTAGCAGTGTCTACAACAAACAATTACCAGGTAAAGACCACAAAAGCAAAGGTACATCAAGATTCGAAAAAAAAGGGATTAAACAAACAAACATAGTTAAGAAAGCGGAAAAAGAAAAGAAAAGCAAGTGACATGAACAAATCGATCAGTATTCCAAATATTAGACATAATAAGTCATCCAGACCTTGAAACCATAGCAGCCACAGCTCCAGCCCACAGATGTTTAGTCATATTCATAGCCCCCGATCCCTTCGCCCCAGCATTCTCCATCTCTTTACACCCATCGGACTCGTCCGAAATTTTATCCTCTTGTTGGCCCAGAATTTCTCCCGATTCTCGAACATATCTCTGATCCCCTTCACTTCCGTTTATCGACAAGCTCAACGACAAAAACCCACCACCGACTGTGACCGAAACTCTCCTTTCCCGCCTGAAAATTTCGAAACTCAACCATTCTTCTGCGACCCCCAGAAAAACACGGTATCCTTCCCGCATCAGAATAAGTCTTGGACGATATCAACGAAATAAACGACGTAGGAGCCGAATCAATATCGAGGAACAAGCCCCCACGGAAGAATAAATCGGACAGCTCGGGTTTGATCAGATGAGGCATTGCACTATATGATTTGTTGATGGGAATATTGAGAAATTAGACCCGAAATAAGAGATCGATCGGAGGACCGAAGAACAAAAACGAGAAGGAATAGGATTTGGGTAAGTGAGAGTGACAAGAGGAATTTTAATTGATGATTCTTGCTTAGCTTCCCCCGCCGAACCCCACGTTGCTCTGGTTCATCGTCAGTTTGTGCTGTGGAAGTTGGGTACATGTAATATTCAAATGCAGAACTGCCTGATAATCTGGCCTTGCGAACTCTACGTATTTTGGTTGCTGCGTGGCGCTCTTTGATTCTATTAATTTAAAAATAGATAATATTATCTTTTTATTTTTAAAAATATTAAATTTTGTCCATCTATATAATACTTTATTTAAATTTTAATGTCAAATTTTGGTAATAAGTTGATTTTCACATCATATCTAATTATGAGTTACCCTATCAAGTAAATATATAATGTTAAATCAGCAAATTATTAAGTTTGATATTAAAATTTGTATGAATTATGAGATAGAAAAATAAACTTAAATTATTTTAAAAGAATAAGAAGATAATATTATATGATTTTAAATTAGAAGGATCGGATTAAAGTTTATAAAATTAAACGAAAAATATAATTTGAGAGAAAAAAAGTGATGCCAACTGCAATTAGACAATCCACACTGTTTTAAGTCATTGTCGTCAATACAAACCTATCTCCACCAGACTCCGAAACTGGGGGGACAAGGTCCATATCTAACTAAAAATTCAGATTTGTGTCTTCTGTATTTAATAAATAAATAATATATCAGTATACATTTAAAGAAAAATAAAAATAATAAAAAACAATAGAAAGAAAAAAATTCACTCTTTTATATTATTATCTTTCCTAAATACATAATATAAAAACATTTTTATTACATTACGTCGGAGTTAATTTTTTCAATTCACGTTCTGTGGGCCTCTTGAATTTTCCAACATCATCCTATAATCAATTACCACTTATACAAAGCATACATAACTCAAATTGTCACACCATCCACAGTTTGTAACTCAAACCCCGAAATTCCCTTCAATTTCCTCAAACAGTATGTGGCAAATTTTAAGAGAAATTTTGAAAATTCATAACTAAATATAGAAAAATCAAAACTACCATAGGATAGTTTTTTGGAAAGTTCTAAGTGTTAAATTTACATTAAAAATAAACTCAAGCCATGAACCTAACATTTGGACCACGTTTAACAACGAAAAAGACACAAAAGTCCAACTGTCCCCTGATATTAATGTAGATTTTTGATGTAAACTTAAAAAATATCTAATTAATTTCACAAAAATTCAATTATTACAAATGATACAAATCTAGAAATTTATAGTTGTTAGATAGAGAAAAAAAATAACTCCAGACTAGTCCAAGTACACTCAAACCTCGAAAACTAATTAAAGGGTAATATGGGTTTGACTGGATGCCTAGTACCAGATAGCAACTTCAAAAATTCATATCTCCTTTTTTAAACATCCAAATGGTGTGATTCTAGTTGGCACAAGTCACTGGAAATGTCTAGTTTGTATTTGTAAAATTTTGTACTAATTGAACATTATTTGTCCCATGAATGATACAGATTCATTTTCAGACCAATTGCACAGTATCAATGATCGAACCAAAAAAAATTTTCAATTTAAAAAATTCTTCAAATATTCCACAGACCTCCAAATATCACGCACTTTAGCTTTCCAAAAAGCTCTCATCAAGATCTAGATGCATGCCAAATATTAGACTAAGAAGAGATCATTTGGATAGAAAGTAGTATAGCTCACCAAAATGGCTTATTTTACTCCATATGAGATACCAACTTTATTCAAATGGCCTCTCCAATGGTTTAGCTCATCTTGGGCAAGTTTAAAAGTATAAATATGACTTATATGAACTACCCAAGGGGTCCTAAACTTCATGTGTCTCAAATTGGTCATCTCACTTCCAAGTATGCACAAACATATCAAGCCATCCAATGGTCAAATTCCACATTCCTATTGATTTCATGCCACATATAGTCTATACAAGATTTATACATCATATTCTATTTGCTTAAAGTCTTACATTACAAAACTAACATGTACAAAATCATTTTGACATTTATACACAAAGAAAACTACAAAAGGTTCAAAGTATAGCCCTTCAAGGCTCTTGGCTTGCTTTCCTTACTTCTTGAGAGTCACCTAGATAATTCAAGATGGAAGGGGAAGGGGAGTGAGATTTCTTGAATCTTAATAGCTCACACACCCATTCATACACACATTCAAGGCATACATACATCAATAGGCCAAATAAACAAGCTACTTGATCATAAATACATATTTTCAAGATTTTCATGCTATACTTACACCATCAAGCAATCAAGGAGCTCTAGGGACTTTTGATATTGTCTTACCCCATTCCTAGGACTTTTGGATATGCCTCACCTTTGGCCTAGGTACTTTTGACTCGAAGAGACTTTTGGCTTGATTTCACTTATGCCTTGAGACTTTTGGCATCTCCTCACCCATATTAAGGGACTTCTGCCATTATCTCACCCTTATGAGTCAATTTCACTACCAAGGCCATTCAAGAACATACATTGGTACCAATGTAAATTCAAGACATCAAGTGGTATGTTCTTAAATCACATAAATACATACATGTACACGAAAGGCAAAATGAAAATTTTTGAAAAGTCTTTCTTCCTCCCACCTATATATAAGTAGCACCCCACCTTCTCATTCATTCAGCCCATGATGTTTCTGCCCTAGACCAGAAGAAAACCCTAAGGGATGAGATGCATCAAGAGAAGGATGAAGGAAGGAGAAAGACAAGGTAAAAAGTATGGAATTTTGGTAATTTTTTATGCTCTTTCTTTTACAAATCTTTTCTCCTCCAGTTCTCTTTCTTTCCTATGATTATATTGAAGTATATGAATTTATTTTAAGGAAGAAATTAAGGAAAAATTCGGATTTGAAGAGAAGAGGCTAAAGAAGACAAGATTCAAGTAAGAAATCAAGAAAAAACAAAGTAATTTTTTCTTCCGTAGTTGCTACCCCTTGCTCATCTTCTCTCCAAGTTTTTCCCCATTCAAGAAGCAATAGGAGGGCTAGAATTTTGAGAAGAACCAAGGGTGAATTGCATAAATTTAAGGAAGGAGAGTAAGAATATGTAAAGAAATCCAAGTAAAAACTATGAATTTGCAAGATAGAAAA
Source organism: Erythrophleum ivorense (assembly GCA_026724425.1). Lineage (NCBI taxonomy): Eukaryota > Viridiplantae > Streptophyta > Magnoliopsida > Fabales > Fabaceae > Erythrophleum > Erythrophleum ivorense. Next base: position 47,448,166 of record JAIUCV010000008.1, on the reverse strand, counting down.
GTTAGGGTTTTGATTGCACCTTGAACTCTATCATGGACCCTAGCCATATTTATGATGTTTAAGTGTTCATATGAGTTCCTAAGATATCAAGAGAGCTTCCTACATGTTTCTCCCATTAAAGGAAGCAAGGAAACTCTATTGGTGCCTTATAGAAGTATAGCTTCGGCAAGGAGAGTTAATGCACTTAGGGAGTGTTTTAATTTCTTCCAAACTTAGTTTTGCATTATGTTTGATGGGAGAATATGAGAGGAAGCCTTGAAAAAATTTTAGAAACCATAGATAGTGAGATAACCTTATATGTTCTATAATATGGCTTAAAAAAGCAACACCTAGTTAGGCTCCTAAAATTGATTGTGTGATGACTCCAGAGGTTTAAATGGAGTCAATAATCATAAATGAATAGATAGAATAGAGCTAAGATGATATTTTCTTAAGGTTGCTTCATTAAGTACATTATGGAATCATAAAAGAGTCTTATGAGCCACCTAACTTTTCTAGTGATTGTGTGGCTTTAGAATTTGATTCAAGAATATAATTAGCTTCCATATAACATGTCTAAGGCAAGAGAAGTGATCTCCACCTTCTTGGGTGTGTGAGGTCAAAGGAAAGGATTCAAGACTTAAGGAAAAAAGTGTGTAAATGCAAGTAAGGTAGCTCTCTCCACTTTCTCTCATGCATGAATGTATGCTTACATTATCTTTGGATGTGTGTATATATGTTTTAAGCCATGAAAAGTATTATAGTATGATTTCATATGTCATGATACTATGATGATGTCTTATGCATTTAAATAATGTTTTATGTGCTTGCTTTAGTTTGCTTGAGTGTGGAGAAGCCAAGAACCCTTAAAGTTGGTTGAGACAAAGTAAAGAGTCTCTTAAAAATGAGGTTGACTCCTAAGAGTAAGGTTGAGTCAAAAACCTCTTAAAGAAATGGGTGAGGCAAGTACAAAATCTACAAGTAAATGGATGAGGCTAATCTACTTACTTAACAAGTCTATGTATGCTATGTATGACTTATTCAAATGTCAAGAATATTTTTTGAATGCTCACATATGTTAACATATCTATGCACACATTTTTAAGGCTTGTATTGCATACTTTATATATGATTCAAAGGAAGATGAGCTATTGGGATCCTTTGAATCTCATTCCCTTTTCTCTAATATTTTAACATGCTAGGTGAACCAAGTAGACAAAGTAATAAGAGCCCCACACCTTGGAAGATGAGATTTTGACATCAAAGTGTATAGATTTTATCTCTTTAAGGCTATATGAATGGCAATTGTTATAATCTATGGTTGTATATATCCTATGATGTTATGAACATGCATAATTATGCTAGTGTATCACGTACAAATGAAGTTTAAGATTATATGTATGGAAATGTGCAATTTGAACATGTAATGACAATCTTGTATTATGAAAATGTATGTGTAAATGGAAGTGGAATGGCCAAATTGAGATACATGAGATTTGAAACCACTTGGATAGTTTATACAAGTCATATTCACATTTTTAAACTTACCCAAGAGGTGCTAAACACCAAGAAAGACCGTTTGGGTACACTTGGTATTTAATATGGAGCAAAATTGACCATATTAAAAAAATCTATACAACTTTTTATCCAAATGAGCTCTTCTTAGTCTGAGATTTGAGATGCAATTAGAGCTTATTGAGAGATTTTTGGGAAGCCAAAGTATAGAATTTTTGGAGGTCTATGAAATATCTGATGAATTTTCAAAGTTGAAAAATTTTCTAATTTTGGTTAAGGGTAAATGATGTCCAATTGCCACAAAATTTTATAAAGAAAAATTAGATATTCCCAGTGATTTGTGCCAACTAGAAGGACCCTATTTGGATGTCTAAAGAGGGAGATAAGAATTTTTAAAAATTCTATCCAGTATCAGGTGTTCAGACAGACCTCAGGTACTATTTGATTAGTTTTCGAGGTCTAGATGTGCCTAGACTAGTCTGAAGTTATTTTTTACCTCTAGCTAACATCTGTAGCTTTCTAGATTGATATTATTTGCATGAATTGGATTTTAGTAAAATTAATTACACATTTTTGAAGTTCATAGCAGAAAGTTAGATTAGTACTAATAGACAGTCAGACCTCTAGACCTTTTCAAATGTCAAATGTCTTCTGTGTGATGTTCCATGGCCTAATCATATTTTTAGCATAAAGCAGACATGTGTAACTTTCCAGAATGGCAAAGAATGCATGATTTTGATATTTTTAAAGTTAGTTATGATTTTTCAAAATTTATGATAGAAAGGGGAAAATCTTGGCTAAAATTACTTCATGAGATTTTATGTGTTCCTTACACTTGTATGAGTTCTAGGCCATTTTTTATGATGGATTTAAGTTGTATCTATGTAATTAAATATAAAAATATGATACATAAGTCCATATGGCTCACGGGACTCTAAAAGAAAAATTTATACACTACACAACTCAAGGAAATTCATTATTTTGAAGCCATTCTTCCTTGCTTCTTCATGAAATACATGTATGAGTCTTGGAAATAGTATGAGATAAGCTAAAAAGTTATGGTGTTACACTAGCCATCTCAAGTTGCCTTGGCCGAGACACCCTCCATAAAAGGAGTTCTTGGAGTTTCAAAATTTTTCTTGATGGGAAAGCCACTTGGGGAGGTTTCTATGAGTCTTAGAAGCTCAATGGAACTCTTAAATAGCCAAAAAAAAAAAACACTCACATAAAATCAGATTTTGTAAAACTTCCAAGAGCTCAACATTTTCCTACATGCATTTCTATTGGTTTTTACTTTGGTTTCTTTTCATAATCTTAATCCTCACACTCTTTTTCTTAAGTTTCTCCCTTGGCTCTGCCTAAAATTCATCTCCTTCTACCCCTTTAAGTTGGCCAAAACTTATGGCAAGAATAAGCAAAGAGGAAAAGCAATTAAATTAGGAGTTTACCTTGGATTCTAGCTTAGTTCAAGACTTGTTCTCTTTGGTTTACTTCCTCTCAAGAAATTCGAGCTCTTCCCCTTTGTTTTGGACTCAAAATAGAACTAATTCACTCAAATAAACCATAGAAAGAAAGCATAGGAGGGGAACAAAGTTGGAAAAAGGAAGAACAAGGAATTCTATAAATTTCCTTACCTTTTTTCTTGATTTTTTTCCTCCTTCTTCTCCTTCTCTTGTGCGCCTAGAAGAGAGCTTCCTTTTTTTGTATTTTGGGCAAAAAGGGTCGACCTAAATGGAAGGGAGAAGGCACGTGAAGATGGTGGAAGCTTATGGAAGTTTCAAGAAACAAGCTTTTCTAAAAATTCTTATTTTGTCCTTCCATAATGGTAATTTCGTTTTGGCTTTGTTTTAACTCCTTTTTGAGAATCGTCTTTTTCATCATAAAATTTAGGTTTTCAATTTAATAAAACTCTAATTAGAATTAAAATTTTCTCAAACGAATTCATCAAAATTCAGGCTTATCGCCGTTGGAAAAATACACTGGATGGGCTTTACTAATCCTGGGGTTTCCCATGGTTTTAGGGCCTATGAGAACTTTGGACAACTTAAAATTTTCATTTTAAAAGCCTTCTTGTGAGTTTTTCAAAAATTCTACGTAATTACGAAAATGCCATTATGTTTCATCAAATTTTATAACAATTTCGTTTCTCTATCTTAGCTCTATTTTTCTTTTCATCTAAGCTTGGATTATTATTTTTAGGAGCCTAGGACTCAACCCAAATTTTTTTGGATATTTTTTAGCTTATTTCAATAGACTTACTTTTATACGGCTTATTTCATTGTTTTATAATAGTTACATTCGTTATAAATAACACATGTTAAAATAAATTATTAAGATAAGGTGGAGGAGACACAAATAACATGGCAAAGTGTGGAGGAGGCAATGCTACACTTTAAAATCTCACAAACAAGAATCATCTCTGATCAATCATACTAAATTTACTTTTTAGATGAACAAATCTATTTTCAATCAAAGGTTTAATGAATGTATCAACAAGCTGGTTCTCGATTTAGATATATGTTACCTACATATTTCCTCTTTGCACTTGATCTTTGATAAAATAATGTTTTACTTCAATATGCTTGGTTTGAGAATAGTGCACAGGATTTTTTGTAAGGCAAATGGCACTTGTGTTGTTAAAATATAGGGATATGGTTAAAGTTGAATGAGTAATTTTCAAGTTAATGCTTCATCTATAATAATTAAGTGTAGCAACTCCCAACTACCATATACTTAGTTTCAGTGGTAAAGAGGGTCACAAAATGTTGCTTTTTACTATATCAAGACACTAATGATTTTTTTTTAAAAAATTGGCAATAACTACTAATGCTTTTTCTATCCAATTTATCTTCAGCAAAGCCTGCGCTTGCACACCTAACTAGATTGAAAGTATTAGTCTTGGGGTACTACAAATCATAGTTTTATGTTCCCACAAGATATTTAAATATTCTTTTAACATCAATAAAGTATAATTTTTTTTGGATTAGCTTGAAATCTTGCATACTTATGTACACTAAACATAATATCAAATCCATTAGTTGTTAAATATAATAAAAAGCTAAACATACCTTGATATTTCTTTTGGTCAAAATCCTTACCATTCTCATTTTTATCTAAAACAGAGGAAGGACACATTGGAGTCCCTATAGGTTTAGAGTTTTGAAACTATACTTACTAATCAATTGTTTAATATACTTTGCTTGACTAATGAAATTTTCTTCTTTTGTTTGCTTTGTTTGTAATTCTAGAAAGAAGTTCATCTTTCCTATCATACTCATTTCAAATTCTCCCTTTATTAGTTTAGCTAATTCCTTGCAGAGAAAGTCATTAGCACTACCAAATATAATATCATCTATATAGATTTGCACAAGCAAAGACTTATTATTATTTTTCTTAATGAAAATGGTAGTGTCAAGTTTCCCTCTTAAAAATTTATTTTCTAAAAGAAAAGTACTTAATCTTTAGTACCAAACTATGGGAGCTTGTTTTAAACCATAAAGAACATTTGAAAGCCTATACATAGTGTTGGGCAATTTTTCATATTCGAAATTGGGGGATTGCTTAACATATACCTCTTTAATTATATACCTATTTAAAAATGCACTTTTAACATATATTTGATATAATTTAAAATTTATATAAGAGGAACATGCAAGTAACATCCTAATAAACTCTAATTTAAAAATAAAAGTATAAGTTTCATCAAAGTTTATATCTTCTTGTTGGGTGTAACCTTGGGCCACTAATTTGGCCTTATTTTTTATTACATGACCTTATTCGTCAAGTTTGTTTTGAAATACCTACTTAGTTCCAATTATAGATGCTCCTTCAGATTGCTTCACCAAGCTCTACATTTTATTCTCAAATTGATGCAATTCTTCTTCCATGATAGTGCTTTTTCTACAGTTTAAGGCTCAATTTGAGATAGTAACACAAGATTATCTACTGGATCTAAAAGATGATCTAGTGTGCATCTATTTGTTTAGATTTCCAATAATATACTAAGATTGATAAGTGAAGGAATGTCTCCACTCTCTTAACAATATATTTCTCTTGGTGTAAATTCTAGTAGATTGGATTTTTGAACGCTCACTGGTCTTTCACCTTTTTTAAGTTGTTGATCTTGCTCACTTTTATTATTTTTTTCAAGATATTGACAAGAATCTATGTCTTCTTTATCTTCACCTTACTTTTAAATCTTTTCATTAGTTGGAGGATGAAACTTGCTCTAACTTTTGTTTATGATTTTGAGTGGACTTGTATAGCTTTCCCTGCATCCTTCATTTACTTTGTTTGTTAGGCCAGGATTTAGTTGTTGACTTAACTAATTTCTTCTTGCAATATCTCATCTTCATCTATATATACTACTCTTTTCACAAAGGATTAGTATCATAAAAACTAGTATACATAGATTCTTCAACTACCATTATTGTTTTATTATATACTCTATATGCTTTACTAGTTATTGAGTATCCTAAAAAATTCCTTCATCATTCCTAGCTTCAAACTTTCTTAAGTTATTTTTCCATTGTTATGAAAGAAGCATTATGTCCAAATACATGAAAGTAACTAACATTGGGTTTTTTACCTTTTCACACTTATAAAGTCCTTTTAAGAATTGGTTTTATGAAGGAATGATTTAAAATATAATAAGCAATATTTATGGCTTTAGTACAAAAGTATTTTAAAAGATCATTTTTGATGAGCATAGTTCTAATCATATCTTGAAGGGTATGATTTTTCCTTTCAACAACTCCATGTTGTTTTAGACTTCTTGGTATAGAAAAGTTATAGCTAAAACTCTATTAATCATAAAAATCCTTAAAATAATTTGTTTTCCAATTCTTTATTATAATCACTTCAAATACTTAAGATTAAATACCCTTATTCTTTCTAAACCTTTTTGCAAAAGACAAAAAAGTTCTTAAATGCTTCATCCTTGTGAGAAAGAAAAAGAATCCATATGAACTTAGAAAAGTCATCAGTGATTACAAAAGCATAGCTTTTACCACTAAAGTTTTAAGTTTGCATTAGGCCAAAGAAATCCATATGTAATAATTGGAGTGGCCAAGTGCAGGAGACAAATTCCTTTAGTTTAAAGGAGGATCTTGCTTGTTTCCCTATTTGGCATGCATTACAAAAACAATCCCTTTCATAATCTAACTTTGGGACACCTTTTACAAGATCCAACTTAAACAGTTTGGATATAGTATGCATGCTTATATGGCCAAGCTTACGGTGCCACACCTAAGGATCATTACATATAGAAGAAAGACAAGTTACATTCTTTGAACTAAGATAACTAATACTAAGTAAATTATGCTTTAATCCAACAATAAAACAAACATGATCTAAACAACAGTTTTTAGTAAACTCTATTTTACCTATACCTATAATTTTATCTTTCCCTCCATAAGCAGGGATGATAAATTCTCCATCTTTTCTTGTAAAGAATAGAAACTTAAATGGATATCCAGTCATGTGTTTTGAACAACCATTGTCTAGAAACCACTATTGTTTCAATATCCTTCCCTTTATGCATTCCTAAAAACATTTCAGTGTTTCTTAGGTACCAAAACCTTTTTAGGTTCCTTTTTATTAGTGTTGGACATAATAATTTCTTTTGGTGCCCAAATAAGCTTTCTTTTTTTGTATCTACATTTGCAACACACATGTATATTTTTATTGCAATAAAGACAAAAGGTGGAGGAAGTTGCCTTAATAAAGAAATTTTTATACATTTTGACATTTTCTTTTCCATCATATCTATTCTATATTTTTCAAACATACATTCGAATTTTCTTCATCTTTTATGAAATTTGCTAAATCTTTTGTTAGAGTTATAACTTATTAGTTTAAAGATTTTTTTTCTCAAACTAATTCTAATTTAGATTTAAGTCTTTGAGCATTTTTATTTATTTTGGAATTTATTTGTAGTTTCTCCTCATATTTAGCAAATAGATTTTTAAAACAAATAAGTAACTTAAAAAATATTTCATCTAGTTCATCATAAAATAGAGAGTTTTTGTTGTTACTTCTTTTTCTTCGAGGGTTATGAAGCACATGTTGGTTGTAACAACCAGAAAAAGAAAAGAAAAGAAAAGAAAAGAGAAAAAAAAGGGAAAGAAAAGAAAAGCTAAAAATTTTCGAAGACTGAAAATTTTCTAAGTCTGCTAGCTATAGCGAGAAATGGGCTAGCTATAGCGAGAGTGCCTTCTCGCTATAGCGAAAATGCTTCTAGCTATAGCGAGTGCGAGCATCCCATACAAAAACCAGGGAGTTGCTCGTCGTAGCGGGCGCTATAGTGAAGGCAGAGGTCTGGGACTGACACGAGCTCGCCGTAGCCAGGGTTAGTCCAGAAGAGCGTAAAAAGAGAGATTTTGACTTTTTAAAAGCTTCCAAACTTTCCTTTCTCTTAAAACCGACTTAAGCCTTGACCAAGGAGAGAGAAAAGGGCTGTGGAGAGAGAGAGAGACCTAGAGAAGGAAGGAGAACAAGCAAAGAGGTAAGTAATTTTGAGATTTCCCTAGCTTTTCTCCCTAGCATGGTGTTCTTCTCCCTTTAGCCCTCTTTTTCTATGGTTTTAGTAGTTGATTTGGGTTTGGTTCTGAAGAGAGAAAGTGGAAAACCACTCTTGAGGAAGGGTAGAGCTTATATAGCTTCCTTTCTTCTTCTTTCCTTTCCTTTTTGAGAGCTTAAGAGAGGAAGGAGAGTGAGTAGAGTTCTAGAGAGAGAATCCCTAGCTTTTTACATGTGTAGCCGGGGTTTACTTCGATGAAGAGCCCTTTTAGCTTTGTGAGAGTTTATTTGAGTTATAAGAGAGTAATTTGATGCTCTTGTTGTGCCTAGGCTCAAAGGAAGCAACTCCACCTAGTTGTGAGTGTGAAATCAAGAAGGGAGAAGAGAAATTGAAAGGGAAGGCTTGTGTTAGCCGATAAGGTAGCTCTCTACTCTTTCTTGTTGCATTCTTGGATGTGTAATAGTCATTGTATGCATGTGTGTGTGCTTGTATGATGAGATATGCCATTGATGTTACCTTGATGCATTGGTACCAATATGCGTATGATATGAATTGTGGAAATTGCTCGGGTGAGGTAGTGCCGAAAGTCCCTTGAGACCGGTGAGGTGGAGCCAAAAGTCCCTGAACCAAGGGTGAGGCCAATTCAAAAGTCCCAAAGCTCGGGTGAGGCTAGACCGAAAGTCCCTGGAGCCTATTCTTGGCATGGCATGAAACACATATATTGTATCATTGTGACTTGTTTGCATGCTTGACTGGTTTATATATCTTGATTGCTTCTTGAATGAGTATAAGCTATTGAGATTCCCTGAATCTCACCCCTTTCCCTCTCCCATCCTAACATCTTAGGTGGAGCTTAAGGAGAATTAAGTGCACACCAAGGAGTCTAGTTGGGAATGCTTAGAGAAATGTGTAGTTCTTTTGATTCTTTTATTGTAAAGAGGTGTCATAATGAAGATGCACCTATTATTTTTGAGTTGTAAATATGTGGGCACATGTAAATATATGTACAAGTGATGTATGAACTGTGTAAAGAGTCGAAGTAATGGAAATGTGATATTTGGCCCTTTAGGGGCTTATATGAAACGATGTATTTTGTTCCGTAGCATAGTGAAATTAAAATGTATGATGACTTGGATCACTTGAATAATTCATATATGCTATGTTTGTACTTTCAAACTTGCCCAAAAGATACTAGAGCATGTGGGAGGTCATTTAGACCCATTATGAACCATTGTGGGTGCCAAAACCGCCAATTATGTGAGCTCCATCAAAGTATGACCAGATGAGCTCTTTTTGATATGGAATTTGGCATGCCTCTAGAGTCTATTGAGAGGTTCTTAAGAAGCCAAAATGGGTAATATTTGGAGGTCTAAGGAATATTTGGTGAATTGTTGAAGTTGGGAAATTTCAATGGTTTGGTCATGATACTGTGCATCAAATCCGAAAATAAATCTATGTCATTCATAGATCAAATGGTGTCCGATTGTCATGAAATTTTATGAGCATAAACTAGATACCCCCAGTGATCTATACCAATTGGAAGCACCTCAATTAGGTTCTGTAGAGAGAGAAACGACTTGCTGAAGTTCTGTAACAGCATCAGGGAAGCTTTCTAACCTTTGTTACTGTTTCATCAGTTTTCGAGGTCCAAGAGCTCCTGAACTGATCTGGACTTATTTTTTTCCTCTAGCTAACATCTGTATCTTTCCAAATTGGTATAGATTTTCCATATTGGATTTTTTTGGATTTAATTACGAATTTTCAAAGTTCATGATAGTAAACTGCACTAGTATCAGGGACAGTCGGACATCTGTGTCTTTTTCGATGTCAAAGATAGTCCAAACGTTGAGATTGTAGTTGAAAGTTATTTTTAGTGTAAAGTTAACTTCCAAATATTTCCAAAGAGCTATGATTTTCTTGATTCCCATTTTTCTAGAATTAGTTATGATTTTCCAAAATTAGAGCCAAAAATCTGACTTATGGGCTCATTTGAGAAATTTCATTTTCTTGGTTTTTGGATTCATATCCGTGGTTTATGAGTTGTTTGAGGCTATGTACAAGTTGTATAAATGGTGTTTGAGTAGAGAATGTGAATGATGGGTTCACAGGACCCACGGAGCAAAATATGACCGGTTAAACCCCAACTTAAAGTAGTAAAATACCACGGTTTCGGTCATTTTCTTGAGAAATCATATGGAATCAAGCCTAGAGGGAGATGAATTAGAGTCAAGATATTATGGTATTACATTGGTCATCTCTTGCTTGAGTTCTTCCTCTTCCTTATTATCATCACTCCAAGCTGCCATGGCTTTCTTCTTTCTATGTGGTTCAGCAGATTTCTTCTTCATGTATGAACACTCTCATATGATGTGTCCATTTTTCCCATACTCTATAGCTAGTGATGGTAGTCTCCACTGGTTCCTTTTTTATTTTTTATTTTCTAGTTTCCTTCAAAGGTATTTCCTTTAGTCTTCCAATGATATTTCTTCTTCTTTACTTATTTACCTAGCTTATTGGAGAAAAAGGATGTGTCTTATTCATCTAGCTTATCCTTATCTTCTTCAGCAAAAGGTTCTTTAATTGCAGCAGATTTTAATGTATAATCTTCCTTCTGTGCTCCAAGTCAAATCTTTTTAAATGATTTTTCTCATATGCAATAAGTATTCCTCAAAGTTCATCATATAAGAGAGCTCATAAATTTTTACTCTCGATGGAGTCCAACTTAGATTGCCATTTTTATGGTAGGTTTCTAAGGATCTTTTGGTTAAGCTCGTAATCTATATATTTACGATCTTTTGGTTAAGCTCGTAATCTTCAACGAATTTGTCAAACTGATTTTACATTTCTTTAACATCTTCACCCTCTTTCACATGAAAGAGTTCATATTCATATAAAAGCATGTTAAGATTACTTTCTTTAATCTTTAATGTTCCTTCATGTGTAACTCTAGTTCTCTGTAAACGTGAGAAACATAATACCTAGTTTCTCTATAAATGTACAAAACTTATCAAATATAAAAGGAAGTCCCCCAATTAGAATGATTTGATGTCAAATAAAATAAGAGTAATAATTTAGATCTCAAATAATGAGGATCCAAGTCTAGAGTGCCCTGAAAATAGAGCAAAATAGCCAAATAAAATTTAATGAAAACGCAATGACATTTTTGTAATTTTAGAAACTTTTTAGAAAACTCAAAAGAAAAATTTCTAAATGGGAAAAATGAGTTTCCGGGGTTCTCAGAGGGCCTGAAAAATATAAGAACCCCCCAAAACAGTTAAAATCCCACCAGTTGACATTTTACAATGTCAATTGACCCGAATTGTGACCTTTTCATTCAAAAAAATTTTAGATCCAAATTGTGTAGTTTCAAAGGCATTTTATAAGTTAGGGAACCTAAATTTTATAATAGAAAAGATGGTTCTTAGAAAAAATTTGAAATGAGTCTAAAATGAAAAAGCCAAGATAAGAGGACATAAATAGAATTTTTAAAGAACAAATTTAAGAAACTTTGTTATATCTATTGTGTTCTTTTTCCTCCCTCACTTAGACCGACTTATTTTTTGCCCAAATAGAGAGAGAAGCAGTAGGGAAGGACACATCAAGAGGGAGAAAAAATCCAAGAAAAGGTAAGAAAAAGTGTAGAATTTCATGGTTCCTCTTTTACAAAAGATGTTCTCCTCCTTCTTCTCTTTCTTTCTATGGTTTCCATGAATGATTTGGGATTATTTTAGGTTTGGATCAGAGGGAGAAATATAGAGAAATAAGGTAAATCCTATTGTTCTTCTTGCAATTCTCCCTTGTTCCTCTTAGTATGTGTTTCGGCCATGTATATGCCTAACCAAGGGAGACAAAATTCTGGTCTTAGCAAGGGAGAATCATAGGTTTTTAAGTGTGAGGAATAAGTATATGCAAAGAAATCTAATTAAGATGCATTAGAAATAAAGTTACAAAGATTAGGGATTTTCTTGCACCTTGATATATGTGAAGCTTCCTAATGATAAACTAAGCTATCTAAGAGTATATATAAATTCTCAAGACATCTAAGAAGATTTCCAAGTGCCATTCCCTTGAAGAAAATAAAGCAAACTCCGTGGGTGCAAAATTGTGAGGGTGTCTCAGCCAAGAGAGGTCTAGCGACTTAAAGAGAGTTCTAAATTGTTTTAACCTTAGAATGAGACTATATATGATAGAAAAATATTAATGGAAGCCTTGGAAAAGATTTAAAAGTCATAGAATGTGAGATGGAGGTGTAAGCTCTATAATAAGACATAAAGAAACAACTTATAGCTAGGCTCTTTAAAATGAATGTGTGATGATTCCAAGAAGTCTAAATAGAGTCAAGAGATTTAGAATGAATGAGAAATGGGAGCCAAGATCATAAATTTCAAGAGTTGCTTCATTGTATCTTATATGGAAGTATAATGGAGCCATATGAGAAAGTAGCTTTACATAGAGCTTGCATAGAGCTAAAGCTTGTTTCCATGAGTGATCCATGTCTCATTTGATGTGTTTAGGCTAAGAGAATCAAGTGCCACCTAATTCCATGAGCTTGGCAGAAAAGGGGAGGAAGAGTTTAAGGAAAAAGTGTGTAGCATTGTGTAACGCCCGATACGTTGTACAATCATCGGAACGGGTTAGTTTGAAAAGCAAGTCCCCTGATATGAGTGATTCAAGACCAAATAAAATTTGAATAAAATTTTAAATAATAGAAAATGAGGATTTGAACCTTGAGTTGCCCAGAAACCAGGGTCGGAGTGATTCAAAAAATTTGTCGAAAGGCTAGTGGCATTTTCGTAAATAAATACAATTTTGGAAAAATATTTAAGAGGCCTTTTTAAATGAAAATTTTGAGTTGCCCAGGGTTCTCAGAGGCCCCAAAAACCATGGGAAGCCCCGGGATTAGTAAAGCCCCTCCGGTGTACTCTTTCCGACGTCGGTTAACCTAAACTTTGACTGATTCGTTCAGGAATGTTTTAGCTCCGATTCGAGTGATTCCAAAGGAATTTTATTAAATTGGGAATCTAAATTTTATGATGGAAAGGATGGTTCTAAAAAATAAGCTAAAACGAAGCCAAACCGGAAATGCCATTATGGAAGGGTAAAAATGGAAACAAATTGCATAAAGGAAGCTTCCAAACCCTCTTTTTAAGTCACGTTCAGCCTCCCCCCTCTCTAAACTGACTTTCTTCTGCCCAAATCTCAGAAATGGAGCTATTGTCTTAGGTGCACAAAGGGAGGAAATTTTAGAGGAAGAAAAGCCAAAGAAAGGGTGAGAAAGTGTAAGGTTTTCATGCTCTTTCCTTTTGAAACTTCATCCTCCCCTTCTTGCTTCATCTTTCCATGGAACCGAAAGAGGGAAGAGGAAGGGCTCTTGAAGGAAGCTTGATTACAAGGTAGTTTCTCTCCCTTTGTTGCTTCTTTTTCTTTTTCTCCTCTTCCATGGTAGGATGTCTCAAACAGAACCATAAAGAGGGAAGAGAATTTGTTTTATAATCTAAAAGAATCCATCAAACTAAGCCATGAGAAGATGGATTATACCAAAGAAAGGCATAAAAAACTAGTAAAACTCAAGTTGAAAAAGTGTAGGGTGTTTGAACATAGTTTAAAATCTAGGTTGATTCAAGACTTCCCCATTATATGTGAGTGTTTGTTTGAGTTTCTAAGACTCCTAGGGAGCCTCCCAAGTACCCCATCCATTAAGGAAAAATCCCAAACTCCACGATCTTTAATAGAAGCATAACTAGGTCAAAACCCATAGAGATAGCTAGGGGATATTTTAAATGATTCTAAACTTGATTTGGGACTTTATATGATAAAAGAAGATAGGAAAAACCCTTGGGGAAAATTTAGAAGCCTTAGATTGGGAGATGAGACAATGGCTTCCATAATGTAACCTTATGAAGTAACATGGACCTAGGTTTGTGAAAGTGAGTGTGTGATGTCCTCAAGGACCTTAAATGAGGTCAAGAGGTCTAAATATGGCAAGATAATGGAACCAAGAATGTTAATTATGGTAGTTGCTTCATTAGGTCCTTAATGGAACTATATTGTGACAAATAGAACAAAGTGTAATCTTAAGAGTGAGTTGGATGTCATAATTTGCTCCAAGAGTATAATTAAGTGTTGTTTATTGTGAATAGGCCAAGGAAATCCAACCCCACCTCCTTATGTTTGTGGAACCGAAAAGGAGAAGAAACAAGCAAAGTAAAGCTTGAAACCAAGGTAGCTTTCCACCTTTTCTTGTTGCATATGATGTCATTGTGTGCTTGTGTGTATGTTTATATGTTTGAGACATGCCACTTGATGCTATGTTGCTATTTTGGTACCAATATGCTTTCTTGAATGTCTTTGAATGGTGGAAATGGCTCATAAGGGTGAGGTAGTGCCAAAAGTCCCTTAATGTGGGTGAGGAGATGCCAAAAGTCTCATGGCATAAGTGAGACAAGGCCAAAAGTCCCTTGAATGGGTGAAGCTAAGTCAAAAGTCTCAAGAACTAAGAGTGAGACAATCCAAAAGTCCTAGAAATAGGGTGAGGTCAAACCAAAAGTCCCTAGAGCTCATTCTTGTACTTAACATGAGTTTATGACACAAAAATGTGAAAGATGAATGCTTCATGGATTGATTGATTGCATACTTGTACCTTTGACATGTTTTATGCCTTGAAAATGTGCTTGAATAGGTGTATGAGCTATTGAGATTCAATGAATCTCACTTCCTCCTTTCTCTCATCTCATATGATCTAGGTAGAGTTCAAGATCTAAAGGATGGAAGCCAAGGAGCTTAAATTTCCATCTCTTGGCAAATCTTTCTATTTTTGATGTACTATGATGTCTAGAATGTCAAAGTAGATATGTAAATGTTATTTTTGAGCCATGACACTTTGAGCAAGTGTAAAACTATGTAAAGTTAGTGTATGTATCAAGAATAAAGTTTAATAAATAGAATTGTGTATTTTGACCACTTGGGAGCCCACTTGTGTATGTATGTTTATGGAAGTGGCATGATGAATTTGAGTTGCATGAGGGTTCAGACCTTATGAGGAACTTATTTATGCTATATATATGCTTTCTAAGTTGCTCAAATGTGTGTGGAATAATGGATGGCTCATTTGAACCAAATTTGCCTCTTGTTGGGACCAAAATTGTCATATTCTTGAACTATAGCAAAGTCTGACCAAATGACCTCTTCTTGACTTGAAAATTTGCATGCAACTAGATCTTGCCTAGAGATTTTTGGGAAGCTAAAGATTAGGTCATTTGGAGGTCTGTGGAATTTTCTATGATTTTTCAAAGTTGGTATCAGAATTTCAGATTTGCACTAACACTGTTCATTTGGTCAGTTGTGAAATTGTGTTATCCGAGAGGCAAACGTGGTTCAATGGCATAGAAACTTGGAATTTACAGTGACTTGTAGCAACTGGAAGCACCTCATTTGGAGGCCTGAGCTAAGAGATATGAATTTTTGAATTTCTGGAACAGCAACAGTAGCGCAGCACGACCTGAGTCACTATTCCATTGAATTTCAGTAGCATAACGTGATTTCTCTGGTTTGAGTCTATTTTTAACATAAATATAACATTCATATATTTCCAAATTGGTATCATTTTCATGAATTGGATTTTTGTGGAATTAATTGGACATTTTCGAAGTTCATAGCAGACACTTGCATTAGTACCAGTAGTTGTCCGAACCTTTGTCCCTTTTTGCATGTTAAACGCTTTATGTGTTATGTTTCATGGCTTGTACATATTTTTTGCATAAATTAGACATGTTTAGATTTACATAATGGTCAAGAATTCATGATTTCAATTTTTCTAGAATTATTTATGAATTTTGAAACTTCATATCAGTAAACTGAACTAGTGGCCCAGATAGCAGTTACCTCAGTGGCTTTTCGGATGTCAAGTGTTCTCCCCTTACTGATTCATGAGCTGAAATTATTTTTAGCATGGGGTAGACATCTATAGCTTTTCAGAATGGTAAAGTTTGTTGGGTTTCGAATTTTGTGGATTTAGTTATGAATTTTCGAAATTATAACATAAAAACTGAATTTCTGGCCTAAAAAAAAATAGTGAGTTTGATGCTCCCCTTTGAATTCCATGAGTTATGGGCCAATTTTGGTGATGTAAATGAGTTGTATTGATGTAATTAAATATAAGAATGAGATATATGAGCTCATATGGTCCGCATGACTTCGAATAGAATTTTCATACGTAACGCAATGCAAAACAAGACATTATTTTAATGCCATTTTCCATTCCCTTTTGTGCAATTCATCATGTGAGATTTAGAAATGATAAGAAGCATGTTAGAAATATATGGTATTACACATTGGCTCCAAAGTAGCTTTCTAACCTTTCTCTGATGCATTTTTGGATATTTTCTTATCTTTGGATGTGCGTATGTATGTTTATGCCATAAGAAAAATTTCTAGCTATTTCCTACATGCTATGGTACCATGATATTCTTGAAATGTGTTTTATGAATGCATTGTGGCTTGAATGGGTTGGTAAACTAAAAGTCCCTTAGCAAAGGTTAAGATGAGTCAAAACTCCTTAGAATTGGGTGAAACCAAGCCAAAAGTCTCAAGAAAAGTGAGAATTAGTTAAAAGTCCTTTGAAAGTGAGTGAGTCAAGTCTAAAAGTCTTAAGAAAAGTGGGTAAGGCTAAACCAATACCCTTGAAAGCCTATGTATGACACGTATGAACTTCTTGAACATGGAAAATATTTCATATATGCTTACTAGTAGCTAAATTGCCATGCATGCATTCTTTGACTTGTAAATACATTCATTATGTATGTTTGAAAGGGTAAAAAACTATTGAGATTCTTTAAATCTCACTCTTACCCTTCCATATACTTATTCATATCTAGGTGAGCCAAGAAATTCAAAAAAAAGAAGCCAAATGCCTTGGAGCATAATTCTTGACAAGGAAGTAGAAAAATGGGAAATTTTTATAGTATATTGATATCAAGAAATATATCCATGTGATGTATATGAGATGTAACCATTTGAGCAAGATTAAATATATGTAATTATAATGTATGTATAAATCTTGAGGCTAAATGTATGGAAATACGAGAATTTGCCACCCTTATGCTAGTATATGCATGTGTATAATTGTGAATGATGTACTAGGTTTGAGTTTCATAATGCTTTGGACCATTTGAGATGCTTCCCTCGGTTGTATTTGTCCTATAGGATGTGCTCAAGTGGATATGGTCTATTAAGAACATCGTTTGGTGCCACTTTGACCTAATTATAGTGCTAAAAGTGACCAAATCTTGAGTTTAACCACAAACTAGCCAAATGAACTAATCTTGGCATAAAATTGGGCACACTTATAGAGCCTAACTAGAGCCTTTCACAAATCCAAAGAACAACTAATTTGAAGTTCTAGAGAATTTATTATGATTTTTCAAAGTTAACCAAATTATGCAAAAATGGTAATAATATTATTCATATGATCAGTTTTTTCTTCTGTATCACTTATAAGCCAAATAAAGTCTAATGTAACACCTTAACTTCTAGCTCATACCCATCATGCCCACATACTCATATACACATGCCAAGCATACAAGGGAGGTTATTGGCTCTACCTTATGCTTCTTTTCTATGGCATTATGTATGGGTAAATTTCCACTGAAAGTCACATGGACCGAGTGAGCTCTCTCTATTCATCCTCATGCTCAATTACACTATTGAGACTTATTTCAATCCCCAATATGCTTTAAACTTATGGAAAGCAAAAAGGGATTAGAGACATGTATTTTCGTTCTTGGCAGATTTTGCTTCATTTCTGGGCTAAGTTTGAAAATCCATAACTAAATGCAGAAAAATCGTAACTGTATAATCTCGGTCATTCTAGAAATCTTGAGACGTCTACTTCATATTAAAAATACTTAGAAGTCTCAGTATCTCACATATCCTGCGTTTGACATCAAAATCGTTCACTGGTCAGAGGGGGCTTCTTTGCTGTCACAGTTTACTGATATGGACTTTGAAAATGTCTAACTAATTCCAAAAAAATCCAATGCTTGCAAATCATATCTTTATGGAAATATGTGGATGTTAGCTAAACAGGAAAAATATCTCCAGATTAGTTCACCAAGCCAAATTCCTGAAAACCAATGACACAGTACTTTCGTTCTGGTTGGGTGTCTGATTCTGGGCAGGAACTTCGAAATTGCATAACTTCCTCTCTAGACCTCTAAATGAGGTGTTACAGTTTCTACAAGTCACTGTGACTATCTAGTTTCTGTGTATAAAATTTTGTAGCCATTGGACTACGTTTGCCCCTTGGATGACATGATTTCTAAACTGACCAAATGAACAGTGTTTTCTGAAGTCCAAATTTCTGATGTCAACTTTGAAAAATCATAGAAAATGCTATAGACCTCTAAATGACATGAAATCCAGCTTCCTAGAAAGCTCTAAACATGATCTAGTCACATGTCAAATTTCAGGACAAGAAGAGGTCATCTACTTAGCCTTAGACATCATGTGCAAAAAGGCCTTTTCTTGGCCAAAAGTGGGGTTCATGGGGTCCAATCTTGGTTCTTCTACCTCTATGACCCTTTGAGCACATGAGAAAGCATCTCTAGGGGCCATCAATCATGGCTCAAGTGTCTAGTAATTTAGATTAGATAAACTTACTACCCCATGCCCACTTATGTACCCATATAGCCTATGCTAACCTTGAGCATTTCACATTCAAGACTTACTTTCTCATTCAAAATAGGCCTCATTCTCATTCATTCATCATTCATACATTAACTTACAAACACTTATAAATACTACATCATTACTTTACATCACTTGTCTCATGTACAATGTATTTACAAGAAATTCTTTTACACTATTCTTTAGTCTCCCTAGCCTCATGCTTGGTGATGGTTCCCATCTCTAGCCTCACTTGGTCCACCTGGCATGGTTGAATGGAGGAGAGGGAGGGTGAGATTTAGAGAATCTCAGTAGTTCAACTCTTATTCAATCATACATATATAGCATGTAAACAAGGCTCACCATGCATGTATGGCATGTTAGCATATAAAACCATGATAAAAGCATTTAAAACATGTGAATTGGCCATGCATAAAAGAAAAACATTCTCAACATGTGAGTAGACCATACATAACATTTAGAAGCTTGCTAAGTACATGGATCAGCCTCACCCACTCACTTGTGGCTTTTGGACTTGCCTCACCCATACTTAAGAGGTCCTTAGACTCAACCCTTACTCTTTGGGAGTCAACCTCACTTTTGGGAGACCTTTACTTTGTCTCAACCAACTTGGGGGTTTGGCTCATCCTCACCTTTGCTAAAGGGTTATTGGCTTTTCCATTTCCTCAAGCAAACCAAAACAATCATATAAATCATCATTTCAATTCATAACATATCATCATGCTAACACATTTCTCATAGCTCATATCATTCATACACACAAGCAAGACAATGTAAACACATAATTATGCATGAGAAAGTGGAGAGAACTACCTTGTTAGCTATTCACTACTTTCTCTTTCACTTGTCTCCTCCCTTGTGGATTTCACTACCACTTCTAGATAGAGGACTTTTCTTGAGCCTAACCACACAAAAGCATGGAATCAGTTCCTTGATACTTGATTCTTAAGCTAGGGATCTCTTCTTATCAACCCTATTGAGCTTCTTAAACTAAGTTTCCTTCTTTCACTAGAATCCATTAGCTATCCTCTTTCTTTCTCAAACTCTCAAGTTCTTACAAAAAGGAAAGCAAGAAAGAGAAGACTCCATACTTCTAACCTCTTTCAAGAGTGGTTTTCCACTCTCTCTCTTCTGAACCAAACTCAAAACCTAACTATCTTTGCTATCAAAACCGTGGAAAGAGAGGGGAAGGGGAGAAGGGTAACATGTGAAGAGAAAAGCCATGAGAATTCTTACCTTTCTTGTCCTTTCTTCTTCTCCTGAGCTTCTCTCTCTCTCCTCTGCCCTTTTCTCTCTCTTATAGCGAGCTTAAGTCGGTTAAAAGAAGAAAGAAGAGATTTGGAAGCTTTTAAAAAGTTAAATTCTCTTTTTCTTGCTTTTCTGGACCGCTCTCGCTATAGCAAGCCATTGCCCTCGCTACGGCGAGCTCGTGTCTGTTCCAGACCTCTGCCTTCGCTGTGGCGTCGCTACGGTGAGCTCGGGTCTGTTCCAGACCTCTGCCTTCGCTATAGCGTCGCTACGGCGAGCAACTCCCTGGTTTTTGTATAGAATGCCGTACTCGCTATAGCTAGGAGCATTTTCGCTATGGCGAGAGGGCATTCTCGCTATGGGGATGCCATTTCTCACTATGGCGAGAAGACTTAGAAAATTTTCAACTCTCTATTTTCCTTTTTCTTTTTTTTTCTTTTCTTTTTCTTGGCTGTTACATTCTGCCCTCCTTATAAAAATTTTGTCCCCGAAATTTAAGTAACATACCTCATGGGAAGAGTTCTGGATGTTTCTTCCTCATATCCTCCTCCAATTCCCATGTGGCTTCTTCGGGTGACAATCCCTTCCAAACCACTTTCACCAGCGGTATCGTCTTGTGCCGTAACTGCTTGAGTCTAGCATCTACGATCCGTTCTGGTGATACTATATATGATAAATTCTCCTGTAACTGCACATTCTCATATTCTATGACATGTGAGGGGTCGGGCTGGTACTTTCTCAATTGGGAAACATGGAAGACATTATGAACTTAGCTTATATTTGGAGGAAGAGCTAGTCTGTATGCCACAGGTCCTACTTTATCTAGAATCTGGAAAGGACCTATATACTTTGGACTGAGCTTTTTACTCTTAATGGATCGACCTATACCTATGGATGGAGATACCTTAATGAAAACATGGTCTCCAACCTCAAACTCTAACGGCCGCCTACGCTTATCTGCATAGCTTTTCTGTCTACTTTGGGCCTTTAGAAGCTTCCTTCTGATGGTTTCTATCTGTCTAGAGGTCTGATCCACTAGTTCTGGGTCTATGAGGCTCCGTTCTCCTAGTTCAACCCAACACATTGGGGATCTACACTTCCTCCCATACAATGCCTCATACGGTGCTATCTGTATGCTAGCATGATAGCTATTATTATAGGCAAACTCTGCTAGAGGCAAGTATGTGTCTCAGTTCCCTTTCATTTCTAGTACACATGCCTTCAACATGTCTTCTAGGGTTTGGATGGTTCTTTCTGTTTGTCCATCCTTCTGAAGGTGGTAGGCTGTGCTAAATCTGAGTCTGGTGCCTAGATCATCTTGTAACGATCTCCAGAAATTCGATGTGAATCTGGGATCTCTATCTGACACTATGCTCTTGGGCACACCATGCAGTCTAACTATCTCCCTAATGTACAACTGGGCTAACTTGTCTAGGGTATAAGTGACTTTCATAGGTAAAAAGTGCGCTGACTTTGTTAACCTATCCACTATTACCCATATTGCATCATAGCTCGATAATGTCCTAGGCAATCCCATGACAAAATCCATAGCTATGCTATCCCATTTCCACTCCGGGATATCTAGAGGCTGAAGTAACCCTGCTGGCTTCTGATGCTCTATTTTTACTCTCTGGCATATCAGACATCGGGAGACATACTCTGCTATGTCTGCTTTCATCCTGGGCCACCAGAACATTCTTTTCAAATCCTGGTACATTTTATTGCTACCCGGATGAATAGTATATTTACTCTTATATGCCTCATCTAGTATTTTCTTCTTGATCTCAGTGTTCCTAGGCACATACTACCTATTCCTGTACCTCACTATATCATCCTCAGACAGATTGAACTCCTGAACATTTCCTTAGGTCATCTGGGCTCTAACTTTCTTTACATGATCATCTAACTGCTGAGCCTCTCTTATCTGATCTCTCAGGTCACTTTCTATTCGGGTTTCACTCATTAATAACTTTCCCAAAAACACCCTGCAGGAGAGACTCATGTCTCTGAATCTTTCAATCAATTCTTGCTCTCGGATCATCATACAGGCCACGTGTATGGATTTTCTACTTAGGGCATCAGCTACCACATTAGCCTTACCTGGATGGTATTTCAATGTGAATTCATAATCTTTCAAAAATTCTAACCATCTCCTTTGTCTTATATTTAACTCTTTCTGCTCAAATAAATACTTAAGACTCTTGTGGTCACTATACACTTCTATTGCTGCCCCGTATAAGTAGTGTCTCTATATCTTCAGAGCAAATACTACTGCAGCTAACTCTAGGTCATGTGTGGGGTAGTTTTCCTCATGAGGTTTCAACTGTCTAGAAGCGTAAGCTACCACCTGGCCTTTCTGCATAAGCACACATCCTAACCCTTTCTTAGAGGCATCATTGTATATTGTAAAAGTCTCTCTCGGGTCAAGGAGTACTAGAACTGGAGCCGTGGTCAACTTGTGCTTCAACTCTTGAAAACTACTATCACATTTCTCATTCCACACAAATGACACACTCTTTCTAGTAAGCCGGGTCAATGGCATTGCTATTTGAGAAAAGCCCTGAATGAACCTTTTATAATACCCTGCTAAACCTAGAAAGCTCTTGATCTCTGTCACTGTCCTAAGTCTCTCCCACTGTAATACTGCCTTTACCTTATGGGGATCTATTGCGACCCCTGCCTGGGAGATCACATGACCCAGAAACTGAACCTCAGTGAGCTAGAAATCACATTTACTAAGTTTAGCATACAACTATCTTTCTCTTAGGGTCTCCAAGACTAATCTCAAATGCTGCTCATGTTCCTCTCCACTTTTCGAGTAGATGAGGATGTCATCAATGAAGACTACTACAAACCTGTCTAAATATGGCCTGAAGACTCTGTTCATGTAATCCATAAAAACTGTGGGTGCATTCGTCAACCCGAAGGGCATAACTAGAAATTCATAATGCCCGTATCTGGTTCTAAAGGCTGTCTTGGGAATATCATCCGCCTTGACTCTGAGCTGGCGATATCCCGACTTGAGGTCTATCTTAGAAAATACTGACGCTCCTGCTAACTGATCTAGGAGGTCATCTATGCAAGGGAGAGGGTACTTATTCTTAACGGTAACCTTATTGAGTTCCTGGTAGTCTATGCATAACCTAAGGCTCCTATCCTTCTTCTTTACAAATAGCACTGGGGCTCCCCACAGTGAGACACTGGGTCTAATGAAACCCTTCTCTAATAACTCTTCTATCTGTTTCTTAAGCTCTGCCAGCTCAATGGGGGCCATTCTATACGGGGGCCTTAGACACTGGACCTGCCCCAAGTGCGATGTCTATAGAAAACTCGACCTCTCTCTCTGGGGGCAGTCCACTGATCTCTTTGGAGAATACTTCTGGGAACTCCCTCACTACGGGAATCTCATCTATACCATCTTCTACCTCAACCTGAACTGAAAAGAAGACCATATACCCTTGACAACCATGCCCTAGAGATCTCTTAACTTGGGAGAGGGTCATAACAGACAACTCAGCTCTAATACTAGGTATAGTCCCACACTCAGGTAAAGTAATACACCTGTGGCTACAGTCTAGTGTGGCATTATTTACAGACATCCAGTTCATGCCAACTATTACATCGATGTCAATGAGGGGCATGCATATCAAATCAAGGGTGGTCAGGCAATGATTAAACTGGATCACACAATTCAAGCAAGCATGGGAAGTGATGGCTCAGTTTCGAGTGGGGGTGGATACATGCAACTCATATGGCAATGTATGCATACTCAGACCCGACCTCTTAACACAGTCATATGATATGAAAGAATGGCTAGCACCCGAATTAAATAAGGCAATTACTAAAAAATCATTTATCTTAATAGTACCTTGAATTAGACTCGGAGATTGGCTAGCCTTTTGCTGTGATAGGGCAAAGACTCTACCCTGGGTCTGTGGTCTGGGAGGAGGAGCCATCTCTCTCGGTTGTGTGATCAGTAGAGGGGCCTGTGGGGGAGCTTGGATACAGTCTCTGGCTATGTGCCCTGGCCTACCACATCTATAACATACGTTCTGTCCCGTATAACACAATCTGGTACCGTGATTCCTGCCACACTGGGGACATATGAGGGGTGGAGCGCTGCCTTTACTAGACTGAGTTCTTCTTTTCTTTCCCCTTTGGTTCCACTGACTCTTTCCACCTCTACGGCTTGTCACTGCCGGCTGGGAACCATTTCTAGATCTCTTAGGCTCAGGGAGGGAAAGAAACGGTCTAGCGCTGGAGGTAGGTTGCATCATCCTGAGATTCGTTTCTGTTACTCTGCACACTTCTACCAGGGTATGGAAGTGCCTGATTCTCTGGGGCACTACCCTGTCTCGGATCTTAGGGAGCAAACCCTTCTTTAGCCTATCTGCCCTCCATTTCTCATCATCATGTCTCTGTAAGTATGAGAAGTATCTAGAGAGCTCAATGAACTTTGCTACATACTGGTCCACGGACATCCCCGTCGTCTGTCTTAGCAGAATAAACTCTGACTCCTTTTCATCTCTAATGGAGTCGGGGAAATACTTCTCGTGGAATGCCTCAAGGAATGCCTCCCACGTGATCGGGGCGTTCCTTGCTCTCAATATCGGCTCAGTACCCTTCCACCAATATATTGCTTATTTTCTTAACTGAAATGCAGCCATCTTGGCTCTCTGCTCAGATGTACACTCCATAACCTCGAAAATCTGCTATAGTTCTATAATCCAGGTCTCAGCTCTATCTGCACTCATCTCATCATCAAAGGTGGGAGGACCGAACTTTCTAAACTGGGTAATCACTTTTCTGATCGAGGGTTGCTGCTCAGCTGGAGGCATCTAAGCTGGTGGGATTGGGGCAACAGCCTGCATGTGTGGCTGTGCATCTGTAGGAGTCGCCCCTGAATGCTCAGGACGATCTGAGTGTGGAGGTGGTTGAGGAGGGGGAGGTATAGGGCCTTGGCTATCTCTCTCAGCAAGCCGTTCTTGTAGCCACATGATAACAGCTTGCTGCTGATCCAAGTGAGCCACTATACTCTGTAAGGCTCCAGCAACTGGATCACTAGGCCCGACCTCATCTGCTTGAGCCACTCTGGAAGGCCTACCTCTTCCTCTACCTCTACCTCTGCCTCTGCCTTGGTGCGTGTCTACCATCTTTCTGAAACATATAACATGGCTTAGCATACAAAAAGGGACACATGCCACTTTCATGCACTCAAACCTTTGCTCTGATACCACCAAATGTAACACCTTAACTTCTAGCTCATACCCATCATGCCCACATACTCATATACACATGCTAAGTATACAAGGGAGGTTATTGGCTCTACCTTATGCTTCTTTTCTATGGCATTATGTATGGGTAAATTTTCACTGAAAGTCACATGGACCGAGTGAGCTCTCTCTATTCATCCTCATGCTCAATTACACTATTGAGACTTATTTCAATCCCCACAATATGCTTTAAACTCATGGAAAGCAAAAAGGGATTGGAGACATGTATTTTCGTTCTTGGCAGATTTTGCTTCATTTCTGGGTTAAGTTTGAAAATCCATAACTAAATGCAGAAAAATCTTAACTGCATAATCTCGGTTATTCTAGAAATCTTGAGACGTCTACTTCATACTAAAAATACTTAGAAGTCTCAGTATCTCACATATCCTGCGTTTGACATCGAAATCGTTCACTGGTCAGAGGGGGCTTCTTTGCTGTCACAATTTACTGATATAGACTTTGAAAATGTCTAACTAATTCCACAAAAATCCAATGCTTGCAAATCATATCTCTATGGAAAGATGTGGATGTTATCTAAACAGGAAAAATATCTCCAGATCAGTTCACCAAGCTAAATTCCCGAAAACCGATGAAACAGTACTTCGGTTCTGGTTAGGTGTCTGATTCTGGGTAGGAACTTCGAAATTGCATAACTTCCTCTATAGACCTCTAAATGAGGTGTTCCAGTTCCTACAAGTCACTATGACCGTCTAGTTTCTGTGTATAAAATTTCATAGCCATTGGACTACGTTTGCCCCTTGGATGATATGATTTCTAAACTGACCAAATGAACAGTGTTTTTTGAAGTCTGAATTTCTGATGTCAACTTTGAAAAATCATAGAAAATGCTATAGACCTCTAAATGAAATGAAATATAGCTTCCCAGAAATCTCTAAACATGATCTAGTCACATGTCAAATTTCAGGACAAGAAGAGGTCATCTGCTTAGCCTTAGACATCATGTGCAAAAAGACCTTTTCTTGGCCAAAAGTGGGGTTCATGGGGTCCAATCTTGGTTCTTCTACCTCTATGACCCTTTGAGCACATGAGAAAGCATCTCTAGGGGCCATCAATCATGGCTCAAGTGTCTAGTAATTTAGATTAGATAAACTTACTACCCCATGCCCACTTATGCACCCATATAGCCTATGCTAACCTTGAGCATTTCACATTCAAGACTTACTTTCTCATTCAAAATAGGCCTCATTCTCATTCATTCATCATTCATACATTAACTTACAAACACTTATAAATACTACATCATATACATCATTACTTTACATCACTTGTCTCATGTACAATGTATTTACAAGAAATTCCTTTACACTATTCTTTAGTCTCCCTAGCCTCATGCTTGGTGATGGTTCCCATCTCTAGCCTCACTTGGTCCACCTGGCATGGTTGAATGGTGGAGAGGGAGGGTGAGATTCGGAGAATCTCAGTAGTTCAACTCTCATTCAATCATACATATATAGCATGTAAACAAGGCTCACCATGCATGTATGGCATGTTAGCATATAAAACCATGATAAAAGCATTTAAAACATGTGAATTGGCCATGCATAAAAGAAAAAAATTCTCAACATGTGAGTAGACCATACATAACATTTAGAAGCTTGCTAAGTACATGGATCAGCCTCACCCACTCACTTGTGGCTTTTGGACTTGCCTCACCCATACTTAAGAGGTCCTTAGACTCAACCCTTACTCTTTGGGAGTCAACCTCACTTTTGGGAGACCTTTACTTTGTCTCAACCAACTTGGGGGTTTGGCTCATCCTCACCTTTGCTAAAGGGTTATTGGCTTTTCCATTTCCTCAAGCAAACCAAAACAATCATATAAATCATCATTTCAATTCATAACATATCATCATGCTAACACATTTCTCATAGCTCATATCATTCATACACACAAGCAAGACAATGTAAACACATAATTATGCATGAGAGAAAGTGGAGAGAACTACCTTGTTAGCTATTCACTACTTTCTCTTTCACTTGTCTCCTCCCTTGTGGATTTCACTACCACTTCTAGATAGGGGACTTTTCTTGAGCCTAACCACACAAAAGCATGGAATCAGTTCCTTGATACTTGATTCTTAAGCTAGGGATCTCTTCTTATCAACCCTATTGAGCTTCTTAAACTAGGTTTCCTTCTCTCACTAGAATCCATTAGCTATCCTCTTTCTTTCTCAAACTCTCAAGTTCTTACAAAAGGGAAAGCAAGAAAGAGAAGACTCCATACTTCTAACCTCTTTCAAGAGTGGTTTTCCACTCTCTCTCTTCTGAACCAAACTCAAAACCTAACTATCTTTGCTATCAAAACCGTGGAAAGAGAGGGGAAGGGGAGAAGGGTAACATGTGAAGAGAAAAGCCATGAGAATTCTTACCTTTCTTGTCCTTTCTTCTTCTCCTGAGCTTCTCTCTCTCTCCTCCGCCCTTTTCTCTCTCCTATAGCGAGCTTGAGTCGGTTAGAAGAAGAAAGAAGAGATTTGGAAGCTTTTAAAAAGTCAAATTCTCTTTTTCTCGCTTTTCTGGACCGCTCTCGCTATAGCGAGCCATTGCGCTCGCTACGGTGAGCTCGTGTCTGTTCCAGACCTCTGCTTTCGCTATGGCATCGCTACGGCGAGTTCGGGTTTGTTCCAGACCTCTGCCTTCGCTATAGCGTCGCTATGGCGAGCAACTCCCTAGTTTTTGTATGGAATGCTGCACTCGTTATAGCTAGGAGCATTTTCGCTACGGCGAGAGGGCATTCTCGCTATGGCGATGCCATTTCTCGCTTTGGCGAGAAGACTTAGAAAATTTTCAGCTTTCTTCAAAAATTTTCAACTTTCTCTTTTCCTTTTTCTTTTTTTTTCTTTTCTTTTTCTTGGCTGTTACATCTAATGCCTATGAACTTTTAAAGGAATAAACTAGACATTTTAAGCTTTCCATAGCCATTGAGATCACCCTATTTGGAGCTCTATAAAGGGAAAACAAAATTTTTAAACTTAGAGGATGATACCAGCATTGTAGATAGACCTTTGGTACTATTCCATTGTTTTCTCAGTCCAATCAATGTCTATGTGATCTTGAATTATTTTTAGATACTAATAAACATCTATATCTTTCTAGAATGGTATAACTTGCTTAATTTTAATATCTTTTAGAATTAATTATGAATTTCTAAAGTTTATATCAGTAAATTAAAATAGTAGACCCGAGGCCAAAATCTGGTTTATGTAATGTATGGTTCCTAGTTCAAGATATATGAGATGAATTATGATATTTATGACTTGTAGGGATGTAATATGGGTATAAAATGATATGGATGAGTTCACATGGTCCACAAAGCATGAAACAAAATCTTTGGGCCTTACGTAACACAAATCTAATGTGATTAAATCCATTATTCTCTTGTAAGTGTGTGGAACTTTAGCCTTGCAATGGAACAAAAGGGTCAGAAAGGTAAGGTATTACCTTTCTGGGTGAGAATATTACATCATGCGTGAGAATAAGTTTCTCCCATATCTCCTTGGCCATTTTACAACTTCAGATTTTGTCACATTTTGGTCAATTAATGGCACACACAAAATATTTCTAGCATGGTAATTGCATTAAACTAGCTTTGTATCATCTTTAGTCCACTCACTTTTGGATTTATCAATAAAGGCTCCTATTGTCAAGTCCACCTTTTTTGGCGTCTTTGGTCCTTCTTCAATAACCTCCCACAAGATAATCAATGGAGCATATATATATATATATATATATATATCTTCATTCTTTCCTACTAGTGTGAGAAGTGCTTTCTTGTGAAATAAGGTGATTTGATAGTTGAGAAACCCTCCTGAAAGTAAGCTACTTCAAGCATGTTGGTAGCCATTTTCTATAGCAAAAATAATAGACCTTTTCCTTAGGTTGGTAAGCACAAAATTAAGTGAGACGTACTCTGATATCAATTGATAATCACACCTAAAGGAGTGAATAAGTGTGATGCGTGGGAAATGAATTTTTTCCCTTTTACAAAAGTAGAGGACACGTAACTTCCAAAATTTAAATACACAGAAAGTGAAGCATGTAAATAGCATTCAACAAAAGGCCAACAGGCTTCAAAAGGGGGCAAGTAGACAAGTATGTAAATATATACATATATATATATATATATATAATAAAGTAACAAACTTCACTAAAAATGAAAGACATTAATAGTAACATGATGTAGCAAATTGAAATGCGAAAGTGGAGTGAGTAAGATTAGCACGCAAATAAACTAAACAACTAAAAGGGAGATCTTCCAAAAGTGGAGGAGGCAAGTTTAAAAAACTATAAATAGAAATAAAGGACAAGAAAATTATGTATAAATTTATTTTAGTTCAACCCCTTTGAGCTACGTCTAATCTCCTTAAAATTTTAAGAAAATTTTCTTACTATGATTAACAAACTTACAAAAACAATGTTTTTTTCTTTATGCTCACCACCTATATAGGTTTCTAGACTTCCCTTAACCTTATAGTAGGATTTTATATAGCTAACCTTAAACTAAATCACTTAAAATTTTACAAAGAATTATTGAAGTAATTTTATCTCTTGTTTTGAAATTTTTTTCAAAGTTCAAAATTTTGCTTCTAATAAGTAGATATACTAGGCATTAAGTGAAGATATTTTACAAAAATTTTCAAAACACTTTTTTTTCATTTTTCTGTACAATACTTCTTATTTTTTCCCTTGAATTCACTGGTATAAATAGGCTTTAGCATCTCCTAGTCGTTAAAGATAAATCTAATTATTTAACTTTTTTTTTTTTTACTGAAGCAGCCTTTTTTTTACTAACGTTTAAATACTTTCACCTTCGCAGCTATTATCAACAATAGAGCTCTTCCTATATAACCCATCTAATTAACTCATCATAAATGCTTTAATGAAGCTTAATACATTGGTTAGAGAAATATTTCATTTTTTTGTAAAAATTAGAGATAGCCATAGCTGAAAGCATTTCTATTTCAATCCTTAGAATATTTCACAAAAGTCATTACTCTTTTTGTCATTTGTGCATTAATAACTTTGTTGTTTAGTTAATTAGCATATATGATCCATCCAAATTAGATAATTCATAAAATTGAGCCATTAGCAATTAAATAATATAGAATCCATAAATTGAGCTAAAGTATTAAATCTAATATCATGCAGACTGAAATAAGGAATTCACATAATAAGCCATAAGGTTCAAATGGACTTTTACATAAATGATATTCAGGTTTTGTTATCATCAAGATCTTGGGTCTATAACCTTAGGCCAATAGTTATAATGCAAACAGTTAAAGAAATAGCTCCTAGGTGTGCGACAAATGGGCTGCTATAAAAGAAAAGAAAACTCTATAATGATAGAAAAGAAAAAAAAAACAAATCAAGTGAAAAGCCAAGTGCACAAACCAAGAAGAATCGTGTAAAAGAATAGCATAAGAACACCCACCTATTTTCTATTTTTATTTTATAATGATTGAACGAGATTGAAGGACCAAAGAAACATTGCAACAATATGATATTTTAACATTATTATATTTTATATTTCTCATATTTAGTCTTAATAATAATTTATAGTGGCTAAATTGATTACTTTGGATTTATTTTATATTAAGTAGATTAAATTTAGATTAATGGATTTTACTCGCATTTTATTATAGTTTTATATTTTTCCAACAGAGGCCCAATTAGTCTTATTTGTGATTTGCAGGTTAGATGAACCATTAAAAAGATTTGGATATTTTGTTATAAGGCCAAATAACATTACCATAGAACACACCTATCTTTTCCGATTTCATTTTTATCTCATTCTTGTGTTCGTCTTTTTCATGGCTTTCTAATTTTCTTGGTGATCAATCCAGAGTCTAAACCTAACAACGAACTTAAGTCCATGATTGTATAAAACTCTAGTTTGGATTTTGTTTTTAAAAGTATTTCATTTTTGTTCCCTTTATTTTTATGTAATTATTATCATTTTGGTTAGATAATTTTTGTAACACCATAATTCTAGCTCATCTCATGCCTTTGAATAGCATAATTATCATGAAACATACACATAATTCTCATAAAGGAGGCATGAAGATTTGGACTTTTATTTGCAAGTCATCATATCCAAAAACCCATTCGGTGTCACGTGGACCGTGTGAGCTCATTCTATGCATCCTCAAATTTAATTGCACAATTATAACTCATTTCAATCACAAAAACTAGCTCACAACTCATGGAAACCGAAGGGAGACATGGGACATGCATATTTCTCCTCGGCCAGACTTGGCCCCATTTCTGGGGCAAATTTGAAAAATTCATAAGTAAATCTAGAAAAATTGAAAACCTACAATATTGGTCATTATGGAAAGCTTATACTGTCTACTTAATGGGAAAAATATATACAAGTCATAAAATCCCACACATAACGCGTTTGACATGCGAAATCAACTGCAGGTTGGAGGACTTCCTGATACTGTCACAGTTTACTGATATGAACTTTAAAAATGTCTAACTAATTCCAAAAAAATCAAATGCTTTCAAATGATATCACTATGGAAATATGTGGATGTTAAATAGAGAGAAAAAATATCTCCATATCAGTTCATCAAGCCAAAATCCCGGAAATCGATGGAACAGTACCTCGGGTCTGGCAAGATGTCTGATACTGGGCAGAACCTTCGAAAATTCATATCTTCCTCTCTAGACCTCCAAATGAGGTGATCTAGGTGGCAACAGAAATCTTATGACCTCTAGTTTATGCATATAAAATTTCATAAGCATTAGACACCATTTGGCCATCGGGTGACACAGAATTCAAAACTGCCTGTATGAACAGTACCATACCAGAATCCATGAAAAATCCCAACTTTGAAAATTCATCAAATATTCTCTAGGTCTCAGAAAATTATGATCTTTAGCTTCCAAAAAATCTCTTAATGAGACCTAATTGCATGCCAAGTTTTAGGGTAAGACTAATTCATTTGGCTAAAAAATGACATAGGGTTCCATTATGGTCAATTTTGGCTCCATATTGGGTACCAAAATTGCCAAATGGATTTCCCTTGGTCTTGGCACCTTTTGGGCAAGTTTAAAAGTACATTTAAGACTTGTGTGAGCTACCCAAATGGTCCCAAACCTCATGCATCTCATTTTGGCCATTCAACCCACATTTATACACATTTGCATCAAACTTCCAATTTGCATAACTTGGCATTACATACCCAAATTCATTTCTAAAGTTCATACATAATATCCATACATGTATACATCACATAATATCATATTTACATGTGTCTCAAGGGTCATGTGCCATTTACAATAATCATATACATCATTATGGCTCAAAAGGGTAAAAGCTAGACATATGAATGTCAATCTCTCTTCTTCAATGTTGTTGGCTCCCATTAGCATATCCACTTGGTTCACCTAGCATGTAAAATCACTGGAGAGGAGGGGGTGAGATTCAAAGAATCCCAATAGCTCATCTCCCATTCAATCACACATAATATGTGCAAGCAAGTTTCATATATGCATGCATGGAGAAAGTAGAAATCATAGGCATTTTAAAGTAACTTTGGCATGTGAATCAATCATGCAAGACATTCAAGAGCTCACTAAGTGTTTGGATTGGCCTCACACTTCTCCTCATGGATTTTGGACTTGCCTCACCCATTCTTTAAGCACTTTGGACTCAACCATACTCTTGGGAGCCCACTTTGCTTTTGGGAGACTCTTTACTTTGTCTCAACCAAGCTCAAGGGTTCTTGGCTCATCCTCACCAAAGAGAAGAGTTCTTGGCCTTTCCACACTCAAGCAAACTCACACAAACATCATGTAATCATTTGAAAATATAACATAGCATCAAGCATCATGGCATATAAAGGCATGCTAGCATACTTTTCTTAGCTTGAAAATACACATACACACATTCTAAAACAAGCTAAACACACATCCATGTATGAGAGAAGGTGGAGAGAGCTACCTTGCACAATTTCACACACTTTTTCCTTAGCTTTCAACCCTCCTCTTTCGGCCACACACCCACAATTTGGTGGAGATAGTTTCTCTTGGCCTAGATACAATTTATGGGAGCCAATTAGGTCTATGAAACATATTCTAAGGCTACATCACTTGATAAAATACTAGATTGCTCTATAGCCTCCATTATGGTCCATAATCACACCTAATGAAGCAACACCCATCAAATGACTTCTAGGCCTCATTCTTTCTCTTCAATTATGATTCTTGACTCCTTTTAAACCTCTTGGAGTCATCACATCATTAAAACAAAGGGCCTATCATCATGTTGCTTCTTTAGGTCCTAATATGGAACCTATGGCACCAATTTACTTTCTTTGAGTTCCAAATTTTTTCTAAGGCCTCTACTCATCTTCACTCATCACATATGACTCAAGAATAGCCTTAGAAAAGTTTAAAACTCTCCCTAGCTATAGGAACTTGCCTAGGCCGAGACTATGGGGGAAAGAAGAGTTCATGGCCTTCTTGATTTTTCCTTGATGGGTGACACACTTGGGAGACTTCCTAGAGGTCTTAGGAGCTCAATCAAATACTCATATATGCTAGGGAATGCATGAATCAAATCAGTTTTTGCAATCCCTTCAAATGCACTACACTTTTTCTACTTAGAGTTCATTAATTGTTCTTGCAATTTCTTTACTTTCTTGGATGAGAGGTGCATGTGGGAAGCTCTCTAGGGGTCTTAGGAGCATGTTTAAACATTCAATTAAGTCTAAGAATATTCATATAAAATCAGATTTCCAAGGGAGCATTTGGATCCCTAATGGTTCCATCTTGTTTCTTAATGCCCCTTTCTTGATTCTATTGGTTCATTCTTAATCCTTGCACTCCAAAACCTCTAATCCTTCCATAAATTGAGCAGAAAATAGCCCCTAAAAATTGGGCTCATGGTGCCCAAATTCGTGCAAGAGGAAGGGGGAGGAAGAAACTACCAAAGAATGGAAGTTTTACTTTGTTTTCTTGCTTTCTTTGGCTTGTTCTTCCACTTGGTTGGCTTACTCCCTCAATTTTCGAAATTTCCCTCTCTGTTCTGCCCCAAAAACAGCACCAAACTCTCCATTAAAATCATAGAAAGAAAGCTTGAGAGGAGGGGAGCAAGTTTCAAGAAGGAAGGATATGGAATTTCTTTAAAGTTTCTTACCTTTTTCTTGAATTTCTTCCTCCAAAATCCTCCTTCTCTTGTGCACCTAAGAAGCTGGAGTCCTTCTTTGAAGATGGGCAGAAGCAAGTCGGTTTAATGAAGGAGAGGAAGAACGTGGATAAGAAGGAGCTAAAAGGCACTTTATGTAACTTTTTAACTTTGCATTTTAGTCCCTTTTCTTGGCTTTTTCATTTTAGACTCATATCAACTCCTTTTTGAAATATGTCTTTTCTATCATATTCCTTAGGCTCTTAATCATAAGAATTGCCTTTGGAATCACTCAAAAAGGATCTGAAACCATTCCGAATCATTCGGTCAAAGTTTTGGTCAACCTTTACCGAAATCGCTCACCGGAGGGGTTTCAACTATTCTAGGGGTTCCCATGGTTTTCAGGGCCTCTGAGAACCCTGGAAAGCTCAAATTTTCTATTTAAAAAGCTCTCTTGTGAGTTTTCAAAATTTTCCAAAAATTACAAAAATACCCCTACTTTCTTCGGCAAATTTTATGAGCTCTTCTGGCTCTGGTTTTTGGGCATCTCAAAACTCAAATCCTCATTTTCTAATATTTAAAATTTTATCATAATTTCAGTTGGCCCCAATTCCTTCTATTTCGAAGACTTCCTTTTATATTTGATCAATTTCTGATGTTTACGGAGAAACCGAACATCGTGTTTCTCATGTTTACGGAGGGACCGAATGTTACAATTTTTGTTGCATAAATTCTGATGCATTTGATCTATTTAAGAACATGTTTTGAGTCAATTAGTTAATTAATCAAATAAATTCATTCTAAACCACATTTGGATTCTAATGCGTCTCTGACCAAGTGTAAAACAAGTTGGCTTCATGTTGTTAATAGAAACGTGGTTGCGTTCTAATTAGTAATATGAACCAATTAAAATTCTAAATGGTAGATTAGGAACATTAATAAAAAATAACCAAAGAATTAAAAATCAAACTAGAGATATTTTTAAGTGACAAGGATAGGAAAATATCAGAGGACGAATTCTGGATTGATTATGCATCATTCTCATTGAATTTCGTTTCGTTTTATTTTTGTTAATTAATTTGTTATTTAGTTTAATTAGTGTGACTTTATATTTGAACTCCTAATATTGTAATTTCAATTCTAACATTCCTAAACTAATTGATTTGATTAATAGCTCAGTGGGAGATGACCTAGTAGGTATTATACTACAAACCAATGAAAATGTACTAATCTTGGCCAGTTCGACAACTACAAGTGAATAGTATTTTCTTTACCACAACACAAAATCAAACAAGCAAAATGGGTAATTAGAAATGTGGCTAAAGAAGTTAAAATGCTAGAGTTGAATATGAAAGTTGAAATGCCACGAAGAAACAGTACCATGGAGGAGAACTAAGGAGAAAAGGAAGGTTAGATGGTTGGGTCTTATGATGCCGAGCAAGGTGGGTTCCTAGACTTCAAGGGCCTATTTGGTTGAATGATGTAAATGGGGAGAGAATATAAAAAGTTAGTAGGTGGAATATGAAGTTATTTTTATGTCTTTACTTTAGAAAGGTGATTTGATGGTTAAAATAGTGATTTGATTGATAGAATAATAATTAGAAAGGTAGAATAAATATGACACAAATTATAATGTATTACATCTATATCACATGTAATCAAACGAGCCACAAGTTTAGACAAGCGTAGGTAAAAGAAGAAGCTCCTAGACAAGCCAAATAGGTAGAACTAAGAAACTAAAAAAAAAAAGATAGAGAAGATGTGTTGTAAAAGCGTCACAAATGAAGATATTTTAGTGACCCCACTTGTCTTGATGTGGATTCATCACTTGATCCTACTTCAGTTTCTTATTGGTTACCACATCATCTTCATTTTTTATTTTTGGTTAAAGTATGATGTAGTATTATTTTAAAGTTTGTTTGTTTTTCTCATGTTTTATTTTTTTCAAAAAAAACCTGTTCAATTGTTTTATATTAAAATTTGTATCTTTTATTATTATTATTATTTGCTTGCATATTAATGATGTCATACAAATTATTATTATTAAATTCAAGAAAGAAAGAATTCTTAATTTCAATAATTATTTTACTTTGTTTTTTTGCTACTAGTGATTTTACTTAATATATCCCTCTCAAATTTTCTTGTTAGGTTATTATTAACTAATTAACTAATCCTCTTTGCATTTCCTTAAATCTAATTTGTTATTTACATTAACTATCATTTAATAGTTAAGTTTAATAAATGTCTTATTATTTTAAAATTTTGCTTTAATAGGTTATTACTCTTTTTCCAAAATTATAACTGAATTAGTAATACTTAAAAGATCAAAGTTTTTTTTCCTTCTTATTACAAAGTTTAGCAATAATCAAACTAGCCCGTCTTGACTAGGCATTTTCAATAATGACTACATATCCTCTAGAATTCATTGTTTGCTATTTTGGGAAGAGAAGAATATGAACTTTCTAAAGCCTTTTGATACATAACCTAAATTTACTTCATAAGTTATATATCTTCTACTTGGTCATCTTGAATTCTTAGCTTCTTGGGGAAATTGATATAAGCTCTTATCTGCTAGTGACAACTTTGGCTTAGTTACAATTTGATCCTTTATCAAGTTGACTTCACATCAAATTGAATTATGCATACAAACTATTTTCATTTTCATAGTGAAACATGTTTTGATATGTAGTTTTTGTTTTCTCCAGGTTTCTCAAGTAAAAGCCATGGCTTTCCTTTAAAACTTAATGAGAAAAGTACCAATGATGCTAGCACAAGGTATATTGTTACACCTTTCCTCTTTTAAGTGCTTCATGTATTATCTTATTAGTATTGACCAATTATATTATTTTTGCAATATTCAAATTCAAAAATGCCTTTTCAAAAATCTAAACAAGGAAGCTTCAGTAACTTCATAGTGTCTTCTCTAACTCTCTTCTATCATTTCTTTTATTGCCCTATTGCATCAGATTTGAATAAGGTATCATCGAAGCTTTATCTTCACCCTTACTTCTCTACCTTTCTCTTAAAACTCTCTTCATATTGATATTCAAGTGGATTATGATTTTAGGTTTTTTCTAGATGATTACAAGCTTTATTGTTGGTGTGTTTGCTCAAATAAAGGCATGTTATTTCTAACCAGATCGACAAAAATTTCTTTTCCATTACATCCACTAAGTAGACATTTACTTATACTTTTCCATCATTAAGATTTGATCTTGATCCTAATGAAGATTCACAAGCAATGGAAGGTTTACAATTTAATGTAAAAATCTTGTGATTAGTACTTATAACACAAGTAACCTTTTCTTTTTCTCCACATCTAACTAAAACTAGTAGTAATTAGTATTAAAGCTCATATATTATAAATTTAACTTATTTATTATCCAACCTTGAGCTAGGAAAAATAAAATTCAATTGATGTATCTAGATAATTATATTACATGATAGGAAGAGACCCAAAAGGCTCAATAGTAGACATTGAATTGTACTTTTCCATCTTCAGGATTTGATCTTGATCCTAACAAAGATTCATTCACAAGAAATGGAAGGTTTACATTTAATGCAAATAGTTGTGGTTAGTACTTATACCATACTAGTAACCCTTATTTTTTCTCCACATCACACCAAAACTAGTAGTAATGAGTATTAAAGTTCATATACTATAAAACTAACCTTTATCTTTTTTTTTTCTTTTAGACTTTGTGTGCTTAGATATAGAGAAAACTAATTCTCATGTAAAGAAAATAAAAGGAAGGAGGAAGAGAAATTTTTCTCATATAGAACAGAGGATAAGAAAGGTTTTTTTCTTTTTACTTTGCTTAATTTACTCATACAAGAGTAAAGTCCTTATATAGGCTAAATTACTTAATAAAATAATATATAAGAAAACCCATATATGAAAAAACATTAATTGCAACTTATGGTTGGTGCAGTCCTTTATTTTGACAAGGGGGTACCTACATGTAAAAGTGGCAGTGCAACTTACTAAGAGACAATTTGTAGTGCATGTAATTTATGAGGAAAAGTTAATGACTTCTTAATACTCCACCTTAATGACTTTTCCTCTTACAATGGACCTTGTAGTCATACCAAGTTGTTTTCTAAATTTTCCAAATTTCGAACCACCAAGTCCTTTTGTAAATATTTCTATAGTTTGGTTTTTAGTTTTGATATACTTCATCTTAATGTTGCCTCACAATACTATTTTCTTGGATAAAATGACAGTGTACCTCCACATGTTTTGTAATGGCATGAAACACTAGGTTTTCTACTAAATGAATTGCTAATTGATTGTTACAATATAACTCTACTATATAATCAATTAGTTGATGTAGATCCCATAATAGCTATATAAGCCACATACATTCTTGAGCTATCGTAGCTACTACTTTGTATTCTATTTTTGTACTTGATAAAGATATATTAGTTTGTCTCTCACTGCACTAAGATACTACTTTTGAGCCCAACTAAACATATACTCAATAGTCGAATAACAAGTGTCGTGGTCACTTGCATAATCAGGGTCACAGTATCCTACGACCTCACATGTGACACCTTTCTTGTAAAATATCCCATAGTTAATGGTATTCTTAACATACCTTAGTATTTTACCTACCGCTTCCATATGTGGCTTCTTTAGATTTTGCATGAATTAACTTATCACACCTACTAGTGTGATATGTCAGGTCAAGTTAGACTAAGGTAGATCAAACTACCTACTAGCTACTTATACATTGTGATATCTTCTAATTCCTTTCCTTTTGTGGAGTACAGTTTAGCATTTAGCTCCAAGGGCATTGAAATTAGCTTACAATCTAGTGTGCCATATTTCTCTAGCAAGTCTTGAGTATACTTTTGTTGACATAGAAATAATTTATCCTTGGTTCTCTCAACCTCAAGTCCCAAAAGTCCTAAAAAGTGTTTTAATTCTCCAAGCTCCTTTATTTGGAAGCATATAAATAAAGTACCTCTTGTTTGATGAACTTCTTCTTCATCATCTTAAGTGATGATAAGATCATCTGCGTACACTAGCACTGTAGCTAGTTTATGTAACAATAAAAAAAAAAGTTGAAAAATTTTTGAAGGGCTAAAAATTTTCTAAGTCTGCTAGCTATAGCGAGAAATGGCCTAACTATAGCGAATGTACCTGTTCGCTATAGCTAGAAATGGTCTAGTTATAGCGAGTGTGAGCATCCTATACAAAAACTAGGGAGCTGTTAACTGTAGCGCACGCCGTAGTGAAGGCAGAGGTCTGAGATTGATACGTGCTCGGCGTAGCGAGGGTTAGTCCAGAAAAGCGTGAAAAAAGAGAAATTGACTTTTTAAAGCATCCAAACTCCTCTTTTCTCCTTAAACTGACTTAAGTTTTGTCTAAGCATAGAAAAAAAGCTTGAGAGAGAGAGGGAAACTAAAAGAAACTAAGAGAGAAGGAAGGGAAGCTAAGGAAGAAAGGTAAGAACCTTTAAAGCTCTTCATGCTCCTTCTTCTTGATTTTATTCTTCTCC
Source organism: Erythrophleum ivorense (assembly GCA_026724425.1). Lineage (NCBI taxonomy): Eukaryota > Viridiplantae > Streptophyta > Magnoliopsida > Fabales > Fabaceae > Erythrophleum > Erythrophleum ivorense. Next base: position 47,408,291 of record JAIUCV010000008.1, on the reverse strand, counting down.
TTCTAAGCTCCCTTTCCATGGGTTGATGACTAAGGAAGCTTTGTTCTGACCTAAAGGGAGCAAGAAACCCTTAAAAGAGAGTGTGATAAGTTGAAAAATGCAAAGAAAAGAAAAGAATAGTTAGTGAACTTCTAAAGAGAGAAAGAACCCCTAATTTTTTATATGCTTGGTAAGGTTTGCTAGAAAGAAACCCCTAGCTTTGTGAATAAGTGTTGAGTTATAAGAGAGTAATTCCATGCTCTTGTGTGTCTAGGCTCAAGAAAAGCACTCCCATCTAGTGGTGATTGTGAAATCAAGAAGGAAGAAGACAAATTGAGAGGGAAGGCTTATATTAGCCTATAAGGTAGCTCTCTCCACCTTCTCTCATGCATGAATATGTATTTTGCTTATTCTAGAATGTGTGTATGTGTATTTTCAAGCTATGAAAAGTATGCTAGCATGCCTTTACATGTTATGAACCTTGATACTATATTATGTGTTAAATGAATTTATGATGTTTGTATGAGTTTGCTTGAGTGTAGAAAGGCTAAGAAATCTTCCCTTGGGTGAGGATGAGCCAAGAACCCTCGAGCTTGGTTGAGACAAAGCAAAGAGTTTTCCAAAAGTAATGTGGACTCCTAAGAGTATGATTGAGTTCCAAGTGCTCAAGAGTGGGTGAGGCAAGTCTCATACCCATGAAGAGAAGTGTGAGGCCAATCCAAACACTTGGTGAACCCTTGAATGTCTTGTATGAGTGATTCACATGCCAATGTTGTTTTAAAATGTCCATGACTTTCACTTTTCCATGCATGCATTTGAAAAGCTTGCTTTACACATAATATGTATGATTGAATGAGAGATGAGCTATTGGGATTCTTTGAATCTCATCCCCTCCTCTCCATTATCCTAACATGCTAGGTGGACCAAGTGAACAAAGACATGGGAGCCACCAAGCTTGAAGCTAGGAAATCGGCAAGGGATATGTGAAAAAGCCATTTTATTGTTAAGAGATGTAATTTAATGATGTACATAGTGTATGAACTTATGAATACTTGTAAATAGATGTACTTATTGGATATGTATGAGAATTAGAACTATAGTGCATGATGTAGCAAGTTTTCGATATAAATAGTAAGATCTTGGCATTATATACATGGTGTATATGTTGGTGTGGGAGAGTGAGTTTTACAAATTTAGGTTGTTAGACATTTGAGCCATGTTTAATAGCCTATGTTGATGCTTTCCCACATGCTCATAGAGCCTTAAAGGTAGGAGAAGCCAATTTGAACCCTTGGAGCCTTCTTTAGCAAGATAAATTGGTACTTTGCCACCTTATGTTAAAGTCTGACCAAATGGCCCCTTCTTGCCTTGAAATTTGTTATGTGACTAGATATTGTCTAGATATTTTTGGAAAGCTAAAGATCATGTCATTTGGAGGTCTATGGAATTTTCTATGATTTTTCAAAGTTGGTATCAGAATTTCGGATTCGCATCAGCACTGTTCATTTGGTCAGTTGTGAAATTGTGTCATCCGAGGGGCAAACGTGGTCCAATGGCTACGAAATATTATAGGCAGAAACTAGACAGTCACAGAGACTTGTAGCAACTAAAATAACCTCATTTGGAGGTCTAGAGAGGAAGATATGAATTTTCAAAATTTCTGCCCAGTATCAATCATCTTGCCTGACCAGAGGTACTATTCCATCGATTTCTGAGAGTTTGGCTTCATGAACTGATCTAAAGATATTTTTTATCTCTAGTTAACATCCACATCTTTCCATAATAGTATCATTTTCATGCATTGGATTTTTGTGGAATTAGTTAGACATTTTTGAAATTCATATTAGTAAACTGTGACAGCATCAGGACTAGTCTGACCTCCAGAAAAATTTGCATGTCAAACTTCCTGTGTGTGGGATGTTATGACTTGTACATATTTTTAGCATGAATTAGACATCCCAAGATTTCCAGAATGACTGAGATTACATGTTTTTAATTTTTTTATATTTAGTTGTGATTTTTCAAACTTTGCCCAGAAATGAGGCCAAGCCTGGCCGAAAATGAACATGCATGTTCCATACCTCTTTTTGGCTTCCATGGGCTGAAAGCATGTTTTTGGGATTGAAATGAGTTTTAATGGTGCAATTAAATATGAGGATACATAGAATGAGCTCACACGATCCATGTGACACTGAAATGAATTTTTAACTATGTCGCAACTCTAAGAAAGTGTATGAATCCAATGAGGAAGATCTCACTTTATTCTTCCTATATCTCATATGAGCATGTAAGGCATGATGGGTATGAGTTAGAAATCATAGTGTTATAGTTTATCATCTTGTACTTTTACAAATAAACACAAGTCAACTTGTGCCATTGAATATCCACTTTGTAAACAAAATTCTACAATCGTCCCATACCAAGCTCTTAGTACTTACTTTAATCTATATAATGCTTTTTTCAATTTATGTGCATAACTTAGGTGTACCCTGCTCTTGAAATCCTTTGACTATTCTATATATATTTTTTGATCTAAATTATCGTGTAGAAATGCATTTTTAACATCTATCTGTCAGAGCCTCCAAAACTTGTTGGCTACTAGAATTAACAGCATACACACAACAGTTATTTTAGTCATTAGACTTAATGTCTCATCCTATATTTTTGTTAAAAACTTCAAGTAAACGAGCCTTGTAACAGCCAAGAAAAAGAAAAGAGAAAAGAAAAGAAAAGAGAAAAGAAAAGGAAAAGAGAAAGTTGAAAATTTTCGAAGAAAGCTGAAAATTTTCTAAGTCTTCTCGCCATAGTGAGAAATGGAATCGCCATAGCGAGAATGCCCCCTCGCCGTAGCGAATATGCTCCTAGCTATAACGAGTGCGGCATTCCATATAAAAACCAGGGAGTTGCTCGTTGTAGCGAAAATGCTCCTAGCTATAGCGAGTGCGGCATTCCATCCAAAAACCAGGGAGTTGCTCGCCGTAGCGATGCTATAGCGAAGGCAGAAGTCTGGAACAGGCCCGAGCTCGCCGTAGCGACGCCATAGCGAAGGTAGAAGTCTGGAACAGACACGAGCTCGCCGTAGCGAGGGCAATGGCTCACTATAATGAGAGTGGTCCAGAAAAGTGAGAAAAAGAGAATTTAACTTTTTAAAAGCTTCCAAATCTCTTCTTTCTTCTTCTAATCGACTCAAGCACGCTATAGGAGAGAGAAAAGGGAATAGGAGAGAGAGAGAAGCTCAGGAGAAGAAGAAAGGACAAGAAAGGTAAGAATTCTCATGACTTTTCTCTTAGTATCCCCTTTTCCCCTTCCCCTCTCTTCCTACGGTTTAGATAGCAAAGATGGTTAGGTCTTGAGTTTGGTTCAGAAGAAAGAGAGTGAGAAACCCCTCTTGAGAGAGGTTAGAAGTATGTAGTCTTCTTTTTCTTGCTTTTCCCTCTTAAGAACATGAGAATTTGAGAAAAGAGAAAGGATAGCTAATGGAGTCTAGTGAGAGAAGGAAACCTAGTTTAAGAAGCTCAATAGGGTTGATAGGAAGAGATCCCTAGCTTAAGAATCAAGTATCAAAGAACTAATTCCATGCTTTTGTGTGGTTAGGCTCAAGAAAAGTCCCCCATCTAGAAGTGGTAGTGAAATCTACAAGGGAGGAGACAAGTGAAAGAGAAAGTAGTGAATAGCTAACAAGGTAGTTCTCTCCACCTTCTTTCATGCATAATTGATGATTTGTATGATTGTTTTGGTTTGTTTGAGGAATGGAAAAGCCAATAACCCTTAAGCCAAGGTGAGGATGAGCCAAGCCCTTAAGTTGGTTGAGACAAAAGTAAAGAGTCTCCCAAAAGTGAGGTTGACTCCCAAAGAGTAAGGGTTGAGTTTAAGGACCTCTTAAGAATGGGTGAGGTAAGTCCAAAAGCCACAAGTGAGTGGGTGAGGCTAGTCCATGTACTTAGCAAGCTTCTAAATGTTATGTATGGCCTACTCACATGTTGAGAATGTTTTTCTTTTATGCATGGCCAATTTACATGTTTTAAATGCTTTCATCATGGTTTTATATGCTAACATGTCATACATGCACAATGAGACTTGTTTACATGCTATATATGTGTGATCGAATGAGAGATGAGCTACTGAGATTCTCTGAATCTCACCCTCCCTCTCCACCATCCAACCATGCCAGGTGGACCAAGTGAGGTTAGAGATGGGAACCATCACCAAGCATGAGGCTAGGGAGACTAAAGAAGAGTGTAAAGGAACTTCTTGTAAATACATTGTACATGAGACAAGTGATGTAAAGTAATGATGTGTATGATGTAGCATTTGTGAATAGTTGTAAGTTAATGTATGAATGATGAATGTATGAGAATGAGGCCTATTTTGAATGAAGAGGCATATTTTAATGTGAAATGCTCAAGGTTAGCATAGGCTATATGGGTGCATAAGTGGGCATGGGGTAGTAAGTTTATCCAATCTAAGTTACTAGACACTTGAGCCATGATTGATGGCCCCTAGAGATACTTTCTCATGTGCTCAAAGGGTCATAGAGGTAGAAGAACCAAGATTGGACCCCATGAACCCCACTTTTGGCCAAGAAAAGGCCTTTTTGCACATGATGTCCAAGGCTAAGCATATGACCTCTTCTTGTCCTGAAATTTGATATGTGACTAGATCATGTTTAGAGTTTTCTGGGAAGCTAGAGTTCATGTCATTTAGAGGTCTATAGCATTCTCTATGATTTTTCAAAGTTGACATCAGAAATTCGAATTTCAGAAAAACACTGTTCATTTGGTCAGTTTAGAAATCGTGTCATCCGAGGGGCAAACATAGTCCAATGGCTACAAAATTTTATACACAGAAACTAGATGGTCACAGTGACGTGTAGGAACTAGAAGCACCTCATTTATAGGTCTAGAGAGTAAGATATGGAATTTTGAAGTTCCTGCCCAGAATCAGACACCCAACCAGACTTGAAGTACTGTTTCATCGGTTTCTGGGAATTTAGTTTGGTGAACTGATCTGGAGATATTTTTCCTATTTAGCTAACATCCACATCTTTCCTTAGAGATATGATCTGCAAGTATTGGATTTTTTTGGAATTAGTTAGATATTTTCAAAATCCATATCAGTAAACTGTGACAGCAAAGGAGCCCCCCTCTGACCAGTGAACGATTTTGATGTCAAACGTAGAATATGTGAGAGACTGAGACTTCTAAGTATTTTTAGCATAAAGTAGACGTCTCAAGATTTCTAGAATGACTGAGATCATATAGTTACGATTTGTCTATATTTAGTTATGGATTTTCAAACTTAGCCCAAAAATAAAGCAAAATCTGCCAAGAACGAAAATACATGTCTCCAATCCCTTTTTGCTTTCCATGAGTTTAAAGCATATTGTGGGGATTGAAATAAGTCTTAATAGTGCAAATGAGCATGAGGATGCATAGAAAGAGCTCATCCGGTCCATGTGACTCTAAAGTAAGTCTCTACCCATTCATAATGCCATAGAGAAGAAGCACCAAGGTAGAGTAAATTATCTCTATTGTGAGTTTAACATGTGCATATGAGTATGTGGGCATGATGGGTATGAGCTAGAAGTTAAGATGTTACAAGACTTGTACCTTCCTATCGATCCATCGAGACAAGTCTTCACTTTGTATACCCATTCATAAGAAATGGGTTGTGTAACACGATATATTTCTAACTCATTTCCATCACATTTTCATCCTTATGTGATACATTCCATGAAGGAAGTAAAAAAATCCATTAAAATAATACATTATTTGCCGTTGCATTGCACATAAAAATTCCATTCGGTGTCATGTAGATCATGTGAGCTTATACATCACATTCTCATATTTAATTACATGAATACAACTCATTTGCATCATCAAAAGTGGCTACACTTCATGGAACTCAAGGAGGAACATAAAATACACATATATTTTAAGCGAGATTTTGCCCCTTTTCTATCACAAATTTGAAAAATCATAATTAATTCTAGAAAAATTGAAATCATGCATTCTTGGTCATTCTGGAAAGCTACATATGTCTAATTTATACTACAAATATGTCTAGACTATAACATCTCATACAGAAGATGTTTGACATGTAAAATGGTCCAGAGGTCAGGTTGTTCACTAGTGCTATCACATAATTCTATAGTAAACTTTAAAAATATCTAATTAATTTCACAAAAATATAATCGATGCAAATGATACCAATCTAGAAATCTTTGGATGTTAGCTACAGGGAAAAAATAACTTTAGACCAGTTCAGGCATGCCCAGACCTCAAAATCTAATCAAAGAGTAACTGAGGTCAAGTGGAGTTCTTGATCCTGGATAAATTCTTTGAAAATTCATATCTCCCGCTCTAGATATCTAAATGAGGTACTTCCAGTTGGCACAAGTCTCTAAAGTATCTAGTTCCTTTGTATAAAATTTCATGGCAATTAGCCATCATTTGAGCCCTGTGTGACAGATTTCATTTTCGAACTCGAGTGAACAGTAACATGACTAAAACTAGAAAATTTGTCAAAAACTTTGAAAATTCATCAAATATTCTATAGACCTCCAAAAATTATGTTATTTAGCTTCTCAAAAAACTTTGATTGCATGCCAAATCTTTGATCAAGAAGAGCTCATTTGGATAAAAAGTGATATAGGGTTCTATTATAGTTAATTTTGGCTCCATATGGGATACCAAAATGTCCAAATGACTTTCATTGGGGTTTAGCACCTTTTGGGTAAGTCTAAAAGCATAATTAAGTCTTGTGTGAGCTACCCAAATGGTCCCAAACTCCATGCATCTCATTTTGGCCATTTCACTCACACATATGCAATACTCCATAGTGTCATCCAAGGAGTTCATTTGCCAAAACATGTTCAAATCACAATCTATTAGTCACATAACATATTCTCCCATTTATACATGACATAATATCATAATTACATATTCTCATAATATCATAATATATATACATCTATTCATTACATCATTTCCAATGGTATAGCTTTAAAGTAGCAAAAATCATATTCTTGAATGTCATACTTTCATTTTCAAGATGGTTGGCTTCTATTATCTTGTCTGCTTGGTCCACCTAGCATGTTAGATCATTGGAGAGGAAGGGATGAGATTCAAAGAATCCCAATAGCTCATCTCCCATCCAATCATACGCAATGGATGCAAAACAAGTCTTACAAATGCATGCATGGCATATGGACATGTGCAATCATTCAAGAGGCAATTTCATCATTTAAGAAAGTCATACATAGCATACAAAGGCTTGCCAAGTAAGTGGATTGCCCTCATCCAATTTCTTATGGATGTTGGACTTGCCTCACCTATTCCTTAAGAGATTCTTAGACTCAACCATACTTTTGGGAGTCCATCTCACTTTTGGAAGACTTTTTTATTTGTCTCAACTAATCTTAAGGGTTCTTGACCTCACCATACTCAAGCAAACCCCATCACACATCATAAGCATCATATGAAAATATATTGTAACATCATGACACCATGGAATCAAAGTCATGCTAAAACACTTTTCATGGCTTAAAAATATATACACACATTCAAAGACAAGTAAAGCAAGCAATCATGCATGAGAGAAGGAGGAGTGAGCTACGTTGAATACAATTACAAACTTTTCTTCTTGAATCAAGACTCTCTCTTTTGGCCACACACACACAAAAGTGTAGGGATGGTTTCTCTTAATCTAAACACAATTTATAGAAGCCAATTAGGTTCATGGAATTAATTCTAAAGCCACACACTTGCTTAGACACTAGCTTGACCTATAAACCTCATTATGGTTCCATAATTGCACCTAATGAAGCAACACCCCTCAAATAAATTCTAAGCTTGATTCTTTCCTTTTAAATATGATTCTTGACTCCTTTTAAGATTCTTGGAGTCATCACACAATTAAAACTAAGAGCCTAACTATATATTACTTTTTTACGTCATATTATGAAACATAAGATACCATCTCCCTTTCTACGGTTTCTAAATTTTTTTCTAAGGCTTCTTCTCATATTTATTCATCATATATAACTCAAAAATGGGTTTAGAAAATTTTAAAACTCTCCTTAGCTATGGAAACCCTTTTTGGGCGAGACAATGAAGCTTATTGGGTTCCATGGAGCTTTCTTTGTTTTTTCAAGGGAAGATGCATATGGGAGAACTTCTAAATATCTTAGGAGCTCAATTGAACTCTTATTTAAGCTTATGAATCATTGTACAAAATTTAGATTTTATAAGGTACACTTGAAACCCTAGAAATTGCATCTTGAAATCTAATAGTTTTTTGTTAATTCCCTTTGCATATTCTTAATTTCCATATTTTTTTGCTTAGATTCACCCTTGGTTCTTCCTAAAAATCAAATTCTCCTAAGATTTCTTAAGTTAGGTGAAATGGAGAAAGAGGGGAACCAAAGGTAGCAACTTTAAGAGGAGAAATTACCTTATTTTTTTTATTTTTTCTTACTTAAATATTGCTTTCTCCAAGCTCCTATCTTCAAATCCGAAATTTTTCCTAGGTTTCTCCCTTAAAAAAGATTTGTAAACTTCATTTTAATCAAAGGAAACAAAAGAGAATAGAGGAGAGAAGGTTTGGATGGAAGAAAGTAGAAAATACTACCAAGAAACCATACCTTTTTGCCTTGATTTCTTTTCTCCTTCTTTTTCCCTTGGTGTGCCACTCTCCTAAAGTTTTTCCTTTGGTTTTAGGCAGAACAATATGAGACTAAATGAATGGGAGAGTGGGGGCCTCATATATATAGGTGGAGGAGAATGACTTTTCAAAAATTCTCATTTTGTCCTTCGTTCTTTGCATTTTTGTTTCTCATTTGTTTTAACTCTTTTTTTAGAAATTTCTTTTTAATTATGAAATTTAGGTTCCAATTTAGTAAAATGCCTTTAGAATCACTCAAATTGGAGCTAAAACCTTCCCGAATGAATCTGTTAAAGTTCAGATGCACCAATGTTGGAAAACGTCCACTGGAGTGGATTTAACTATCCCGAGACTTCCTATAGTTTTCAGGGCCTCTGAGAAACCTGGAGAACTCAAAATTTTTATTTTAAAATCCCTCCTATGTGAATTCTAAAAATTACTCAAAATTATAAAAATACCATTACATTTCGTAAGATTTCTGTCAAAATTTATTTCTTCATTCTACCTTTGTTTTTCCTTTTGTCTGAGGTTAGGATTCTCATTTTTAAGAGTCTAGAATGTTACTCAAATTTTTTGAGACCTTAACTAATTCATTTCAGGGGACTTGTTTTGAAAATGCGTCAGTTTTCGTCATTTAATGAAAACTAGACATTACAGGTTGTACTTCGGTAAGTTATGGCATTAACTTCTAGGTTTCATTTTGTTTTAGTGCCTTGACCTCTTCTTCCATTTCATTTCTTCACTCTTTTGACCAAAATGCTTCTTCATGCATACTTGGTTCTTTTATGCCATTATCTTTAGCCAATGCTGCATTGGCATATTTTGGATTTGGCTTCTGAACCCTTATAGACCTCCATCATTGTAGCTAAGGAATTTCATCCAACACCTCTATCTAACTTGGACTTTCATCTTCTAGAGACCTAATGTAGAGACTTTTGTTTGCCAGGGGTTTTTCTATTCTAGTGATTTTACTTTGGCTTAATTACCGCTCAACACATTTTCTAGTGTTGATTGCTTTTCCTCATTTTTGGGTTGCATCTCTTTCTATTTTTGTACCTATTCCATAATTTCCTTTGAATTTAGTAGCAAAACTACTTGCGTGACAACCATGATGATGCCTCATCAAATACTCAATTCTGAACACGTATCAGTGTCCCATTATTGGATCATAACATCTTTATCCTTTTCATATCCTTTTCTAGTTAACAAATATACAACAAATTTCCTTCTTGTCAAACTTGACACATTCCTATCTTGGCACAAACACATAACAAACACATTTAAATACCAAAAATAACTCACTGACGGCTTTATGTCCTGCAATTTCTCATGCTATGAAATAAGCCCAAGCCTAGCTCACGGTAGCCTATTGACAACATAGATAGCTTCTTTCATGTACTTTGCCCAAAAACATGGTGGAATATTTTTAGCATGCAACATGCTCTTGCACATCTTTCCCAAGTGCTGATTCTTCCTTCCTGTAACTCTATTTTGCTATAGAGTACTAAGAAATGTTAATTGTCGCTTTATGTTGCACTTATATGAATACTCAATAAACTCCTTTGAGGTGTATTCTCCTTTAGTATTAATGCGTAGGTATCAGATTCTACATCTAACTTCTTTCTCAATCTTCTCTTTAAATTTTTTAAACTTCATTAAAGCTTCTAATTTCTCCTTTATAAAATCTATGCACACATACCTTATAAAGTCATGGATAAATATAATCATGTACTTGTTTTTGCTGATCGAAGGTCACTTTGTAATGTCCGATTTTTCATAAAATATTGAAATGAGTTAGTTTTCAAAGCAAGTCCCCTAAGATGAGTTATTTAATACTAACAAAAATTAGAATAAAATTTTAAATAATAGAAAATGATGATTTGAGCCTTGAGTTACTTAGAAACTGGGGCCGGAGTGATTCGTAAAATTTACCGAAAGACTAGTGGCATTTTCGTAAATAAGTGTAATTTTAGAAAAACACCTAAGAGGATTTTTTAAATGAAAATTTTGAGTTTCTCAAGGTTCTTAGAGGCCCCAAAAACTATAGGAAGCCCCAAGACCGGTGAAACTCCTTCAGTGTACTCTTTTGGACATCAGTTGACCCCAACTTTGATCGATTCGTTCGGGAAGGTTTTAGCTTTGATTTCAGTGATTCCAAAGACATTTTATTAAATTGGGAACCTAGATTTTATAATAAAAAAGACAGTTTTAAAAAATGAGCTAAAAAAAAGCCAAACCAGAAATGCCATTGTGAAAGGCGAAATTGGAAACAATTTTAAAAAGAAAGTTTCTTTCTTTTTCTTTAAAGCTCACGTTCACTCTCCCTCACTTTAGACCAACTTTCTTCTGCCCAGAATAGAGAGGAGAACCAAAAATTTTAGGCGCACAAGGGAGGAGGCAAAAGAAGGAGAAAAGGCCAAGAAAAAGGTATGGAACCCATGGATTTTCTTAGTTCTTCCTCAAGCAAAGTTGTTCTCCTCCTTCCTTCTTTTCCTCCTATGGTTTTCTTGATATATTTGGTGCTATTTTAGGGGCAGAATAGAGAGAAAAATTCATGTTTGGAGTGAGGAAACTAAGGAAAGTGAAAAGCAACTAAGAAAGAGCAAGAAAATAAAGTAAAACTTCTATTCTTTGGTAGCTTCTTCCTGCCCCTTCCTTTTGCATGATTTGGCCATCATGAGCCTAATTCTTAAGGGCTATTTTCTGTCTAAATCAAGGGGGGATTAGAGGTTTTGGAGTGCAAGGATTAAGAATCTATCATTGGAAGCAAGTAAAAGTCATTGAATTTTAAGTTAGCAAAGTGTAGGATTCTTGAAGAGTTTGTAAAAACTGATTTAATCCATGAGTTTCTTTGGCTATTTAAGTATTTCCTCAAACTCCTACAACTCTTAACAACCTCCCGAAATAGTTCCCCCATCAAGGAAAAATCAAGAAGCCATTAAACCCCATTAAGGCTCCATATTTTGGCCAAGCAAGGATAGCATAGCTAGGGAGAGTTTTAAAATTTTTCAAGCCCATTTTTGAGTCATATATGATGAATGAAAGTGATGGGAAGCCTTGGAAAAAATTTAGGAAGCTTAGAGAATGAGTTAGTTCTTTAAGTTCCATAATGTGACCTAAGGAAGCAACATATACTTAGGCTCTTGGTTTTAATTGGATGATAACTCCAAGAAGCTTAAAGGGAGTCAAGAATCATGTATAAAAGGAAAGAATGAGGCCTAGACTTCAAAGACTGGGTGTTGCTTCATTAGTGCCATTAGGAACCATAAGTGAATCATAAAATAAAGTTAGAATTCCAACTAGATAGGTAGCTTTAAGAATGGTTCCAAGAGTCTAATTGGTTCTTATTTTGTGTAATTATGCTAAGGAAAACAAGCCCCACCTAGTTGTGAGTGTGTAGTTGTGGGAGAAGATCCAATTTCAAGAGAAAAAGTGTGCTTGTGTGGCAAAGGTAGCTCTCTTTCTTTTCTGCCATGAATGAATGAATATCTACATTGTCTTTGAATGTGTATGTGTGTATTTAAGCTATGAATTATGTTTTAGTATGATGCCTATGTTCCATGGAATCATAGTGTTGCATTATGTATTCAAATGATGCCTAAAATGTTTGCATTAGTTTGCTTGAATGTGGAGAGGCCAAGAACCTTCTATCTTCGGTGAGGATAAGCCAAGAGCTCTTAGAAGTGGTTGAAACCAAGAGAAAGTCTCCCAAGAGCAAGGCTTAGTTCAAGGCCTTTGAGAAAAAGGGTGAGGCAAGTCCAAGAACCTTGAAGAAAGTAGGTGAGGCTAATCTATTCATTTGGCAAGCCTAAATGTGTTATATGTGCTTTGTGTAAATGCCAAGAATGTATCTTGCACCATTTTCTATATTAATATGCCATGCATGAATCCTTAAGACTTGTATGGCCTTTTTTATGCATGATTAAATGGTGCTATTGGGATTTTTTAAATCTCACTCCCTCTTCTCTAATATCCTAATATGCTAGGTGGACTAAGTGAACAAAGACATAGAAGCCACCAAGTTTGAAGATAGGTAAATTGGCAAAGGATTTGTAAAATAGTCATTTTGTCACCACTTTATTGTCAAGAAATGTAACCTAATGATGTACATGGTATATGCACTTATGAATACTTGTAAATGGATGAACATATTGTATACGTTCATTTTAGTATGAATAGCAAGATTTTGGCATTATGTACATGGTGTATGTTTTAGTGTGAGAGAGTGAGTTTTGCAAATTTGGGTTGTTAGAAATTTGAACCATGTTTGATAGCCTATGTTGATGCTTTCCCACGTGCTCGTAGAACCTTAAGAGTAGGAGAAACAAATTTGAACTCTTGGAGCTCTCTTTTAACACAAAAAATTGTTACTTTGCCCCCTTATATCAAAGTCTGACCAAATGACCTCTTCTTGACTTGAAATTTGGGATGCGATTAGATTTTGCCTAGAGCTTTCTGGGAAGCTAAAGATTATATCATTTGGAGGTCTATGGAATTTTCTATAATTTTTCAAAGCTAGTGTCAGAATTTCGGATTTGCACCAGTACTGTTCATTTGGTCAGTTGTGTAATTGTGTCATCTGAGGGGAAAACGTGGTCCAATGGCTACGAAATTTTATAGGTAGAAACTAGACATTCATAGTGACTTGTAGCAACTAGACACACCTCATTTGGACCCTAGAGAGGGAGATATAAATTTTTGAAATTTCTGTCCTGTATTAGTAATCTTACCCGACCAGAGGTACTGTTTCATCGAATTCTAAGGTTTAGACTTAATGAACTGATCTGAAAATATTTTTTTCTCTCTAGTTAACATCCATAGATTTCTAGATTGGTATCATTTATATGTATTGTATTTTTTTGGAATTAATTGGACATTTTCAAAACTTTCTGTAGAATTCTGTGACAGCTCCAAAATTTAGTCAGACCTTTGGACCATTTTGGATGTCAAACATCCTCTGTGATGAATTTTATAATCTGAGAATATTTTTAGTGTGAAGTAGACATCTTAATATTTTTAGAATGACCAAGATTGTATGATTTTAATTTTTTTAGAATTAGTTATGATTTTTGAAAATTTACCCAGGAAAGAAGCCAATTTTGGCCGAGAATGAACTTCCATTTTCCATGCTCCATTTTGGTTTCCATGAGTTGTGGACATGATTTTGTGATGTAAATAAGTTATTTAGATGTAATTAAATATGAAAATATATAGTATGAGCTCACATAGCCCATGTAACACCAATTGCAATTTTTAAATATAGTGCAATGCGAAGAAATCTATTATTTTTATCTCCTTTTTCATATGCTCTTGTGGAATTGATGATCTAAAGCTTATGAATGACATGAAATGAGTTAGAAGTTATGGTGTTACACGCTTCACCAATCCAAAAGCATTTTTGTAACCCCATATATTTCTAGCTTATTTTATAACATCCCCATACTTTCCATCATCAATTCCATGAAGGAGTAAGAAAAAGGAATTAAAAATAATACATTTCTTGGCGTTACGTCGTGTATAAAAATTTCATTTGGTGTCATGTGAACCATGTGAACTCATACAACACATTTCTATATTTAATTACATGAATGCAACTCATTTGCATTATTAGAAGTGGCCTACATCCTGTGGAACTCAATGGGAAGCTCAAACTACACATATTCATTTTCGGCTAGAATTTGCTTATTTTTGTCACAAATTTTGGAAAATCATAACTAATTCTAAAAAAATCAAAATCATGCATTCTTGGCTATTCTAGAAAGCTATAGATGTCTACTTCATGATAAAAATATGTCCAGACCATAATATCCAACATAGAGAATGTTTCACATTCAAAAAGATCCAGAGACTAAGCTATCCACTGGTGCTGTCATAGATTTCTGTAGCAAATTTTGAAAATATCCAATTAATTCCAAAAAATCCAATCCATGCAAATGATATTAATCTGGAAAGTTGTGGATGTTAGCTAGAGGATAAAATTAACTCTAGATCACCATAGGCACGCTCAAACCTTAAAATCCAATCAAATAGTAATAGAGGTCAGCTGGAATTCCTATTATTGGACAGAATTTTCAAAAATTCATATCTCCTTCTCTAGATATCCAAATGAGGTGCTTCTAGTTGATACAATTCACTGTAAATGTCTAGTTTCTCTGTATAAAATTTCATGGCAATTTGACATCATTTGATCCCTGTGTGATAGATTTCATTTTCGGACCAAATGAATAATGCATCAGACCAATATTAGAAAATTTTTTAATTTTAAAAATTCATCAAATATTCTGTAGACCTCTAAAAATTATGTTCTTTAACTTCTCAGAAAGCTCTCAATGAGCCATAATTGCATGCAAAATCTTAGATCAAGAATAGCTTATTTGGCCAAAAAGTGATATGGGATTCCATTATAGTCAATTTTGATTCTATATAGGGTACCAAAATGTCCAAATGGCTTTTCTTTGATTTTGGCACCTTTTGAGCAAGTTTAAAAGCATATTTAAGACTTGCGTGAGTTGCCCAAATGGTTTCAAATCTCATGCATCTCATTTTGGCTATTTCATACACACCTGCATAATTCTACAATGTCATTTATGAAGCCACATTATCCATACATACTCAATTTACCTTTTATCATTCACATAACACATTCTTTCATTTCTACATCATATACTATCATAATTACACATGTTAAGAGGTCATAGACCATATACATCAATGGATTACATCATTTAGCATAAATATGGCCTTAAAGAACTAAAAACTTTGCATTTTGTTGTCAAGCTCTCTTCTTCAAGGTGGTTGGCTTCCATTACCTTGTCCACTTGGTCCACCTAGCATATTAGATCATTGGAGAGGAGGGAATGAGATTCAAAAAATCTCAATAGCTCATCTCCCATTTAATCACACATAACATATGTAAAACAAGTTTTGAAAATGCATACATGGATATAATAGAAGTTATGAACATTCAAGAAGTAAGCTTGGCATGTGAATAAGTCATACAAGACATTCAAAAGCTTGCCAAATGGATGAATTGGCCTCACCCTCTTCCTCATGGATTTTGGACTTTCCTCACCCATTCTTTTAAAGATTCTTGAATTTAACTATTCTCTTGGGAGCCCACTTTGCTTTTGGGAGACTCTTTGCTTTGTCTCAACTAATCTTAAGAGTTCTTGGCTCATTCTTACCATGGTTAAGAGTTCTTGGCCTTTCCACACTCGAGCAAACTCAAACAAACATCATAATATCATTTAGAAACATAATATGTCATCATGAAATCATAGCATATAAAATCATGCTAGCATACTTTTTATGGCTTGAAAATACACATACACACATTTTAAGACAAGCTAAACACATATGCATGCATAAAAGAAGGTGGAGAGAGCTACCTTAGATACAATTACACACTTTTCCCTTGAAGGCAAGCTCCCTTTTTCAGCCACACACACACAAAAGTGTGGGGATGATTTTTCTTGGCCTAAACACAATTTATGGAAGCCAATTAAGTTCATGGAATTAATTCTAAGGCCACACACTCGCTTGAACTCTAGCTTAATCCATAAACCTCGTTATGGTTCCATAATTGCACCTAATGAAGCAACACCCCTCAAATAAATTCTAGGCTCCATTCATTCCTTTCAAATATGATTCTTGACTCCTTTTAAGCCTCTTGGAGTCATCATACAATTAAAATAAAGAGCCTAACTACATGTTGCTTCTTTAGGTCATATTATGAAATATAAAGTACTAACTCACTTTTTATGGTCTCTAAATTTTTTCCAAGGCTTCCCTTCATTTTCATTGATCATATATGACTCAAGAATGGATTTAGAAAAATTTAAAACTTTTCCTAGTTACATAAACCCTTTTAGGCTGAAGTTATAGAAGAAATAGGGCTTTTTGGAGTTTGCTTTGTTTTCTCAAGGGAGGATGCATATGGAAAGCGTCTTAGGGATCTTGGGAGATCATTTAAACTCTTATTTCAACCTAAAAATCATTATAAAAAATTAAATTTTACAAGGTGCATTTGAAACCCTAGGTTTTGCACCTTGAATTTTCATGGCCTTTTCTTGAATTTCTTTGCATATTCTTACTCTCCTCCCTTAAATTCATGGGATTCACCCTTGGTTTCCCTCAAAATTCAAGCCCTCTAACCTCTACATACATGGGGTGAAATATGGAGAAGAAGGGAGGAGGAGTAGCTACCATGGGATGCAAGATTTACCTTGTTTTATTATTTTTTTCTCACTTGAATCTTGTGTTCTTTGAGCTCCTCTCTTCAAATTCTAATTTTTCTCTCAATTTCTCCTTTAAAAAGATCCATATACTTCGTTATAATCATAGGAAATAAAAGAAAATGAAGAAGAATAGGTTTGGAAGAGAAAGAGCATGAAAAACTATTAAATTTCCATACCTTAAGCCTTTGATTTCTCTTCCTCTTTGCCTTCTTCTTGTGCGCCACTCTCCCTAGGATTTTCCTCTAGTTTTGGGTAGAACTTGGTCATACAAAATGAAAGGAGAAGAAGGGTGCATCATATATATAGGTGGGAGGAAGTTATACTTTTTTAAAATTCCCATTTTGCCCTTCGTTTTTGGCATTTTCATTTCTAACTCATTTTAGCTCCTTTTTTAGAGCTGTCATTTTCATTAAGTTCTCAATTTAGTAAAATGCCTTTGGAATCACTCAAATCGGAGCTAAAACATTTTTGAATGGATCTGTCAAAGTTCAGGTACATCGACGTTAAAAAAAATTTACTGGAGGAGATTTAACTATCTTGGGGCTTTCCATGATTTTCAGAGCCTCTGAAAACCCCAAAAAACTTAAAATTTTTATTTAAAAAGCCCTCTTATGTGAATTCCAAAATTTGTTCAAAATTACAAAAATGCCATTACATTTTGTAAGCTTTTCATAAGAAATTATTTCTTCATTCTAACTATATTTTTCTTTCCATCTGAGTTTGGGATTCTTATTTTTAGGAGTCTAGAATGTTTTTCAAATTTTTTAGGACCTTAACTACATCATTTCGAGGGACTTCTTTTTATATCCAGTGAGTTTCGTTTGTCGACAGAGAAACCGTACATTACGTTTCTCATGTTTTCTCTCATTTTCAAAAAATCGGATGTTACAATTTAAGTGCACTAACTCTAACAGCACCTCTACTCTGTATCTTAACTCTTTATATGGTAATTTATGAGCTTTCTCGTATTGACATCCTAGACAGATAGTGTTATCTCATATCTCCAAATTTGATAAGCCTCTTCTCACACCATCACAAAGTATAGACTATAATTTACTACATCAGAAAACCTTGTACTTACTATTAGAAAACTTTGTTGACAAGGTCTTAGATTTTACATTACAGAATATAAGATCTTGTCAACAAGATTATGGACCTTGTTGATAAGATATTATCTTAGCTCTTATATTGATAAGGTTTGAAATCCTTTATCCTCTGCAACTTATCTAAATAACTTATGCATATCAATTATGGAGTTTCAAGTAAAAATTCACATCCTTTCATAAGTTTCCAACACCTACATTGGGCCACCTAAGGGCCATTTTGAGCTATAGGGATCCAACCTTCATTATTTCTTTTCCTTAACTTATCTTCATCATAAATAAGTTTGTTCATACTCATCTTAATATGTTTAGCTCATGGAACCCCTTAGAAAAGTCAAGAACTCGAAATGACAACATAAGCCTAAAATATGCACTAATTTTGCAAATTCATAACTTAAGGTATATAGCTCCAAACCATGTAAATTCATTGTCTATGGAAAGTTTAAGATATGAACTACATGTTGTAAAAATTTCAAACAAAATTGAGTTCATTTGCCCTATAGTAACCTACTGCAAAAAGGAGGGCATATAACAGACCTAAGCTTTAAAAATGGATATCTTGAGCTACACAACTCTAAATTGGGTGATCTTAAGGGTCATGGAAAGCTTATAATATATCTATATTTCTATAAAATTTCATCAGTAGATGAGCTCATTTGGACCACAAAAAATGTGGCATATAAGATACTACTACAGTACTCAGACATAATCAGACCCTTAATTTCAAAAATTTATAACTTCCTCTATACAACTCTTTTTTATGAAAACTCAGTGATCATAGAAAGCTTATAATGTATAAAGTTTCATGGGTATTGGAGTTCATTTGGTCCTTCAAATCTATTAAAAACTAAAACTATCATATGAATATTACAAGGACTATTTTACATAATTTCTCAAATTTTAGAAATTCGTGGAATATTCTGTGGACCCCTAAAAATTATGGTTTTTAGCCTAACAGAAAACTTTTTTAAGGATCTATATCTATGATAAATCTTAGAATCCAATTAAATCATTTAGGCCACTTTGGGTATAAGAGTTGTTTAAGGTCTTTTTATGCCTAACCTTGGTATCCTTTTGGGTCATTTGGAATCCAAATGGAATTTTTCCACTTGGAGTAAGTTTTAATCATCCTAAATGACTTTTCTAACTGGTTTATAGCATGCCAAAAGGCTTGGATCAAAATTTAACCCCTTGACATCCAAGTATACACATACATACTATATGCAAACATAGGCAAAATTGCATCTTGTTGGGCTTATTTTACCACAAGGAGCTATATATCCACATTCTCATACTTATACATAAGTTCTCATTCAAAAACATGATATTATACATTAGTAACCATCATCCATACATAATGGTCAAGTTATACATACACACTTTTAGACTATTTATGTTACAAACTTCATAATACATTATCCATGCCATTCTTGATACATAAATTACATCTTAGCATACATAGTGCTTCTAGCACATAACTCCCAATATCTAATCTTCTCATCTTCCTTGTTTTGACTTGGTAGCCCTAAAATGATTAGTGGGAGCATGGGGTGAGATTTGGGGAGAATCTCAATAACATAAACTCATCTAATTTAATATAAACAAGAATGCCATAAGTGAATGCAATATATGTGGTGCAAGAATGCTATGCCCATGCCTAATGTAAATCATATGTATCATATTATAACATGAAAACTCATTCATTTCTAACCATGGCAATATTATAAAACTACCTAGACTCTACCAATCTCAACCTGGTGCTAAGGAAAAGCTACTGCACTCCATTCCATGCATTAAGGAGCTAGGAGCCATCACATAAACTTTTCACAGACATAAAGTACTCATAAAGCTTGTAACATCCGGTGTTCATAGATATGAGAACTTAAGGTTGCTAAAAATTTTCTAAGTCTGCTAGCTACAAGGAGTGTACTTGTTAGCTATAACGAGTGTACCTGTTCGCCATAGTGAGAAGCTAGTTTGCTATAGTGAGTTCGGGGGCTGATACAAAATCCAAAGAGTTTTTCGTAATAGTATTAGCTGTAGTGAAAACAAGAGGACCTGGGACTATTGAGTGCTTGCCGTAGCGAGGGATATTTTTCGCTATAGTGAGATTTAGTTTGAAAAATGTGGAAAAAGGGATTTTGTTTTTTTAAAACATCTAGAACTCTCCCCCACTTCTAGACTGACTTTTGGCTGGTTGAAAATGGAAGAAAAAGCTTTAGAAATGGCGCACCAAAAAGAGAAAGAGGAGGAAGAAGAAACTAAGGAAAGGTAAGGAATTTTATGGTGTTTCCTTTAGCAAGTTGATTCTCCTTCTTTCCACCTCCCTTTCTATGGTGTTAATGTTTTCTTTAGGTCTGGTTCAAAGGAGGAAGAGTGGAGTTCTAAGAAGAGGAATTAACCACTTGAAAGAGTACCCAAGGAGTAACTAAGAAGCCAAGGTAACTGTCTATGCATCTTGCTCCTTCTTTCTTGTTCTCTTATTCTATATGTTTGGCCAAGAAGAGGGCTAAAGGAAGAGAGTATTTTCTGACTAAAAGCAAGCAAGAAATATGAATTTTGATGATGGGGAACTAAAAAAGGTAAAGGAACTTGAAGGGAAATTTGCAAGACCCTAAGATCACAAAGATAGAAACCTTTGAACATATCTTAGCCTAAAGGGAGTTGAAACACCTAATGAGTAATTTAAATTGTTCTAAGGCTAGAAAGGGACTAATTATAAGTAAGAAACCTTAAAAGAAGCCTTAGAATGAATTTAGGAAGGTTATAGGAGAAGATGGACTAGTAAGTTCCATATTAGAGCACCAAGAAGCAATGTGAGTCTAGCACCCTTGGAGTTGAGTTATGATGCTCCCAAGAGTTTAAATTATGTCAAGAAATCTAGAATGATCAAGAAATTGGGGCTAAAAGCAAGAACTCCATGTGTTGCTTCATTGTGCACAGTATGGAACCATAATGAGGCCTTTAAGTCAAGTAGCTTAGTCTTGAGTTGTAAGGAGCTAAATTTTATTTCAATGATTTAGTTATGCCCCATTGGTGTTTATAGGCTAAAAGGAACAAGTCCCACCTCCTTGCAAGAGTGTGACCGAGAAAGGGAAAAGAATCCTAAGAGAAAAGCATCGTGATTTATTATAAGGTAGCCCTTTAATCTTTCTCTCATATATGTGTGTGGATATTTTCTTGCTTGGAATGCTTGTGCATGTGTTTGAACTATAAAAAGTATGTCTAGCTAGCAAGAATATATATGGTGCCACTTATGTGTATTAAATTGCTTTTATATGTGCATAAAAGTTTAATAGACTTGGTGATGCCAAAAGTCCCTTGATAAGGATGAGGATGAGCTAAAAGTCCCTTAGCATGGGTGAGATAAGCCAAAAGTCTCAAGAAGAGTGAGGCTTAGTTAAAAGCCCCAAGAGAAATGGGTGAGGCAAATTCAAAAATCCCAAAAGAAGTGGGCGAGGCTAACCAAGGTCTTGAGAGTTTCCTTTGATGTAGTTGAGACTTTATGAAATAGAAATTATGCTCTTAATATGCACATATAGCTTATAGACCATGCATAGCATCCATTGTGTGATAATGTATCCATCATGTATGATTGAAAGTGTATAGATGTAAAGTCCCACATCGGATAGGAAGGTCCTAGGACTAGTGCATATAAGTGAGGGCAAAACTTCCCCTTCCAACGCGCGCTTTTCCTGAGCGAAGGATGGGTAACCAAGCCCTCGAAGCTCAGAAGGGACAAAAAGCTCGGCAGTGGGAAACCGACCAAGTAACAATACGTTGGGAGCTCTGTGTGACCTGGTATCAGAGCCGGCCTAGCCGCATATGCAACCCGAGGACGGGTTGGCCCCAAGGGGGGTGGATTGTAAAGTCCCACATCGAATAGGAAGGTCCTGGGCTAAGGCCTTATAAGTGGGGGCGAAGTTTCCCCCACCAGACGCGTGTTTCCCTGAGTGAAGGCTGGGTCAGCGCACCCTCGAAGCTCGGGAAACGACAAAACCCTCGGCAGCGGGAAACCGACCGAGGGACAATATGTTTGATGGGCCCTCCACCCCAGACGCGCATTTTCCTTGAGCGAAGGCTGGGTAACCAAGCCCTCAAAGCTCGGAAGGCGACAAAACCCTTAGGAAGGCTGGGTCAAAGACCCACGAACCAGGGGATAATACATCTGGTGGCTCTGTAAGTGTGTTGGTATCAGTGCCGGCCTAGCCGCATATGCAACCCTGGTTCGTAGGTCTTTGACCCGGCCTTCCCAAGGGTTTTGTTGCCTTTCGAGCTTCGAGGGCTTGGTTACCCAGCCTTCGCTCAAGCAAAACGCGCGTCTAGGGTGGGGGAAGCTTCGCCCCCACTTATAAGGCCTTAGCCCAGGACCTTCCTATCCGATGTGGGACTTTACAATCCACCCCCCTTGGGGCCAACCCATTCTCGGGTTGCACATGCAGCTAGGCTGGCTCTGATACCAACACACTTACAGAGCCACCAGATGTATTGTCCCCTGGTTCGTGGGTCTTTGACCCGGCCTTCCCAAGGGTTTTGTTGCCTTCCGAGCTTCGAGGGCTTGGTTACCCAGCCTTCGCTCAAGGAAAACGCGCGTCTAGGGTGGGAGAAGCTTCGTCCCCACCTATAAGACCTTAGCCCAGGACCTTCCTATCCGATGTGGGACTTTACAATAGAGCTATTAAGATTCTTTGAATCTCACCCCCTTACCTCTCCCATCTCAACATGTCTAGGTGGATCAAATGAGCAAGAAATGAGAGTTACCATACCTGAAGACAAGAGGATTGGCAATAGAGATGTAAAATGCATGTATTATAGCTAGTTTATTGTCAAATGATGTATACCCATGATGTATAGGATGTATAAGCCCTTGAACATGTATATGGATGTGTGATGTATATATAATATTTGGATTTATATGAATGACATTGTATGATTTTGCCATGGAAATGTAAGGATGTGCATGTATGTTCATTGTGCATGGCAACTAGTAGGGTAGTGAATTTGTGAGATCTAAGTTTTTGAATGTTTAGAGGTTTATTTTGATGCTTTCCCACGTGCTCAAGAAGTTATGATTAGGGTAGGAAAGCATTTGGCCATATTTTGACCTATTTTGTTGCTTAAAAGGGCTATTTTACAACCTTATGTCACAAAGTGACCAAATGAACGAATTTGAGGTTAAGATTTTACACACCTATAGATCTCATAGAGAGATTTTTTCTGGTCAAATAATTGTATTAATTGGAGGTCTATAAAATTTATTATGATTTTTTGAAATTTAGCAAATTTGGTATTTTGGTATCAATTACTATTCACTTGGTCTGAAAATGTTTTTGTGTCATCTGAGGGCCAAATGAGGTCCAATGATTTTGAAATTTTATATGGAGAAACTAGACATTTATAGTAAGCTATAGCAACTAGAACCTCTACTTTTAGATGTCTAGAGAGAGAGAAATGGATTTTTGAATTTGGAACTCACTGTTAAGAATGTAGCAAGACCTTTAGTATTGTTCCATCAATTTTTATTAGATTAATGTCATTTTCTGGATCTAGAACTATTTGCCCCTAAAATTAACATCTGTAGCTTTCCAATTTAGCATAGTTTACTTGATTTGGAGTTTTTTCAAATTAGTTATGAATTTTTGAAATCCATATCAGTAAGCTATATCAGCAAATAGGGCAATGTGACCTTTCATGTTTTTTGGTTGTCAAGCGTGGTCCATCTAGGTTTTTCAAGCTTGGAATTATTTTTAACTTATATTAGACATCTCAGAGCTTTCTATAATGCTATCATTTTCCTTATTTTGATTTTTTCAGAATTAATTATGATTTTCCAAATTTGGTGGCAAAAACTTGAATTTTAGACCTGAGGCAAAAGCTTTATTTTTTATGTGGGGGCTCTAAATCCGAATAGCATGAGATGTATCATAATTTTATGACTTTTTTAGATGGAATATGAGTATGAGAAGATGTTAGAGAATTCATGGGGTTCACTGAGCAAAATTTGAATAGTTAAAGTGCTACACATGCTATAATGAGCCATGGTCTTTATCCATTTTCTTCTCGAAACCCATGTATAAAGCATGTATGTAGTATAATATATAGGAAAATAAGGCAAAAGTAATATGGTGTTACAAAGCTCATATGAAAACATAATGGATCATACTACATGAAATCATCAAGTAACTACACACACAAGTATAACAACTCATCCAAGCACTCAATTGCATGTAAGAAGTGGAGAGAAAGCTACCTGTGGAGTTAGGAGCCTCAAGCTACCACTAACTCCCAAATCCTTCTCTTTAATCTTTTTCCATCTCCTTGTCGAACTCATACATGCCTAAAATGAGTTTGTATCGGTTAGGCCCAAACTACATCAATTACAATGCAAAGCACCCATTAGGATATGTTCTAACTCATTACTATCATATAAAGTTAGTAAAACTCAAAAAGCATTTAAAATACTTTATGCATTCTTAAGTAGCAATTCTTAGATTTCATTTCCTAGGCTCTTAAACCTCACTTGTTATAAGTTACATGACTCTTATGGAACTCATTGGAATCATCATATACATGAAGGGCCACTTGCTCTTTTAAGCTCTTTATGTACTCTAAAAATGCACCTTTCAAAATAAGGCTTTTAAATATAATTCAATGGTTCCATTAATGCTTATCTATCACAATTGGGCTTCTTAAAACCCTAGAATCCATTAGAGCTCTCTCTAAGTGCTCCAACCATGCTTGGCCAAACCTATGCCATATAAAGGGCTAAGGGAGTTTTGCTCATTTTCTTGAGCTTTCTTAATTTTAACTTCATTTCCATGACATAATTAACTTATAATAATCATATAAAACTTGCTAGGATAACCCTAACCACAATTCCATGATAGCATCTCAAATTTCCAACTTATGCTACACATATAGCTAAAATTCAAGAATGCATATCCATGAAAGTAAGCATCAATCTAACTCAATTTCCATCTTTAAAAATACACCATTAAGCTCCTAATAGCCTCAATTCTAGTAGCAATTCTTCTCTCCTATACTATCTCTCTTTGATCAGCCCATGCATATACAAGGTCACCCAATGCACAAAGCTAACCATTTCAATTGAACCTATAAAAAATAATGTTTAAAACACTCATTTATGCTCTTAAATCCTTTAAACAACCAAGAGAAGTATCATATGTTTTTAGCATAACCATGGATAAAGCTTAGGTCTCTAAGGTTCAACACAAAACTAAAAATCTTGCAACAAAATGCACATGAGTGTAAAATGCTCTTTACTTTAAATCTTTTTCTTCAAAGGAGCATCTCCCAAATCTGAACTTTACCCTCAGGTCAACCACAAAAATAAGGAATCTCATAATGAAATTTGTATCAAAATGAAGCTCTTAGTGAAAGGAATAATTTTGCTAACTAGGAGGAAGTGAAAAGAGGCAAAAATCCTTACCAAATACGAGCTTTTTGTTTCTCTCTTAAGCATCCATGGCTGCATTTCTCTAGCATTTCCTCTCTCTCCTTTCATAGGTCAGATCTGATTTGATGGGAAAAGAAGGAGAAAAAGCTAACTAGACTATATAAAAATAGTAATTTAACATTTTTCATAATTACCATTTTACTACTATACTTCAACTCTTCCATTTATGCTTTTTTTATCTCATTTTCAAGAACCATTTTTTCCATATGAAAGTTTAGGTCCTCTAGTTTATTAAAATATTTTCTTCCAATTTTATGGAGTTTGGAACAATCCCAAATCATTCAGTCAAACTTCTGGTCAACTCTTTATCGAAAATGCACACTAAGAGGGTTTCAACTACTCTAATGGTTCTCATGATTTTCAAGGGCCCTAATAACCCTAGTGGGTTCAATTTTATCATTTAAAAATACTTTCTTTAAATTTTTGAGAAGTTTCTGAAATTACGATTTCTGCCACTAAATTTTGTATTAAGTCGTTTAACTATTTTGGCTCCGATTTTGGGTCACTTTTAGATTCTTACCCTTATTTTTACATGCTCTATTTATTGATGTAACCTTATCTTGCCTCATTTCATCTCATTCTGGGGGCCTTCTTTTGTAATTTCATCGATTTTAGTCCAATTCTAGAAAAATCAGATATTACACCTCTAACTATGGATTTCTTCATCATTGCCTTTAGTCGATTATAGGTCACATATCCAAGCCTTGCATGCTACAAGTCTATTATCTCATTCTTTCTTATCTTGTCCATGTATGTTGCCTGAGTTGACATTATGTAGATAGACTCAAGTTGCCTTCCTTCCATGAGCGGTGGACTTGTGGGCATCAAACTCTAGTACACCTTCACTTCTTTAGGCCTGAATACCACATAATTTCCTAAAGATGTTAGTTATGAGATTGATAATAAATTTGTTTTCACCCTGAGTATGTGATAGACATCGCCCATCTATACCTAATGTGAATTGAAGCACGAGACAATAGTCGTCTTACCAATATAGGCAATTAACAACCTAGAGTTATTTATTGTCACCATAACTCATTCTCTTTTGTAATTAAACATGTTGAGTAGTTTTTCCTTATCTCCTATTGTATAGTTAGAACAACCAGAATCAACATTCTAATCTTCATTATAATTAATTGACTTGTTATACAATGCTACTAGTGCAAGCTTTTCTGCTAAGTCATCCATGCATGATGCAACAATTTTTTCATAGTTGTTCCATTTGGTCTATCCTCCATATTCTAATTCTTTACTAGAATTAAATTCTTTTACAACAAATGATGCTTAAAAATTCCATTCTTCTTCACATTCATTTGGGTTGAAGGTTATAACATTACCTTTCACTTTCTCTACTCGACAATCACGAGTAAAATGACCTTTTCTACCATACTTATACTATGATCATCCTGGCAACAAAATCTTTTTTCTCCTCTCTTACCTCTGTATTAAGGTTGTCTAATTCCCTGTCATAGTGGACCTCTCCCATGTTAACCCTTTTGCCACTTTTGTTGTCTTTTCCCCGAGCTTTCAGCTTTTTTTATGAGAGTTTGTAACTGCCTTATCTTCTTTAGGCACTTTCTTTTTAATGAAGAGAGCCTTATCTTTCTCATTTATTGAAACTTTAGACATTTGCTTGTTTAAAGCTTCTTGGTTGGCTAAGATATTTTCTAACTCTAGCAAAGTTAGTCTTTTAACCCAAACTAGAGTATTGTAATTAACCCATGATATTTGGGATTTAATCTATGAATAATGACCCTCTACTTTCTCACCTTGCTAATTGCAATTTATAAATCCATTTTTGCAATTTCATTACAAATGGACTTCACTTTGGTGAAATATTGACTCACCATCATGTCTCCTTATTCAATAGATATAAGTTTATTCTTTAACAGCTATAGTTTCACGTCATTCTTCCTTGTGAGTAGTCTTGTCAAGGTATCCTAAGCCTCTTTTAGTGTTGTCAAGTCCTTAATTTGCTATAAGAACTCATCCTCCACTATGATGGACAATACATACATAGGTTTTATGGCTCTAACCTTCCACTTCTTTTTCTCATCCTCATCAATTAGTGGAGTTGTCTTTGCACCACCAACTATGCCTTATAAGTCTTGCCCAAGCACATAGTACTGGATCTAAATGCTCCATGTGTCATAGTCGTTGTTGTTGTTAAGCTTTTTAATTAAGTTTGATGAAGATGCAAGATTTGCCATGGTAATTGGTTAATGCTTGTCACTCAACCAATTAAGCTTGGTTCCAAACCACTAAATATCGCAATCATAAACTATGTGCTGGCAAAATCTTCTTGTAAAATGGCCTTTGACTATAAACATGCAAACTGACTTGAGCCAGCTAGCCTCTGATTGCTTGCTCTAACACCAATTAAAGAGAATAAAAATAAGGAGGAAGAGAAATTTTCTCACACAAAGCAAAGGATTAGAAAGTTTTTTTCTACTTTGCTTAATTTGCTTATACAAAGGGAACGTTCTTATATAGACAAAATTCCTTAATAAAATAATATATAAGAAAACTAACATATGAAGAAACATTAATTGTAACTTGTTCCTGGTGCAATCCTTTATTTTGGCAAGGTGGGCACCTACATGTAAAAGTGGTAGTGTAGCTTGCTAGGAGATAATTTGCAATGCATATAATTTGTGAGGAAAATTCAATGACTTCTTATTATGTTGGTTGAGAAGGTTCAACTTATTATAGATAGTTTCCTAAATTTCAAACTTCTGTTGTAGTACATCACTTTTTTTGTTGTCTGATATATTGGATCCATATATATCTTTCTATTTGGTTTCCATCAATGGACAATCTAAAACTTAGCTGTTATATTCAATTAAAGCATGTGCTCTTTTTTCTAATTTACGACTTTGTTTATGTCCTTAATTACATACTTATTTCTACATCAATAGAAAATAGCCTTGGAAGTTAGTGGGTTGAATATCCTGCTAAAGTTTTATGCTTAACTGAGATGATTTTGCTTCCTAATATGTATGAAATCTATTATCATAAACCTATTTATTTGAGCTTTCACTTTCTTCATTTTCTACTTATGAAATTTTAAACAATGGTTGTTAATTGTTGTCCAATTTAATTGACTTTTATTTTAATGCTTCACCTAATATTTTTGAAAGGCTATTACTTCTACTTTGAAAATGAACAAGGTGGGTTGAATAGCGAGGAGAATGCAACCACAAGAATGAACAAGGTGTGTGAGCTGCACATAAGTTGAAAAGGCAGTTCATAGAGTTAAATGAGCAGAAGGATTTGGAGCTTAGTGAAAACAATGCCACCATCAAGAGCTATCTTAATAAGAATGCAAGTTATTAATGCTAGGGCACTATTTTGCCTTTTTCATTTGATATTCTTTCTGTCTAGTTTCTGAAGTTATCATAACCTTATCTCTGTATATCTTTAGCAAGTAAAAGTACGTAAGGAAATTTGTCTACAGTTTTCTCTCTAAAACTTTCATTGTTTGGTTTGGCTATACTTTATCTTTGTGTTTTTGTTTGTATTTAAGAAGCAAAGAGAATTAGCAAGGTTTCTATTAGTTAAGACTTATAAATAAAGACAAACTTCTTTACTAATTACCTTTGAAACCAATTTAACATTAGTCATATGGGTTTGGTTCATCTATCTTTTCATTATGTTCATTTATAGTTCTAATATTTGAATTCTTAATGCAAGAAAAAGTCTATGGGTTTCACCCTCATTATATGACTTTGAATTCAACTCTAAGTAGTATTTTTTTGCTGCTCATTTCTAGAATTTGTCATGTCTAACTTCATTATCACTTTTAGCATCGTCGGCCTTAAGCCATCCATTTATTTAAACAATCCTTTAATAGACTGCACATGTATGGAGCATCATGTTAGTGCCATCAAAATAAACTACTATTGAAAAGTATATTAGTTACGAGAAACATTTGTAACAATTAACATTTAAGACTTTGAAAAGTATATTAGATAACAAAATGATAAAGCAATTGCTTGGTTTTGAATCAAGTCCTAAATGTTGAAGGCTAAAATCTATCACTTTTTTGTTACTCCTGCTAATATGTTATGTTTTCTTGTTGGTTATCCTCTTTAAATATAAATCATCACCAATTTTCAACTTGGTTTTAAAGAGTCTATAAACCTATTCTGTTATAATTACCTTAATATTGAGAATTCATATTTATATTATTCATTTTTTTGTTATAATTGTCTCAATACCAATAATTCATATTCTAGGCTTATTTGATTATTTGAGTTTTTAAAATATATATAGGTATTGGCCTTTGATACAATAGACCTATTATTTTAGTCTAAGTGTTGCATTGCTATCTTAGTTTGATCTTTTATGGGATAAGATAAATATGTATCTCATCTTGCTTCAAAAAATATGAATAGTACTTAGATAAATATTTACCCCAATTGAAGTATTAACCAATGATAAGAATCTTTCCTTCTTTACACATTCATTTAACACATTGATTTAATATTTTTCATAATTAGTTAGACCTCCAACAATAACAATAAGGCATTTTCCCACTAGGCGAGGTCAACTCCATGGATCAAACGACGCCATAAAGTTTTATTATAAATCATGTCTTTATATAAGTCATTTAAATCTAAATCTTTTTTAATAGTTTCGCCTATAATTTTTCGTGATCTTCCTCTATCTCTAATTATTGAACTACTCTTTATCTTATCTATTCTTCTTACTGGGGTTCTATAAGTCTTCTCCACGCATGTCTAAACTATTTAAGACGTGATTCCATAATCTTTTCCATAATATGTGGGACTCTAACTTTTTCTTAAATATATTCATTTCTAATTCCATCTAATTTGGTATGTCTACTCATCCAACAGAACATTCTCATCTTTGCAATATTAAACTTATTATCCTGTTAGTTTTTTATTGCCCAACACTCGGTCCTATACAACATTACTTGTCTTATAGCTGTGTAGTAAAATTTACCCTTAAACTTGAATGACACTCTTTTATCACTAATAACACTCGAAAACACTCTTCCATTTTATCCACCCTACTTGAATCCTATGATTTACATCTTTCTTTATTTTCTCATCATGTTGTATGATAGCCCTAAGATATTTAAATTGAGTGACTTGCATTATGATTTATTCTCTTATTTTCACTTATACGCTAGAATTAATGTGTCTCTTATTAAACTTACATTCCATATACTCTATTTTACTTCTACTTAAATGAAATCTATGTGCTTCCAAAGTAAGTCTCCACATTTTTAACTTCTCATCTATTTCCTTTCTCGACTCTCCAACTATGACTATATTATCTGCAAAAAGTATACACTATGCTATTAGATATATTCAGTAAGTACATATAAGACTAAAGTAAAGAGATAGGAACTCAAAATTGACAGCCAATTACTATTGGAAAATCTTCAATGAGCCCACTTGTGTTCTCACACTAGTTATAATCTCATCATACATATCCTGAATTACTTAAATATAAGTAATACTGACTCTTTTTTTCCCTAAAACTTTCCACAAAACATCTCTTAGCATCCTATCATATGCCTTCTCTAAATCAATAAACACCATATGTAAATCTTTTTGATTCCTTCGATATTTCTCCATCAATTTTTGCAATAAGTATATCGCTTTCATAGTTGACTTATTAGGTATAAAACCAAATTAATTTTCTATGATTTAAGTCTTTTGCATTAACCTTCATTCCATAACTCTCTCCCATAACTTTATAATATGACTTATGAGTTTAATTCCTCTATATTTTGCATAATTTTGTATGTCTCTATTGTTTTTATGAATAGGAATTAAAATACTTCCTTCTACTTATCTAGCATTCTCTTAGATCTCATAATCTTATTAAATAACTTTATGAGTTAACTTATACTTTTCACTTATAAACATGCCATACCTCAATAGGTATATTATCTGATCCTACTACTCTATCATTCTTCATCTTTTTTAAAACTTCTTTAATGTAGCAAACATAATTTTTGTAAAATGACAAAATGAGTTGTATAAAAGCAAGTTCTCTAAAATAAGCTAGATAATGTCCCAAAAAATTTGGGTAGAGTCCTAGGCTTCTAAAAATGATAATTCTAGGCTCAAACAGAAAGAAAAATAGAGCTAGGATGGTGAAACAATTTATGACAAAAATTGACAAAACGTAATGGCATTTTCATAAATAAGTGTAATGTTTGGAAAAACACATAAGAGAGCTTTTTAAATGGAAAATTTGAGTTGCCCAAGGTTCTCAGATGCCCCAAAAATCATGGGAAGCCCCGAGATTGGTAAAGCCCCTTTGGTGTATGTTTTCCAATGTCGGTGAACCTAAACTTTAATGAATTTGTTTAGTAAGGTTTTAGCTCTAAATTGAATTATTTCAAAGGCATTTTATTAAATTGGAAACTTGAATTTTATAATGGAAAAGATAATTCTAAAAAGGAGCTAAAATGAAAGCGAAACGAAATTGCCATTATAGAAAGATGAAATTAGAATTTTTGAAAAAGTGTAGTTTTAGAAGCTCCCACACACTTCTCCCACCTTCTTAAGCATAAAATTTTTTGCCCAAAAT
The DNA here is from genome assembly GCA_026724425.1 of Erythrophleum ivorense. NCBI lineage: Eukaryota > Viridiplantae > Streptophyta > Magnoliopsida > Fabales > Fabaceae > Erythrophleum > Erythrophleum ivorense. The sequence goes on along the minus strand of JAIUCV010000008.1, from coordinate 47,376,258 downwards.
ACAAAATATGATTTGCTCTCTTAGGTGCACAAGAAGGGGAAGAAAAGGAAGAGAAAAATCAAGGAAAAGGTAGGTAAATCCATAGAATTTTATGCTCTTTCTTCCTTTAACCTTGCTCCTCTCTTTCCATGCTTTCTTTCTATAGTTTTCTTAAGATGTTTGGTTCTATTTTTGGTCCAAAACTTAGAGGAACAGTTCAAAAATCTTAGAGAGAAGTAAACCAAGAGGAAGAGGCCTTGAAAATAAGTTTGAATCTAAGGTCATTGCTTATTCTAGTTGCTTCTTCTCCTTGCTCCATAGATGTGTATGATTTTGGCCAAGAACAAAACCATATAGGGGGAGTTCTTTTGCCCAAAAATAAGAGAGGAACTAGGGTTTTAGACCATGAGGAAGAGGAATATGGCAAGAAATTCTAAGAAAAATCAATAAAAATCAAGTTAGGAAAGTGTGAAGTTTTCTAGGGTTTTGTAAAATCTGATTTTGTGTGAATGTTTCCTTGGTTATTTAAATATTTCCTTGAGCTCCTAAGACTTCTAAAAACCCCCCTAAATGGCTTTCCCATCAAGGAAAAATCAAGAAGCTTGCGAACTCCTTCCTTCGTGCATATCTCGGCCTAGGCTAGTTCATAGAGCTAAAATGTTTTAATTTATTCTAACTTTGGTTTGGGACTTTATATAATGTTAGATGGGAGAAACCATTAGAAAAAAATTTAGGAACCATGAAATGAGAGATGGAGCAATGATGTTTATAATGATGCCTTATGAAGCGACTTGTATTTCTAATTGTGCAAGTGAATGTGTGAAAGTTCCAAAGACCTTAAATGAGTCCAGGAAGTCTAGAAATAACAAGAGAATGGAGCTTAAAAATTGAAATATGAGAGTTGCTTTATTGGGTCAATTATAGAATCATTATGCCACTTTTGAAACCAAGTATGTATTCAAGCTTTAGTTTGGTGTCTTGGCTTATTTCAAGTGTGTGATTATGTGTTGTTTATGGTACCTAGGCTAAGAGAACATTCACCCACCTAGGTACACTTGTGAGGCCGAAAAAAAGGAAGAAAAAGATCAAGAAAAGTTTGCATAAATCCAAGGTAACTCTCCACCTTATTCTCTTTACATTCTTATGTGCATATGTATGTTTTTATGTGCTTGTGTATGCTCTTTTGACTTGAGGATGTGCCACTTGATGCCTTGACATGACATTGGTACCAATGTGTTTCCTTGAATGACTATAGTTATAGAAATGGCTCATAAGGGTGAGGTGATGCCAAAAGTCCCTTAATGAAGATGAGGAGATGCCAAAAGTCTCATGACATAGATGAGACAAGGCCCAAAATATCTTGGAAGGATAAAGCCAAGTCAAAAGTCCCTAGACCAAGAGTGAGGCAATTCCAAAAGTCTTAAAAATGGAGTGAGTCAAAACCAAAAGTCCCTAGAATATAGTTTTGGCTTGAGTGTGAATAAGTGGCATGAGAATTGTGACTTTGCATATTTTATGATTGCTAAACCTTTCATACATATGTTTTAATATGTATATGCCTTGAATGTGTGTGTGAATAGGTGTGTAAACTATTGAGATTCTTGGAATCTTACTCTTTTTTCCCCTTCCATCTTGAATTATCTAGGTGATTCACAAGAAGCAAAGAAAGCAAGTCAAGAGTCTTGAAAGGCTATACTTTAAACTTTTTATAGTTTATTTTGTGTATAAATGTGAGGGTGATATTGTACATGTTACTTTTGTAATGTAAGACTATGAACAAATGTAATATTATATATGAATGAAGTATGAAACTTGTATGGTGCCAAGATAATGGAAATATGGAAATTGAACACTTGGGTGCACCCTTGAATGTAAGTATTCTTAGGTGTAAGATGGTCAAAATGAGATTCATGTATTTAGGACCACTTGTGTAGTTCCTAGAAGTCATATTCATACTTTTAAACTTGTCCAAGAGGTGCCAAACTTAAAGAAAGGCCATTTGGACTAAAGTGATACCTTATGAGAGGCAAAATTTACCAAATTGGTGAGCTATATTACTTTTTATCTAAATGAGTTCTTCTTAATCTGAAATTTGGTATGCACTTATAGCTTGTTGAGAGATTTTTTAGAAGCTAAAGTGGATATTATTTGGAGGCCTATAGAATATTTGATGAATTTTTGAAGTTGGAAAAAATTCTAATTTTGGTTTAATGCACTGTTCATTCTGGTTCAAAATGAAACTCTGTCACTCATAGGACAAATAATGTCCAATTGCCATGAAATTTTACAGGGAGAAAGTAAACCTTCCCAGTGACTTGTGCTAATTAGAAACACCTCATTTGGATTTCTAAAGAGGGAGATATTAATTTTTGAAGTTGCTATCCCGTATCAGATGTCCAGTCAGATCTGTGTCATTGTTTGATTAGTTTTTTAGGCCTGGATGTGCCTAGAATGGTCTAGAGTTATTTTTTCTCTCTAGTTAACATTCATAGATTTCTATATTAGTATCATTTGTATGGATTGGATTTTTGTGAATTAATTAGATATTTTTGAAATTTATGACAGTAAACTATATTAGTACCAAGGATAGCCGGACCTTTCTAACTATTTCATTGTCAAACATGATCCAAAGGTTATGCTCATGTCCTATGATTATTTTTATCCTGAATTTAACATCCATAGATTTTCAAAAAGTTATGTTTTGTGTAATTTTGATTTTTTCACATTTAGTTATGATTTTTCAAAGTTGCCCCTGAAATCTGCCACTGTACAGCTGTGGGAAATGAAGAAATTTTGAGAGTTTTGACCCTTGATCCGTGGTTTGTGCCAATTTTTGAGAATGTTATGATTTTTATGTATAGAAAATAATTAGAAAATATTATTGATAAGTTCATGAGGTCTTAGAGACGCGAAATAAAAAAATTTATTCACTGTGCAATGCAATTTAATATATTATTTCAATGCATTTTCTTGAGATTTCCTTGATAAAGTGTATATTCCCACTTGTAAGAGAGGGATTAATGTTAGAAATTATATGGTATTACATCTTTTACCTTTAATTTTCAAATCCTATGATAAAAGATATAATTTTGATCATTCTCTATAGTGTTTAGGCTATCTAAGTGCAATGAAATCCCATATCTTTCATTAAAAAGCCTATGAAAATAGTACTTTCATCTTTCTTTAATATCCTATTTTGTGACCAGGATTCTTCCTTCTTCATCTTTAATATATTTCACTTAGTCTACGTTTCTTATTTTTCTTTCTCTGCTTTTAGTAAGCTTATAAATACTTCTTTTCCCATCTTTAGTGCCTAAGGATTGATATAACCTATTAAATGCTCTAACTCTCGCTTCGCTCACCACTTTCTTAATGTCTTTTTTAACTACTTTATATTTTTTTCAATTTTCCTAACTTTTACACAAAAACTATGTTTTATTACATTCTTGTTTAACTTTAATCTTATCTTGTACACTTGTATCTCACCACCAAGATTCTTTATCCATAGGTCCAAAGCCTTTTAATTCCTTGAATATTTTTTTTAAACCTTCATAGTCTCTTTAGTCATCTCATCTTATATATCATTAGTACTTCCTTGTATCTCTCACGATCTTTCTTCCAAAATCCTTTTCTGTAAACTCTTTCTTTTATCACTTTTCAATTACCACCACTGTACCCTTGACACCCATATCTTGGCCTTTACTTTTTACTCTTCTCTTGATTTGAACATTCATCACTAAGACCCTATATTGTATAATTAAACTCTCTCCAGATATAACTTTGCAATCTATACAAAACTTTTTATCCACTTTCCTAATTAGAAAAAAATCAATTTGTGAACATATCCTTCCACTTTTGTATGTGATAAGATGCTCCTCACACTTCTTAAAATAAATGTTAGTTATAATAAATTTGAATGCTAATGAAAAGTTTAGAATATTTTTATCCTCTGCATTTGCTTTTCCAAAATCATATCCCTTATGCAAACCCTTGTAACCTATAGATATACTCCCTACATGACTATTAATATCTCTTCTTATGAGAATTTTTTTCCTTAAAAGTATTCTTTGAACTAAACCTTCTAAATCCTCTCAAAACCTTATCTTATAGTGCTCTTCTAACCCTTCTTGTGGTGTGTAAATATTAATAATATTAAAAGTTTCTCTTTCCACTACAAATTTTAACATTATAATTCTATCTCTTAGTCTTTTTATATCTACTATAATATTTTTTCAATACTTATCTACAATCATACCTACTCCATTTTCTAGATTTAGTCTTGCTAGTATACCAAAACTTAAAACTTGAAATATCTAATTCTTTTGCTTTTTTTCCTATCCATTTAGCTTCTTGTAGGCACATAAAATTAATCCTCCTTCTAATTATGATATCTATTATTTCTATTGATTTACTTGTAAATATATCTATATTTTAAGTTTCAAAACAAATTCTACTCTCGTGAACTAACTTCTTTACCCATATTCATTCACAAAAATGTAAAAATCATTACTTATTTTTCATTACATCCAATCGTCAATGCAGTGTCTTTTACTCATTTAACATTGTACTTGAGGTATATAGTGCATTGCTTGTGGGCAATGCCCTAACATTAACTCTAATATATTATTGATCCATGTCACAAAGATTCAACAAAGTTTTATATTGGCTATTGACTGCCTAACACAACCCTCCTTTTTTTTTCAGGCTTAGGACCAGCTATGGAATAATTTATATTAAAGCATAGCATAGGTAGAGTTTTAGTTAGACCTTTATATAAGCTTTAATTGCCTTATTTCAAAATTCTTTATTAATAGCTCAAATAATTCTTGCCACATGTGCACATAGACAATTATATAACAGCTGCAAGTTTAATATTTAAAATTTAATGACAGTTTGAATGCTAATTTTCAATGTATTGTTTACTTACATATAGTTGCAAGTTTCATTAACTTCTTTCAAAAGTTTTGAATGCCAATTTCTCAAAATCCATGTATTGTTTACTTTTATGTGAAGTGGCACTAAGAAGATTTATATTTATCACCATAATTATTGTTGTCATTTTCCTTTTTTGTCCAAATAATTGACTATTAATGAGATTATAATTGTTATTTTTTTCAACATTTAAATTTTAGTTCTCATATTAGTTCCAGACACAAGATATCATTTTTTGTATATGTTATGTTATTTTTTGCAAGTAGGAGTTCAAAAACTCTTATGATTATACATGTGTGTCCAAATGTTTCAAATTTATTTAGGACTTTATCATCTCTTAACTTCTCTACTAGAGCACAAAATTCTATATTCTGCCTAGCTAATTGAGATATAACTAAAAAGTGAAGAGATGTTTTAAGTTCTTCTTTAACCTTTTTTCCTTCCTTAAAAATAGATTTTGTCTTTTACTTGTGTGCCATCTTTCATCTGCTTTCACTTCATCAGTTTGAGGATTTATTGGGGCCATTTAAAATCATTACATTTAGAAATTGACTTTTGATAACTTATATGTTGAAAGTAGATTGTGGTTTGGAATTGATCCTATCTTGTGAGTTATTATAATTTGAGCAAGGATTTTCTTGTGTCAAAATCAAGGATAGCTATATGAATAAAATCATTCGTTTAATCACAACAACAATAACAACAAGTCTTTTCCTACTAAGTAGGATTGATTACATGGATCAATCGATATCATAAAATCCTATTGTATATTATGTTTTTAGATAAACTATTAAAGTTTAAGTCTTTCTTAATAGTTTTTCTTAATCTCCCTCTACCTTTGACTGTTGGATTACCCTCTATCTGATCTACTCTTCTTACTGGGTTTCTATAAGTTTTCTCCACACATGTTGTAATCATCTAAGATGTGATTCTACAATCTTTTCTAATATATATGCAACCTCCATTTTCTCCCTAATGCATTCATTTTTAATTCTATCTTGTCTGATGTGTCTATTCATCCAATGCAACATTCTTATTTTTGCAACATTGAGCTAATTCTTTTTATTGGCTTTTTATTATCCAACACTCTATCTCATATAACATTGTAGATCTTATAGTTATGCAATAGAATTTATCCTTAAATTTAAGTATTACTCTTCTATTACAAATAACATTTGAAACATTTCTCCATTTCATCTACCCTACTTGAATCTTATGTTTTATATATTCATTTGTTTCCCCATCATGTTATATGATAAATCCAATATACTTAAACTATATGACTTATGATATGATATGTTCTCTAATTTTTACTTTTGCGTTATAATTAGTGCGTCTCTTATTAAACTTACATTCTATATACTCTGTTTTACTTTTACTTAAATGAAATCCATGTGTTTCTAAAACTAGTTTTCACATCTCTAACTTTTCATTCATTTTCTCTTTTGATTTTGTAACTAGGACTATATTATTAGCAACAAAATATATATGGTGGCATTAATTCTTGGATGTATTTAGTAAACATATCTAAAACTAAAATAAAAAGATAAAGGTTCAAAGTTAATCCCTAATGCAAATCAATAGTTATAGAAAAATCTTTTATAGATCTATCTTTTGTTCTTACACTAGTTTTTAACCCATTGTACATATTTTGAATTACTTGAATATAAGCAATACAAACTTTTTTTTTCTAGAGCCTTCTATAGAACTTTTCTTTGATACCCTACCATATACCTTCTTTAAATCAATGAGTACCATGTGTAAACCTTTTTTGTTCTTTTGATATATCTTTGTTAATCTTCATAGTAAGTATATCGCTTTTATCGTTGACCTTCTTGACATAAAACCAAATTGATTCTCTGTAACTTGAATCTCTTGCCTTAATCTTCACTCAATTATCTTTTCTTATAACTTCATATTGTAGTTTATGAGTTTAATTCCTTTATAATTTATATAGTTTTGTATGTTTCCTTTATTTTTATAAATAAAAATTAAAGTAATTCTCTTCCACTCGTCCAACATTCTCTTACACTTTATAATCTCGTTAAATAACTTTGTGAATTAACTTATACTTTTTACTCTTAAACATTTTCATACGTCAATAGATATATTATCTGGTCCAACTATTCTGTCATTCACTATCTGCTCTAATACTTCTTTTACTTCTAACTATTAAATCTTATGATAAAAGGTATAATTTTGGTTATTCTCTTTAATCTCTAACTTGTCTGAATGCAATAAAATCTCGTATTCTTTATTAAATAATTTGTAAAAATAACCTTTCCACTTTTTCTTAATATCTTATTTCATGACCAAGACTTTTTCTTTTTTATCCTTAATGCATTTCACTTTGTCTACATTTTTTGTCTTTTCTTTTTTTGCTTTTAATTAGTTTGTAAATACTTCTTTTTCTAATTTTAGTACCTAAGGATTGGTATAACTTATCAAGTACCCTATCTCTCACTTCGTTTATTGCCTTCGTAGTGTCTTTCTTAACTGTGAATACCATATTTTACCTGGGCATACTCCAAAATAATAATAAAATTAAACTAATAAGAAATTATTTAAAAAATCAAAGAATCAAAACTCAAAAATTTTCAAGATAAAAAGGAGAAAAAAAAAAGAAAAATGATAAAAAAAATCAAATGATAAATATATATAAGAAAAAAAATAAACAAAAAAATGTCATGAAAAAAATGAAACCAAATTAAGAAAAAGAGATGAAGAAGAAAAAGTATTAAAAAAATGGTATCTATTTTTCCTTCAAATTTCAAAAGACCATTATCTTAAGCCCATAGAACCCACTAACCTAAAATAGCCCAACAAAAAAATAATAATACCCAGTATCAAAAAAGAAAAAAGAAACCAAAATCCAAAAATAATAGTAATAAAAAATGAAATGAATGAAGAAATTAAGTAACAAAATCAAATTGGCAAAAAAAGTGTAAAAGAAGAAAAAATGAGAAAAGAAACAAAGAAAAAACTTTCAAGAAGCAAAAGTAAAAACAAACAAAAATTATTTCTCTTTCTCCAGAATTTGAAAGCTGAAATAACCTAAAAAAATAATAAAAAGAAAATCAAAAGAAAAAAATTACCCTTAAAAAGAAAAAAAACGAGAGGATGAAAAGAAAATATAAATGGAGAGGTAAAAATCATAACCAAAAAACAAGAGAAGAAAGCCCATTAGAACTTATTATTTACCAAAAAAGAAGTCCACTAACCTAACATTAGAAACCCAAACGAACAAAGAAAAAGAAAGGGGGAGAGAAATCTAAAATCAAGTCCAAATTAAGAGAGCTCAATTTTAGGGCCGCACAAAGAACAAAGAAGGCAAGATGCTAGGAGAAAAAGCCCAACATGGAAAGTAAGCCCAAAACCGCCAAATTCTAAAGCCCAAAAAATACAAAAAAAGAAAACCAAAACACAAAATTAGAAAAAAGGAAAAAAAGAAACCTAAAATTATTGGTTCCCCCCCTTCTCTCCCGGAGGTCTGGCCTTTTCTCTCTCGTATCCTCCACGAGCACAATGCGACTGTACGAAGTAACGGTGAGCAAGCTTTTGCAGAAAAGGGAGGATGAGAAACGCAAATGCTGGAGCAGAAAAACAAATGAAAAAGCACAGACGCGTTTGAGAAAAGTAAGGGTCACGCTCTGAATCGCCTATAAAGGAGGCCGAGGGAGATTTTTCGGATTAAACAAGAAAGGAGGAGGGAGCACTGGGAATGAAAAAAAAAGGAAGAGATTCAGAGAAAGAGAGATGAAGAACGGAGGAGAGGGGCTGGGATGATAGAAACAGAGAAGGACAGAGTGTGAGAAGGGATTCGAACCGAAGAGAGAGAGCGAGAGATTCAGAGGCATTTCTGATTTGGGTCTAGTAAGAGGGGAAGCCGTGAATCGAAAACGAAAGAGGAATGAGAAGCGAGAACCGAGAGAAGAGGAAGTTTGACTGAAGTTTTCAGCTGGGGTTCCCCAAAAAAAAATGGAGGAAGACGCCGAGAGAGAAAAGGCTAAGACAAGAGATTCAACGAAGGAAAAGAGAATCAAGGGAATGAACAGTGAAGAAGGAGAGACTACATCAAAGGGAACATTCAGGACCAAAGAGGTAACTTCATTTGTCTTTTTTTTTTTATTCGACTTGTAGAGATATAATATGCTGGAATGACCCTACGATTGAAAGTGATATTAGGTTCAAATCTATGCTATGTTATTCTGTGTGGAGAGAAAAGATTAATGCCTTGTAGTTGTGTACTCGTTGGTCCATTTGTTTTCAAATGGCTTCATCATGTGGTTGTTTCGCTCTGCCCAATCTCAAGTTGTTGCTGTGATGAATCTACCACTCTGTATTTTGAGTTGTTTTGGTTTATATCATGTGAGCTTGTTGGCTTAAAGGATAATAATGAATGAATGAATGAATGAATCTGAAATTAAGGATAAAAACATGGGAGCAGAAGGAAGGTTGAGAAAAATAAGTAAAGTCGAGAAATATTGGGGTTATCTGATTTTATATGGAATTGTTGAGTATGAGACTTTCGACTATTGTGTTTTCTGGATAATACCCCAAATTTTTCTTTAGCTTTTCATCACTCAACCCCCTGGGTCCTTGTCCTCTGAATAGAGTATTGAACCTTGATTGATGCTTCGTACAGTAATCTGGAGCATTCTATTTCATAAAATAAGTAATGGATGATTCCACAATCTCCTCTATTTTTTCGTGTTGGTTATCTGTTCTATGCATAAGGAATTAGCATGAATTGTTATCTTCAATTTCTTTGGAATGGGTTTAGATTGTTTGTGGCTCTCTTTAATTTTTGACCTTGAAAGGCATTTTTGAGTATGATCTAACTCCTTTGGTTTCTGCTCCAGTATTTGGTTCATCAAAGATAAACTATTATAACTTTTTTTTTTTTGCTTGTTTTGATGCACATGTGACCCGTGATTTGGAGGTTCATAGCTTGATGAAAGCAACAGGAAGCTGTCCAAGGAGACAGTTGGAAGAGATATCCTATGAGTCGTACGAATTGATTGGAGAGCCTTTCAGCAGAAAAGGTAGAGGAGGTAGATGTACTACACTTTGAGCAAATATCATATTTGGTTGCACACAAGCACACACACTCACAAATTATTGGTTTTTAGTAAATTTTTATTTTTATTTTTATTTTGTTATATATTTTACTTTTAAAGTAACTGTATGAGATTTTATATCTACTTAAACATATAGGAGTTAATTGGAGTATCATGTGTGATAATAAAGTCTCATCGGTACTCATTGGTTTATATTTGCAAATTTTGGGTTCCAATTACTTTATTCACTAATTTTGTTTTCAAAAATTTCAAAGGAAAAGGAAAATATGTTAAAAAATTATTATTGAACTATGATTCAAGACAAAATTAAAATTAAAAAAGTTCAAAAAAAATCAAATGGAGTTCCTTAAAAAATGATTTAGTTAGTTTTTTTTACACAAAATAAAGCATCTTTTTTAAACAAAAAAAAAACCAAAAATCTTCTTTTGCAACAAATTACTAATAAGGAATTTTTTTTTCTAAAATAAAAGAATTAGTATTTTGATAAAAAATTACAAATTAATTATTCCTTTTGGAGTATGTATGTTGGAAGAGATAAAAGAAAAAATAAAAAAAAATGCAAACTAATGAAAAAAAAATAAAACAAAACAAAACAAAATATGAAAATCAGTGAACTATCAAGACTTGTGAATCACTCTCAAATTTCTTTTGATAAAAGTAAGAATGGAAAAACGTTTTTTAAACAAATATAAACAAAATATAGCCAAAACTTGAAAAAGAATTCAAAGATCAAAACAAAACCAAAAAACAATCATAAATAAAAGAGAAAAAAATTAAAATAAATAAAAAATCAAGGATCAATACAAAAAACAAAACAACAACAACAACAACAACAAAGCCTTTTCCCACTAAGTGGGGTCGGCTACATGGATTAATCGACGCCATAAGCACCTATCGTAAATTATATTTTTAGACAAACCATTTAAATCTAAATCTCTCTTAATAATTTCTCCTATAGTTTGTCTTGGTCTTCCTCTACCTCTAATTATTGGACTATTCTCCATCTCATCTACTCTCCTAACTGGGGCTTCTATAGGTCTTCTCCCAACATAACCAAACCATCTAAGTTTTGATTCTACAATCTTTTCCACAATAGGGGCCACTTCTACTTTCTCTCTAATGTATTCATTTCTAATCCGATCTCGTCTAGTGTATCCACTTATCCAACGCAACATTCTCATCTCTGCAACATTAAACTTATTCTCTTGTTGACTTTTTATTGCCCAACACTCAGTTCCATACAACATTGTAGGTCTTATAACTGTACAATAGAATTTACCCTTAAGTTTGAGTGGTACTCTTCTATCACAAATAACACCTGAAGCACTCTTCCACTTCATCCACCCCGCTTGAATCCTATGTTTTACGTCTTCTTCTATTTCCCCATTATGTTGTATGACGGATCCAAGATATTTAAATCGTGTAACTTGTGGTATAATATGTTCTCCAACTTTCACTTCTACGCTAGAAGTGATGTGTCTCTTACTAAACTTACACTCCATATATTCGGTTTTATTTCTACTTAAATGAAACCCATGAGTTTCCAAAGCTAATCTCCACCTCTCTAACTTCTCATTCATTTCTACTCTTAATTCCCCAACTAAGACAATATCGTCTGCAAATAGCATACACCGTGGTACCGACTCTTGGATATGTTCAGTAAGCACATCCAATACTAAAGTAAATAGATAAGGACTCAGAGTTGACCCTTGATGTAAACCAATAGTTATCGAAAAATCTTCTGTACTTCCACCTTTTGTTACTACACTAGTTGTAGCCTCACTATACATATCTTGTATTGCTTGAATATAAGCTATACAAACTCCTTTTTTCTCCAAAGCCTTCCATAGAACCTTTCTTGGTACTTTATCATATGCTTTTTCCAAATCGATAAACACCATGTGTAAATCTCTTCGATTCTCTCAATATCTCTCCATTAATCTTCGCAACAAATATATTGCTTCCATAGTTGACCTTCTCGGCATAAAACCAAATTGATTCTCCGTAACTTGGGTCTCTTTCCTTAATCGTTGCTCAATTACTCTTTCCCATAATTTCATTGTGTGGCTCATGAGTTTAATTCCTCTATAATTTGCACAATCTTGAATGTCCCCCTTATTCTTATAAATAGGAATTAAAGAACTTCTCTTCCACTCATCTAGCATTCTCTTAGATCTCATAATTTCATTAAATAACTTTGTGAGCCAACTTATACCTTTCTCTCCTAAACCCTTCCATACCTCAATAGGTATATTATTCGGTCTAACTGCTCTGCCACTCTCTATTCTCTTTAATGCTTCTTTTACCTTTGCCTCACAAATCCTACAATAAAAAGTATAATTTTGATCCTCTTCTCTAGTGTCTAATCTATCCGACTGTAATGCAATCTCATGGCCTTCATTAAAAAGCCTATGAAAACAATTCTTCCACCGTTCTCTGATATCTTGTTCCGTGACCAAGACTTTACCTTCTTCATCTTTAATACATTTTACTTGGTCAACGTCTCTTGTCTTTCTTTCCCTACTTTTAGCTAACTTGTAAATATTTCTTTCCCTAACTTTAGTACCTAAAGATTGGTATAACCCATCGAATGCCCTCATTCTCACTTCGCTCACTGCTTTCTTAGTCTCTTTCTTAGCTACTTTATATTTCTCCCAATTTTCATTACTCCTACATAATGACCACACTTTATAACACTCCCTCTTAACTTTAACTTTATCTTGCACGCTTGCATCCCACCACCAAGATTCTTTATCTCTAGGTCCAAAACCTTTTGATTCACCTAATATTTCCTTTGCCACTTTCCTAATCTCTTTAGCCATTCTATTCCACATATCGTTAGCACTTCCTTGTATTTCCCAAGGTCCTTCCTCCACAATCCGTTTCTGCACATTCTTTTCTTTATCCCCCTTTAATTGCCACCACTTAGTTCTTAACACCCTATTTTGGCCTTTGTTTTTTACTCCCCTCCTAACTCGTACATCCATCACCAAAACTCTATGTTGAGTAGTTAAACTCTCTCCAGGAATAACTTTGCAATCCATACAAAGTTTTCTATCCGATTTTCTTATAAGAAAGAAATCGATTTGAGAACATACCCTTCCATTTTTGTACGTGATAAGATGTTCCTCACGCTTTCTAAAATAGGTGTTAGCTAATATAAGATCGAACGTCAATGAAAAGTCTAGAATAGTTTTACCCTCTGCATTTACTTCTCCTATGCCATATCCTCCATGAACACCCTCGTAACCTGAAGATACACTACCCATATGACCATTTAGATCCCCTCCTAAAAGAATCTTTTCTCCTAATGGTATTTCCTGAACTAAACATTCTAAATCCTCCCAAAACTTTACTTTGTGATATTCTTCTAATCCTACTTGTGGTGCATAGGCACTAATGACATTAAAAATTTCCTTTTCCACTACTAACTTTAATGCAATGATTCTATCTCCTAACCTTTTTACATCCACTATAGTATTTTTCCAAAACTTATCTACAATTATACCTATTCCATTTCTAGATTTATCCTTCCCAGTATACCAAAGTTTAAAACCTGAAGTGTCTAATTCTTTCGCTTTTTCTCCTACCCATTTAGTTTCTTGTAAACACATAAAATTAATTTTCCTCCTAATCATGGTATCTACTATTTCCATTGACTTACCCGTAAGTGTACCTATATTCCAAGTCCCAAAATGAATTCTACTCTCATGAACTAACTTCTTTACCCACATTCGTTCACAAAAATGTGGAAGCTCTTGCTTATTTTTCACTACACTCAGGCGACGATGTAGCGACTCTTGCTCACTTGTCACTGTACTCGAGCTATACAGCGCGTTACTTCCGGGCAACGTCCTAGCATTACGTTTAATATATCGATTGTCCATGTCATAAAGATTCGACAAAGTTTTACGTTGGCTGTCGATTGCCTAACACAACCCTCCTCTTTTTTCCGGGCTTGGGACCGGCTATGAAAATTAATTTGCATCAAGGCTCGTCATAGATAGAGTTAAAGAGAACAACAGTCAAAATAAAATAAAAGAGAGGAAAAAAAAAGAAAAGAAGAAAGTCCTTTTAATGTCACCAAAAATCATGAAAATCAAAAAATAAAACAAGACAACACAAAAGAAACCAAAAAGAAAAGTAAATGAGTAAAATTAACTCAACCTCTAATAAATCAAAACATATTAATTAATTTTAATTTCGTTTTATTTGCTAAAGGGAGAGGTAGTTTTTATTGTCTTTTTATAAAAAAAAGAGAAGTAAAATAAATAAATAAATAAATAAATAACAAGAAAAATCCATAAAAAAGTAATAGTCCAAAGTAAAAATCAAAAAAGAAAAAAAAAAGAATAGGAAAAAGAAAAGAGTAAAGATATGAAGTTAACTTAATTTTTGCAAATAAAAATTTATCAACTAATTTCAAAGTCATTTTATTTGCAAAAATTAAATTTATTTTCACTATCATTTGTTTCTTTTCAAAAATAAAATAAAATAAAATAAAAAACAAAAAAAAGAAAAAGAGAAAAAAAACCAATAAACCACAAAACAAACACTAATCAAACACAGTTTTGATTTGAATTACGTGGATTTTGATCATTCCCTAAAGAGTACATAGACTATAGATCCTCATTCTAGTTCAAGTCCACCTTGTAAATAAACATTTTTTTCAATTTTTAGTTCTTTAATTTTTTTCCTTTTATTTTGGTCTTAATTTTATTTCTTTAATTTCTTTTCTTTTTTACTTTTAATTTTATTTTCTTTAAATTCTTTCCTTCTTGTTTTGTATGTAATTTGTTAAGGTAAATTAAAATAAAATAGAGGCTATATTAACTTTGTACAACTAACTTAGATTAACCATTCTTAAGCACAAGTGTAGTGGGTTGCCTAACACCTTTCCCACTCACAATCAACTCCTGAATCCAAATCTGATTCGTAAATCATTTTTCTTTAAAAAAGTTTTTTCAAAATTGTTCTTTTTAAAAAATTAAAATTTTGGTGGCAACTCTACTATTTTTACTTGGATTTCGATTTTCGCTTTCTTTAAAAATTGAAAAATCTTTTAAAGAGAAAAGAATTTCTTTTTCTTTTTCTAAATGCCGCACGGTAACATTTTTGGATGTAATATTAACTACCTTATATTTTTTCTCAATTTTTATTATTTTTACACAAAGATCACGTTTTATAACACTCACTTATAACCTTAACTTTATCTTGCATACTTGTATCTTACAACCAAGATTTTTTATTTTTAAGTTCAAAGCCTCTTGATTCACCAAGTGTCTCTTCCACTATTTTTTTAATCTTTTTAGTCATCTCGTTCTACATACCTTTAGCATTTCCTTGTACTTCCTAAAATTTTTTTTTTCAAAATCTTTCTCTACAAGCTTTTTTTTTTCTCCTTCAATTGCCACCACTTGATCCTTGACACTCTATCCTAACCTTTGCTCTTTTCTCTTCTCTTAAATCAAACATCCATAACCAAAACTTTATGCTAAGTGATCCAGCTCTATCCAGGTATAATTTTGCAATTTATACAGAATTTTTTATCTACTTTCCTTATTAGAAAGAAATTAATTTAAGAGCATGCCTTTTCACTTTTGTACGTGATAAGATGTTCCTCATACTTCCTAAAATAAGTGTTGGCTATTGTAGAATCAAATACTAATGACAATCTAAAATAGTTTTACCCTCTACATTTACTTCCCATAAGTCATATCTCCTGTGTGCACCTTCATAACCTTTAGATGCACTCCTCATATGACCATTAAGATCTCTTTCTAAGAGAATCTTTTCTTTTAATGGTATTTCATGAACTAAACTTTATAAATCTTTCTAAAACTTTACTTTCTAATATTTTTCTATCCCTACTTATGGTACCTAAACACTAATAACATTAAAAGTTTTCTTTTTTACAACGAAATTTAATACTATGATTATGTCTTCTAACCTTTTTACATCTACCACAACATTCTTTTAATCACTAATAGTATAAATTTGCAATTTGGATAGCATTAGTACATTAATTATTGTGTCTTGTGGTCTTTCATTTGTGGTTTCCCATATTGCTTTGTAGGAAGGTGTTTTCTCGTTATTTGTCGTTAAACAACTTTTTTACTTTAAATATTGAAATGCTACAATCTCTGTTTCAATTTTTACCCATAACAATTGATATATAGACACACACACACACACACACACATATACATATATTCCAACTCAACAAAAAAAATCCAACTACCCCATGCGATGCAAAATTGTAAGTAATTATGTAAATTACTTTCTTGAAATAGGTGTTATTGGCCTCCGCTGCCAATGGATAAGGAACATGTCTTGGAAACAACATTATGTTGTGGAATTCAATAATGCCATTAAGTAAAATTATATTTTATGATTTAATTTCAATGAACTTTGTTAAAATGATCTATTAAACTTTAGACTTTGTCTACTTGATGAGCTTTTCAACATGGAAAACAAGGGTGGTCATTGCTTTGGCCTTCCTAAGAGTGAATTCTTTTCTGAATATATCAATTAATTAGGATTTATGCTTGGTTAAATTTACAAGTGTGTGTTATTTTCCTTTTTCTTTTTTCTTTTGCATGAGATGCAAGTTGAAAACAATGGAGGTAGTGAAATTTCAAATGATTTTTCTTTATTAATTGAAAATCTAAATATTATCAATGTATAGGATGCTATTAGTTCCATTGTCTTTTTAGGAAGGAGATATTTTGAGAGGCAGGGTGGGTTGATAGCTTTTTATTTAGACATAAAGGAAGACTATATAGGTTGCTCTTGCTAATTTATTTTATGCAAATGTGAATCTTCATGGCAAATTTGTCTTAGTTAGAAAAATCTATTGCAAGTTAATTTGATAAGTAAAGCTATGAGGCAAAATAGAGAGAGATCATTTAGAGCATATTGATAATCACTGAATTACTAAACTATTTTGGTTTTTTTTCTCTTTTTTACTTTGACATTTGTAACACCTTAACTTCTAGCTCATACCCATCATGCCCACATACTCATATGCACATGTTAAACTCACAAGGGAGATAATTTACTCTACCTTGGTGCTTCTTCTTTATGGCATTATGAATGGGTAGAGACTTACTTTAGAGTCACATGGACCGGATGAGCTCTTTCTATGCATCCTCATGCTCAATTTCACTATTAAGACTTATTTCAATCCCCACAATATACTTTAAACTCATGGAAAGCAAAAAGGGATTGGAGACATGTATTTTCGTTCTTGGCAAATTTTGCTTCATTTCTGGGCTAAGTTTGAAAATTCATATCTAAATGCAGAAAAATTGTAACTGCATAATCTCGGTCATTCTAGAAATCTTGAGACGTCTACTTCATGCTAAAAATACTTGGAAGTCTCAGTATCTCACCTATCCTGCGTTTGACATCAAAATTGTTCACTGGTCAGAGGGGGCTCCTTTGCTGTCACAGTTTACTGATATGGACTTTGAAAATGTCTAACTAATTCCACAAAAATCCAATGCTTGCAAATCATATCTCTATGGAAATATGTGGATCTTAGCTAGACAGAAAAAATATCTCCAGATCAGTTCACCAAGCCAAATTCCCGAAAACCGATGAAACAGTACTTCGGGTCTGGTTGGGGGTCTGATACTGGGCAGGAACTTCGAAATTGCATAACTTCCTCTCTAGACCTCTAAATGAGGTTCTTCTAGTTCCTACAAGTCACTGTGACCATCTAGTTTCTGTGTATAAAATTTCGTAGCCATTGGACTACGTTTGCCCCTCGAATGACATGATTTCTAAACTGACCAAATGAACAGTGTTTTCTGAAATCCGAAATTCTGATGTCAACTTTGAACAATCATAGAAAATGCTATAGACCTCTAAATGACATGAACTCTAGCTTCCCAGAAAGCTCTAAACATGATCTAGTTACACGTCAAATTTCAGGACAAGAAGAGGTCATATGCTTAGCCTTGGACATCATGTGCAAAAAGGCCTTTTCTTGGCCAAAAGTGGGACTCATGGGACCCAATCTTGGTTCTTCTACCTCTATGACCCTTTGAGCACATGAGAAAGCATCTCTAGGGGCCATCAATCATGGCTCAAGTTTCTAGTAACTTAGATTGAAAAAACTCACTACCCCATGCCCACTTATGCACTCATGTGGCCTATGCTATTATTGAGCATTTCACATTCAAGACTTACTTTCTCATTCAAAATGGGCCTCATTCTCATTCATTCATCATTCATACATTAACTTACAAACACTTATAAATACTATATCATATACATCATTACTTTACATCACTTATTTCATGTACAATGTATTTACAAGAAATTCCTTTACACTCTTCTTTAGTCTCCCTAGCCTCATGCTTGGTGATAGTTCCCATCTCTAGCCTCACTTGGTCCACCTGGCATGGTTGGATGGTGGAGAGGGAGGGTGAGATTCAGAAAATCTCAGTAGTTCAACTCTCATTTAATCATACATGTATAGCATGCAACAAGTCTCATCGTGCATGTATGGCATGTTAGCATATAAAACCATGATGAAAACATTTAAAACATGTGAATTGGCCATACATAAGGAAAACATTCTCAACATGTGAGTAGGCCATACATAACATTTCAAAGCTTGCTAAGTACATGGAGTAGCCTCACCCACTCACTTGTGGCTTTTGGACTTGCCTCACCCATTCTTAAGAGGTCCTTAGACTCAACCCTTACTCTTTGGGAGTCAACCTCACTTTTGGGAGACCCTTTACTTTGTCTCAACCAACTTGGGGGTTTGGCTCATCCTCACCTTTGCTAAAGGGTTATTGGCTTTTTCATTTCCTCAAGCAAACCAAAACAATCATATAAATCATCATTTCAATTCATAACATATCATCATGCTAACACACTTCTCATAGCTCATATCATTCATACACACAAGCAAGAAAATGTAAACACACAATTATGCATGAGAGAAAGTGGAGAGAACTACCTTGTTAGCTATTCACTACTTTCTCTTTCACTTGTCTTCCCCCTTGTGGATTTCACTACCACTTCTAGATGGGGGACTTTTCTTGAGCCTAACCACACAAAAGCATGGAATTAGTTCCTTGATACTTGATTCTTAAGCTAGGGATCTCTCTCTAATTAATCTTACTGAGCTTCTCAAACATGTTTCTTTCTCTCACTAGAATCTATTAGCTATCCTCTCTCTTTTCTCAAATTCTCATGTTCTTAAGAGGGGAAAGCAAGAAAGAGAAGACTACATAACTTCTAACCTCTCTCAAGAGTGGTTTCCCACTCTTTCTCCTCTGAACTAAACTCAAGACCTAACTATCTCTGCTATTAAGACCGTCAAAAGAAAGGGGAAGGGGAGTAGGGCAACATGTGAAGAGAAAAGCCATGAGAAGCCTTACCTTTCTTGTCCTTTCTTCTTCTCCTAAGCTTCTCTCTCTCTCATCTGCCCTTTTCTCTCTCTTAAAGCGAGCTTGAGTCGGTTAGAAGAAGAAAGAAGAGATTTGGAAGCTTTTAAAAAGTCAAATTCTCTTTTTCTCGCTTTTCTGGACCGCTCTCGCTATAGCAAGCCATTGCCCTCGCTACGGCGAGCTCGTGTCTGTTCCAGACCTCTGCCTTCGCTATGGTGTCGCTACGGCGAGCTCGGGTCTGTTCCAGACCTCTGCCTTCGCTATGGCATCACTACAGCGAGCAACTCCCTGGTTTTTGTATGGAATGCCGCACTCGCTATAGCTAGGAACATTTTCGCTATGACGAGGGGGCATTCTCGCTATGGCGAGAAGACTTAGAAAATTTTCCAGCTTTTCAAAAATTTTCTAGCTTTCTCCTTTCCTTTTCTTTTTTTTCTTTTCTTTTCTCTTTTCTTTTTCTTGGCTATTACAACATCCCTAAGACATTCTAATCTTTTCCCTTTTTGTAAAGAAAAAAAAAAGAGATTATCAAGCAAATAGTATGAAATTTCATGTGTATCAATAATTTGGAAATTTTAGTACACGTTTTACTACCATAAATTCTTCAATTTTAGTGATTTAAAATTGAAATGGTTATGCTAAGCAACCCTTAAAAATTCTCAACTTGAAATTGAAATGGTTGTGCCAAGCAACCTTTAAAAATTCTCAACTTGTACTTGGACTACTTAGCAAGCAATTTATTCCTTTAGCAATAAATTATAAGCTTTAGTACTTGTCATTAATATGAAGTTTTTGTTATCTATAGATTTTAAAGTTATGGTGTTTATTAACTCCACTGGTTTTTGTCATTGATCAACATGACTTTCAATTGTGATGTTTAAAAATGAAAGTAAATGGTAAATTGATCTTATTCTATGTTTCTGTTCTTATGATGGTAAAAATGGAAGTAGATAGGGACATTTTCTTAATGAAAATTAACAAAATGAAAATTAACTAGAATACAACTATTTACCATTTTTTGTCCATCTTTTGCTTTAAAGGTGCACTACAAACAACCTATTGCATGGTATCTCCATGAAAATCAAGCAAAATAAAGATTTTGTACTTATTTATTAGTTTTCTTAGGTAGTTTTGTTGGGTAGTTTGCAAAGGATATGCTTCTATATTAGTTGCTGAAGTATACACTAATCGGTGTTGCAAAAGTCATCTTAAAAACTAAGTTGATTCCACAAAAGGAAGAGGTGAATATATATATAGAGATAATAAAAAGAGAAAATTGGTAGGTGTTGATGCTTATGACTTGAGAATAAATATATGAATTTTCCTATTAATTTTGTTATGTGTTGCATACTCCTTCAGAGCAACAATGAGTATCTTCAATGATGCTAGCTACTAACTGCATGATTGCCTTTTATTAATCCTAATCTCCTTATAATGTTATATTTTGCCCTTCATTGTGTATCTTAAGAATCTTCAAGCAGGATTCATTAGAGTTCATAAGGTTTGAATATGTTTCAAAAATCATCTTATAACTTTCATTGTATATCTTATAATTGTATGCCTTCAATATTGCCAATTTGAGTGCATATGTAATCGAAGATTGAATTGAATTCTTGCATTTCTTCAAGAAATCTAATTCAAGTAGTTGCTTTACTTGGTTTAGTTGGAATTTGTGTAGTATAACCTGCATTACTAGAACATTACAAGGCTCTTTTATTATTTATTTTGTTATTAATTTTGGCTTTATAAGTTAACATGCAAAATAGAAAGTGCACCTTATAGTCATATTGATGCAATCAGTTTTATAACCCAAATTTGTATTGGCATTAGCAAATGTGGATCCAAACCTTATGATAGAAGATGAAAGTCTAGTATGGACAAACAATGATGTTTTCATTATACTAAGTTGTAATAACCCAAATTAAAAAAATAATAGTAAATTAATTAATTAAGTTGAGAAAATTTATTTTAGGATAAATATAATATTTAGGTAATTTAAAATAATTATAAAGTTTTAAAATTATCTTAAGGAACTATTTTGACATCTATTTTGTACTTATCAAGATATTTTTATATTTCAAAATTTTAAAATAAGTTAGCATAAAAATTCTAAATATTTACAGAGTTCTTATCTTCATTTTAAAGGTGTAGAAATAACTTTCCCTTAAGTTTTATGAATCTCATTAGAGAAAACTTTGGGTACTTTTTTAATAATTTTTTCCTTTTTCTCTTATAATATATTTTTTCTTCTTTCTCCCTTACTCTAATATGACATAGCATCACCCCCCTTCTTTTTCTTTTCTTTCTTAGACATTTTTGCAATTTTCCTGTAACATAACCTTTCTTTTTCTCCTTCTTCCATTTTTCTTTCATTTCCTCGTCACTCACTAGCCATGCCTCACCTTGTAATGCCCCTACTGTCTTTTTAGTCTGGTGACCCAGTGCTGTGAGGCCGTGGCTATTGCATGGGAGATGAACTATAGATGATAAACTCCATTAATACTCCATCTTTGTTCCTGTTCTTCTCTTACATTAGGGTTGCATTTTTCTCTTGCCTAGCCTCCATTTTTACTCCTTAATATCTATGGTGATATAAAACATCTATGGTAGCTTCCTTTTTCATTTTGGCCATGGGAAGCTTCTCAAATTGGGCTTTTTTGATTTAATCCTCTAAGGTATGAATTGGCACTTCTAACATACACATTTAAGCTCCTTTAGATATATTCTAAGAAAGCTTAAATTAGATTATGATAGTTAATTTGTGGAATCTAAAACCTAGGATTAGTTGAGGTATTAATATACTTCAACTATAATTATGGATTTAAGTACTAGAAGGTGAAATTAATTATTTTAATAGTATTTGAAACTATTTGAGAAATTAAAGTGATGTTTTCATATTTAATGTAATTATAAGTGATATTAAGGCTACTCATTTAATCGAAAGATCTTGTCAAAATTTTGGGAATTTAAGATCTCTACTATCGGCCCCTACAGGTAATTGTGTAGATAGCAAAGTGGCAATTTCTTTTTTACTCTATATTTTTATATTGCTAGCCCAACTTTAGATTTAGTGATTTACCTTGTCTGTGTTGTCAGGGAAACAATGTAGTATTTTAAACTCTTATGTGGATTGTAAAATTGTGTGTGGAAGAGTGTGTGTGTGTGCGTGTGGAATCATGTTTCAAGGGAAGCAAGAGTGAGCAGTATAAAATATGGAAGTGGTAATATTATCTATCTCTACACAAAAGTGGGGAAGTGATAAACTTTTAAATTTAAAATTTGTTATTCTTGTGTTTTATTTTCTTATTTTATTTTATTTTCAAATAGTAAATCTTATTTATATTTTTATATATAATTTTGTTGATTTATTGTTTTATTTTATTTATCTAACTTTGCTCATTTACTTGATTAAATTCTTACTTGTCAATTAAATGACTTTATTTCAAAAAATTTGTGGATGGAAATCTGGGTAGAACCCTATCGCCATTAGCGGGGGTAATGGCCTAAGTGCACCTAGTTAAGATAATGAATAATCACTGTATGGTGACACTTAGTGATAATTATTTTGGATACATCATGAAATGCATATCATTTGGTGGCACTTAGTGATAGTAGTGGTATTGTGATATTGTGCAATGACACCAATGCTAATATTAAATCATGTGTGGTGGCACTCAGAGCTAATTATGGTTTTTCCTTATGATACCTATTCTATGTTATTTTTAATCTTGAATTGCACTTTTGCTAATAGCTTGCAATATAATTGAATTACTATTATTATACATATAATATATATATATACATATGTGTGTGTGTATGTCAATTATTTGTCAAAGTACACTATTGTGAAATACTTTATACACAGTTGTTTCCTCTTTCACTTACTTTGTTGTCTATACATTCACTAAGCCAGTAATGAGCTTATCTCTTTCCTTTGTCATCTTTCAAATCAGGATAAAAGTAGATTAAGGTGCTTTGGGATTTGCTTGCCTCCCAAACATGAATAGTATGATATTTTAGTCAATTGGTTTGTGTAAGGACTCCAAGACACTTTAGCTGCTATGTGCTATATTATTTTGAGTCATGTGGATGTTATGCTTCTTTTGTAGACCATATAATGATCTTTGTAATAGCATTTGATTATATTTTGTGGCAAGAATTTTAAGGTATAAGATATTAGTGAATTTTTGAAATAAAATATATTGGGTTGTGTTAGATTTGGGATGTCCAATTTTTAGGGGAGGTGCTATTGGATTTTTGGCAACTTCTAATTTGCTTATAAATGTGTGTGTGTGTGTGTGTATAAATATAAAGACATGGACTTTGAATGAGTTGTCAGGCTTGCTAGGTTAGTCTAATCTTGATTAGCTTGGTCTAAGAGCCGGTTATGGCCTGAAGTTTGGGTTGTGACATAAGCATCATAATGACAAGATTCCTTTAAGGTTAATGAATTTGAATTGGGGGTATCCATTACTAATGGATATATATTTTCTATCACACTTTAGACATGTGGGTCTTCAGTAATGTGATTGCCTGAATTAAGCTTAGTTTTATTTTTCTTTAACAGATGTATTGCTAATGCAATGTCATATGATTGCCTAAACTACTCTCTTTTCTTGCTTGTTGCATTTGTCTATTTAACTTATCTTAATGGCCACAAAGAACTATTTTAAATTGTTTTAAACTACCAAGGAGGTTATGGTTGATGGATGCTTCCATACAGGTTGGTTCATTCATATTCTCCAAAATTGAAGTTTAGAAACTTTGTTAAATTGAATGCATTGTCAAATCCTTTTCATAATTAATCAGTTTAATAGGGGATATTAGAGAGTGGCAACCTGGTGGAAACATGAAAGTAATTGGCCAAAATAATATATTAAGCTTTCATCAGGAGAATATGTTGCTGTTCAGAACCTCGAAAATATTTATAGTCAAGTTCTTGCTATTGATTCTGCATGTTCTGGAGAATATGTTGTTATTGTATGTAGCCCAAAAAATGAAGGATGCTTTAAACATGAAACAATATCTGAATTTTATGGCATTATAGTTCTAAATCTTTTACTTTGTGAATCTATATATTATCTTAATAAATGTATGTTCCTACATAGCTTTTATTTTATATTAATGTATTTAATTAATAGTTATAATAATTTAATTATAAGTAAATTATTTAGTAGTGGCACCTAGTTAAGAAGTCATGCCTTCAAATAGTTAAGAGATGCCTTCACCAATAAAGAAGGGTTGCCTCTACTAGTTAAGAAAGTTATCTTCTTTAGTTAAAAAGAGGTGTCTCCATTAGCTAAGGAGAAGTGCATTCCATTAGGTTTTTAATAATTATTAGTGAATACTTTCTATTAAGCTTGTCATATTTAACAATAGGTGCTTCCTATTAGAAGGAGGCAACTACTTAGCTTAGGTGCCTCCTTCAAATTAAAAGGAACTAGTTAGATATTGAGAAAAGCTGCACCCCCTCTCCTTAATAAGACTTAGCAAATCTATTCCTTGGACAATAAACATAAGATCTTTGTAAGTGTCCTTTACACATGATGTCTAGAACAATGGTCGCCTAGGCCTAGCACAAACAAGTATCCCAACCTCAGGCTTAGTGCAAGCAAGAATGCTAGCCTTGGCCTTCCCTCGATGACTAATGACTACAACTTTAATCCTAGTGCAAAGCTTAGTGACAAACCCTTTGCTAAACAAACAACTTTAGAATGCCCATTGAATTCATGTTTTGGGTAGTAACCTAATGCCCAATGAATTTGTCTTTTAGATAATAACCTAACTTACCTCACTCTCCCTCTTTGAAGAAGTGAAGGTGAAGAAAAGTGTAATGAGGTAATCTGCTTCCTTAAAGTCAACACAATGCTATCCTAAGAAGAATCGCACCAATGTTACTCTAATTTTGTAAGAAAACAATGCCTTTAGAGTAGCTTTGGTGCATGCCTAATGCCACCTTGACACTTAAGGCAAGGTTAGGAATGCTGTGGAAAAGTGATCCTCATCCTTCGTTTCATAGGAATAGTCCTTAAAAGTGGCTTGGTAAAACTAAAGTAAAAGTATCTTTGTGCTATACACGATGACTTTAGTAAGTTAGGTAAGAATTTGATTTTTATTAAGTAGATTAGTTGTTTTAGATGAGTTCACTCCCTTCTCCCTAGTCTTACCCTTCTTTAAAAGAAAAAAAAAACACTTAAGGTTGATGACTTCTTAGCCTAGTCTATCCAAAAATGTCATCTCTGACTATTAAACCCACAACCAAACATGTATGTCCCTCGCATGCGTAAACTCTCTATGATCCCACATCTCTTGTAAATTCAGCTCTCCATCTAGTTCACTACTTCATACATTAAAGCTTCAAGTATGTCCTATGTTTCAATCATGCCTATCATAGGTGTTAACTATTAAGTTAGATCTTTTCACTATAATTAGACCCCCTAATATTTAGAGAGACTCGCACTTTTCGTTAGTTCATTTACACATTTTTTACACTTACATTAAGATTCCCAATCACTCTACAACCTCAAACTTCTTTTCTCAAATTTCTCAAAAACCTTTTACCTCAATGAGAACAAGGTTTTTAGTTACTAAGAACTTGGTCCTTTATGTTTTAGCCTTTAAGCATTGAAACTTTTGCAAAGAAAGTTAAGGCAGATCCATTGATCAAGCTCTTTTGTCTTGCTAAGGGTTTACTAGAGTACTTCACTTGTTTAACTTACCCCAATGACTAGTCCATTTAACCATTTTGTATCTCTCAAGTTTGAATCCCCCATTCCCAGAACAATTTCTTAAAGAGAATGAGTTCATACTTTGGTTACATTCTATTGTGGACTGTGTAGTTTGTAACACCTTAACCTCTAGCTCATACCTAACATGCCCTCTTACTCATATGCACATGCGGAACTCACAAGGGAGATAATTTACTCTACCTTATGCTTCTTTCTCTATGGCACTATGTGTGGGTAGAGATCCACTTAGAAGTAACATGGACCGATTGAGCTCTTTCTATACTTCCTCATACTTAATTTCACTATTAAGACTTATTACAATCCCAAACATATGCTTTAAACTCATGGAAAGCAAAAAGGAATTGGAGACATGCATTTTCGTTCTTGGCAGATTTTGCTTTATTTTTGGGCTAAGTTTGAAAATCCATAACTAAATGCAGAAAAATCGTAACTACATGATCTGAGTCATTCTAGAAAGCTTAAGACGTCTAATTTATGATAAAAATAATTAGAAGTCTCAATATCTCACATATTCTGCGTTTAACATCAAAATCGTTCACTGGTCAGAGGGGACTCCTTTGCTGTCACAGTTTGCTGATATAGACTTTGAAAATGTCTAACTAATTCCACAAAAATCCAATGCTTACAAATCATATCTCTATGGAAATATGTGTATGTTATATAAATAGGAAAAATATCTTCAGATCAGTTCACCAAGCCAAATCCCCGGAAACCGATGAAACAGTACTTTGGGTCTGGTTGGGTGTCTGATTCTGGGTAGGAACTTCGAAATTGCATAACTCACTCTCTGGACCTCTAAATGAGGTGCTTCCAGTTCCTAAAAGTCACTGTGACCATCTAGTTTCTGTGTATAAAATTTTTTAGCCATTGGACTACGTTTGCCCCTCAGATGACACGATTCTCAAACTGACCAAATGAACAGTGATTTCCAAAATCCGAATTTCTGATGTCAACTTTGAAAAATCATAGAAAATGCTATAGACCTCTAAATGACATGAATTCTAGCTTCCCTGAAAGCTCTAAACATAATCTAGCTACATGTCAAATCTCATAGCAATAAGAGGTCATATGGCTAATCTATGACATCATGTGCAAGAGGGCCCTTTCTTGGCCAAAAGTGGGGTTCATAGGGTCCAATCTTAGTTTTTCTACTTCTATGACTCCTTGAGCACATGAGAAAGCATCTCTAGGGGCCATCAATCATGTCTCAAGTGTCTAATAACTTAGATTGGAGAAACTCACTACCCCATGTCCACTTATGCACCCATATAGCCTATGCTAACATTAAGCATTTCACATTCAACATGCCTCTTCATTCATCATAGACTTCATTCTCATACATTCATCATTCATGACTTACTTTCTCACTCAAAATTAGTTGCATTCTCATATATACATCATCTTACATACATTGTCTTACAAAAACTCTTAGGAACTACATCATATACATCATTATCAATTTACATCTACAATTCTCATATACAACATATTGCAAAAAGCCTTTACACTCTTCTTTAGCTTCCCTAGCCTCATGCTTGGTGGTGGTTCCCATCTCTAGGCTCACTTGGTCCACCTGGCATGTTTGGATGGTGGAGAGGGAGGGTGAGATTCATGGAATCTCAGTAGTTCAACTCTCATTCAATCATACATATATCGCATGCAACAAGTCTCATTATGCATGTATGGCATGTTAGCATATAAAACCATGATGAAAATATTTAAAACATATGAATTGGCCATGCATAAAGGAAAACATTCTCAACATGTGAATAGGCCACACATAACATTTAAAAGCTTGCTAAGTACTTGGATTAGCCTCACCCATTCCCTTATGGCTTTTGGATTTGCCTTATCCATTCTTTAGAGGTCCTTAGACTCAACCCTTACTCTTTGGGACTCAACCTCACTTTTGGGAGACTTTTTTCTCTTGTCTCAACCACTTAGGGGTTTAGCTCATCCTCACCTTGGCTATAGGGTTATTGGCTTTTCCATTTCCTCAAGCAAACCAAACAATCATATAAATCATCATTTCAATTCATATCATATCATCATGCTAACACACTTCTCATAGTTCATATCATTCATACACATAAGCAAGACAATGTAAACACACGATTATGCATGAGAGAAAGTGGAGAGAACTACCTTGTTAGCTATTCACTACTTGCTCTTTCAATTGACTCCTCCCTTGTTGGTTTCACAATAACTTCTAGATGGGAGAGCTTCTCTTGAGCCTAACCATACAAAAGCATGAAATTAATACCTTGATACTTGATTCTCAAGCTAGGGATCTCTTCTAATCAGCTCTACTGAGCTTCTTAACCTAGGTTTCTTCCTCTCACTAAAGTCCATTAGCTATCCTCTCTCTTTTCTCAACTCTTAAGCTCTTAAGAAAGGAGAAAGCAAGAAAGAGAAGACTATATACTTCTAATCTCTCTCAAGAGTGATTTCCCACTCTCTCTCTTCTGAACCAACCTCAAGACCTAACCATTTTTACTATCTAAACCGTGGAAAGAGAGGGGAAGGGGAGTAGGGCAACATACTAAGAGGAAGCCATGAGAATTCATACCTTTCTTGTGCTTTCTTCTTCTCCTCAGCTTCTCTCTCTCTCCTCCGCCCTTTTCTCTCTCCTAAGACGAGCTTGAGTCGGTTAGAAGAAGAAAGAAGAGATTTGAAAGCTTTTAAAAAGTCAAATTCTTTTTTTCTCACTTTTCTGGACCGCTCTCGCTATAGCGAGCCATTGCCCTCGCTACGGCGAGCTCGTGTCTGTTCCAGACCTCTGCCTTCGCTATAGCGCCGCTACGGCTAGCAACTCTCTGGTTTTTGTATGGAATGCCGTACTCGCTATAGCTAGGAACATTTTCGCTACGGCGAGCAACTCCCTGATTTTTATATGGAATGCCGCACTCGCTATAGCTAGGAGCATATTCGCTACGGCGAGGGGGCATTCTCGCTATGGTGATTCCATTTCTCATTATGGCGAGAAGACTTAGAAAATTCTCAGCTTTTCAAAAATTTTCTAGCTTTCTCTTTTCCTTTTCTTTTCTCATTTCTTTTCTTTTCTCTTTTCTTTTCTTTTTCTTGGCTGTTACATTCTACCCTCCTTATAGAAATTTCGTCCTCGAAATTTAAACAACATACCTCATGGGAAGAGTTCTGGATGTTTCTTCCTCATATCCTCCTCCAATTCCCATGTGGCTTCTTCGAGTGACAATCCCTTCCAAACCACTTTCACCAACGGTATCGTCTTGTGCCGTAACTGCTTGAGTCTAGCATTTACGATCCGTTCTGGTGATACTATATAGGATAGATTCTCCTGTAACTGCACATTCTCATATTCTATGATATGTGAGAGGTCGGGCTGGTACTTTTTCAATTGGGAAACATGGAAAACATTATGAACTTGGCTTATATTTGGAGGAAGAGCTAGTCTGTATGCCACAGGTCCTACTTTATCTAGAATATGGAAAGGACCTATGTACTTTAGACTGAGCTTCTTACTCTTAATGGATCGACCTATACCTGTGAATGGAGATACCTTAACGAAAACATAGTCTCCAATTTCAAACTCTAACGGCCGCCTACGCTTATCTGCATAGCTTTTCTATCTACTCTGGGCCGTCAGAAGTTTCTTTCTGATGGTTTCTATCTGTCTAGAGGTCTGATCCACTAACTCTGGGCCTATGAGGCTCCGTTCTCCTAGCTCAACCCAACACATTGGGGATCTACACTTCCTCCCATACAATGCCTCATATGGTGCCATCTGTATGCTAGCATGATAACTATTATTATAGGCAAACTCCGCTAAAGGCAAGTATGTATCCCAGTTCTCTTTCAGTTCTAGTACACATGCCCTCAACATGTCCTCTAGGGTTTGGATGGTTCTTTCTATCTGTCTATCTATCTGAGGGTGGTAGGTTGTACTAAATTTGAGTCTGGTGCCTAGAGCATCTTGTAATGATCTCCAGAAATTCGATGTGAATCTGGGATCTCTATCTGATACTATGCTCTTGGGCACACCATGCAGTCTAACTATCTCCCTGATATATAGCTGGGCTAACTTGTCTAGGGTATAAGTGGCTCTCATAGGTAAGAAGTGCGCTGACTTTGTTAACCTGTCCACTATTACCCATATTGCATCATAGCTCGATAATGTCCTGGGTAAACCCATAACAAAATCCATAGCTATGCTATCTTATTTCCATTCTAGGATATCTAGAGGTTGAAGTAACCCTGCTGGCTTCTGGTGCTCTATTTTCACTCTCTGGCATATCAGACATCAGGAGACATAGTCTGCTATGTCTGCTTTCATCCCGGGCCACCAGAATAATCTTTTCAAATCTTGGTACATCTTATTGCTACTCAGATGAATAGTGTACTTACTCTTATGTGCCTCATCTAGGATTTTCTCCTTGATCTTAGTGTTTCTAGGCACATATAGCCTATCCCTATACCTCACTATATCATCCTCAGACAAGTTGAACTCCTGAACATTTCCTTAGGTCATCTGAACTCTAATTCTTTTTACATGGTCATCTACTTGCTGAGCCTCTCTTATCTGATCTCTCAGGTCACTTTCTATTCGGGTTTCATTCATTAATAACTTTCCCGAACACACCCTGCAGGAGAAACTCATATTTCTGAATCTCTCAATCAATTCCTGCTCTCGGATCATCATACAGGCCACGTGTATAGATTTTCTGCTTAGGGCATCAGCTACCACATTAGCCTTACCTGGATGGTATTTCAATGTGAACTCATAATCTTTTAGAAATTCTAACCATCTCCTTTGCCTCATGTTTAACTCTTTCTGCTCAAAGAGGTACTTAAGACTCTTGTGGTCGCTATACACTTCTATTGCTGCCCCATATAAGTAGTGTCTCCATATCTTTAGAGCAAATACCACCGCGGCTAACTCTAAGTCATGTGTGGGGTAGTTTTCCTCATAGGGTTTCAACTGCCTAGAAGCATAAGCCACCACTTGGCCTTTCTGCATGAGTATGCATCCTAACCCTTTCTTAGAGGCATCACTGTATACTATAAAAGTCTCTCTCGAGTCAGGGAGTACTAGAACTGGTGCCATGGTCAACTTGTGCTTCAACTCTTGAAAACTACTCTCACATTTCTCATTCTACACAAATGACACACTCTTTCTAGTAAGCCGGGTCAATGGCATTGCTATTTGAGAAAAGCCTTGAATGAACCTTCTATAATACCCTGCTAAACCTAGAAAGCTCCTGATCTCTGTCACTGTCTTAGGTCTCTCCCACTGTAATACTGCCTCTACCTTATGGGGATCTACTGTGACCCCTGCCTGGGAGATCACATGACCCAAAAATTAAACTTCAGTGAGCCAGAAATCACACTTACTAAGTTTAGCATACAATTGTCTTTCTCTTAAGGTCTCCAAGACTAATCTCAAATGCTGCTCATGTTCCTTTCCACTTTTTGAGTAGATAAGGATGTCATCTATGAAGACTACTACAAACCTGTCTAGATATGGCCTGAAGACTCTGTTCATGTAATCCATAAAAACTGCAGGTACATTCGTTAACCCAAAGGGCATAACTAGGAATTCGTAATGCCCATATCTGGTTCTAAAAGCTGTCTTGGGAATATCATTCGCCTTTACTCTGAGCTGGTGATATCCCGACCTGAGGTCTATCTTGGAAAACACTGACGCTCCTGCTAACTGATCTAGGAGGTCATCTATGGGAGGGAGAGGGTACTTATTCTTAATGGTAATCTTGTTGAGTTCCCTGAAGTCTGTACATAACCTAAGGCTCCTGTCCTTCTTCTTTACAAATAGAACTGGGGCTCCCTATGGTGAGACACTGGGTCTGATGAAATCCTTTTCTAAGAGTTCCTCTATCTGTTTCTTAAGCTCTGCTAGCTCAGTGGGGGCCATTCTATACGGGGCCTTAGACACTGGACTTGCCCCAGGTGCGATGTCTATAGGAAACTCGACCTCTCTCTCTGGGGGCAGTCTACTCATCTCTTTGGGGAATACTTCTGGGAATTCCTTCACTACGGGGATCTCATCTATACCCTCTTCTACCTTAGCCTGGACTGAAAAGAAGACCATATACCCCTGACAACCATGCCCTAGAGATCTCTTAGCTTGAGAAGTGGTCATGACAGACAACTCAGCCCTAGTACTAGGCACAGTCCCATACTCAGGTAAGGTAATACACTCGTGGCTACAGTCTAGTGTGGCATTATTGGTAGACATCCAATTCATACCAATGATCACATCAATTTCAATAAGGGGCATGCATATCAAATCAAGGGTGGTCAGGCAATGATTAAACTGGATCACACAATTCAAGCAAGCATGGGAAGTGATGGCTCGATTTCTAGTGGGGGTAGATACATGCAACTCATATGGCAATGTATGTATACTCAGACCCGACCTCTTAACACAGTCATATGATATGAAAGAATGACTAGCGCCCGAATCAAATAAGGCAGTTACAGAAAAATCATTTATCTTAATAGTACCTTGAATCAGACTCGGGGATTAGCTAGCCTCTTGCTGTGATAGGGCAAAGACTCTACCCTAGGTCTGTGGTTTGGGAGGAGGAGCCATCTCTCTCTGCTGTGTGATCGGTAGAGGGGCCTGTGGAGGAACTTACATACAATCTCTGGCTATGTGCCCCGGCCTGCCACATCTATAACATACATTCTGCCCTGCGTAACACGGTCTGGTACCGTGATTCCTACCACACTGGGGACATATGAGGGGTGGAGCGCTGCCTTTACTAGACTAAGTCTTCCTTTTCTTTCCCCTTTGGTTCCACGGATTCTTTCCACCTCTACGGCTTGTCACTGCCGGCTGGGAACCATCTCTAGATCTCTTAGGCTCAAGGAGGGGAAGTAATGGTCTAGTGCTGGAGGTAGGTTGCATCATCCTGAGATTCGTTTCTGTTACTCTGCATACTTCTACTAGGGTATGGAAGTGCCTGATTCTCTGGGTCATTACCCTGTCTCGGATCTCAGGGAGCAAACCCTTCTCTAGCCTATCTGCCCTCCATTTCTCATCATCATGTCTCTGTAGGTATGAGGAGTATCTAGAGAGCTCAATAAACTTGGCTACATATTGGTCCACGGACATCCCCGGTGTCTGTCTCAGCAGAATAAACTCTGACTCCTTCTCATCTCTAATGGAGTTAGGGAAATACTTCTCGTGGAATGCCTCGAGGAATGCCTCCCACGTGATCGGGGTGTTTCTCGCTCTCAGTATCGGCTCAGTGCCCTTCCACCAATATATTGCTTCTTTTCTTAACTGAAATGCAGCCATCTTGGCTCTCTGCTCAAATGTACATTCCATAACCTCAAAAATCTGCTCTAGTTCTATAATTCAGGCCTCGGCTCTATCTGCACTCATCTCACCATTAAAGGTGGGAGGCCCAAACTTTCTGAACTGGGTAATTACTTTTCTGATCGAGGGCTGCTGCTCAACTGGAGGCATCTGAGCTGGTGGAACTGGGGCTACAGCCTGCATGTGTGGCTGTGCATCTGTAGGAGTCGCCCCTGAATGCTCAGGACGATCTGAGTGTGGAGCTGGCTGAGGAGGGGGAGGTGTAGGACCTTGGCTATCTCTCTCAGCAAGCCGTTCTTGTAGCTGCATGATAACAGCTTACTGTTGATCCAAGCGAGCCACTATACTCTGTAAGGCTCCAGCTACTGGATCACTAAGCCCGGCCTCTTCTGCCTGAGCCTCTCTGGAAGGCCTACCTCTTCCTTTACCTCTACCTCTACCTCTGCCTTGGCACGTGTCTACCATCTTTCTGAAACATATAACATGGTTTAGCATACATAAAAGGACACATGCCACTTTCATGCACTCAATCATCCATAGCAAACTCATAAACATCTTGGCAACTCTCAAACACATGCTACAATCCATAATGAAGGCTTGAACCTTTGCTCTCATGCTACAACTCATCATGAAAGCCTGAACCTTACTGCTTTGATACCACCAAAGTATAATCGTGTGTTTACACCTACAGAGCCACCAGAGGTATTGTCCCCGTCCTTCTCGGTTCGTGGGCTTGGTTACCCTGCCTTCCCAGTTCGTAGGGGTTTTGTCCCCTTGGGATTTTATTCCCAAAAGACGCCTCTGGTGGGGGAAGGCTTTGCCCCCACTTATAAGCCTTAGCCCCAGACCATTCTTGGCCGATGTGGGACTTCACATAGTTTACAAGAGATGCCATGCAAACTTATAAATCAATTAAGGTAATAATTTTTGTAATTCATCTAGTGCATCCATTGTTTTAATTAATAGGATGATCATCAAGGAGAAAAGCATTAGAGGTGCTATTTCTAAAGAACAAAGTATCTGATAAAAAGCTGGTGAAAATGAAAACATAAATTAGACACAGACCACAGGATATGGAATAAAAATAAGAGTACAATCTTCCAAGTTCTATGAATTGACTCTGAGATATGAAATGCGGTTGGTTAATATCACTAGTTCTAAAACTTGGATCCCTTCAATTGCTCAATTGAGTAATTTGGTTTATTCAAATTTAATTTAAATAGTTTAAATTTTAAAAAAATTTCTATTTTTATTTTTTAATCACAATTATCATTGTTTAAGTTTGTAATTAAAAGATTATTTTATTTTGTGTTTTTCTTTCTTGAAAAAAATTGTCAAAATAAATTTAAAAAATACAATTTAGACCATCCAAATTAACTTAAATGATTTTGATCCTCTTAATTGAGCAATTGAAAGGAAGCTCAATTGAGAGATCCAATTTACTAGTTTTAGGATAGTATCTATAGGAGAAAGTTACAACCCTTTCAAACCCTTTCTTGGGAAGGAATCCACAACCATCATTCACAACAACACTTGGCCCTTGCATTCCTTTTGCACAAAGCCTTTTGAGCATCTCTGGCCCGTAAAGCTTTAAAGTATTCCTACAGTCCATGCCAACCCAAAACATTAAATGTTTGGATGGAGAAGGGAATGGTAGGGGAGAAATTCATTTAAACCCTTTCCTTGCTTGGACTTAGTTGTACGGATGGATGATAATGAATGATTTTTAGCTAATTTTCCAAAATTCTCATTCATTTCTAATTTTAAGTTCTCTCAATTTGGGAGATATTGAAAGAGAAATTTTCAAAAGGGAAATCATCACTTAACCATCCCTTCTCTTAATTTTTCTTTAGATTCTTTCTTTTCCGTTCTCCTCTCAATTCCCAAAGATAACTTGAGAGGCAAGTATCCTACACAATATTTTTAAAATCGAACCAGTCATTGAATTGGTAAAGTCATTGGTTCACTGTACATTGGTTCAACCATAGTTGAGCTGGCGATAATTTAATATATAAATTTTTTATTTTATATATTAACAATTTAAGATAATAAATAATAATGAGTAAATATTAATAAATTTTGAAATATGTTATAACTAATTATACATAAAACAAATCAAATATAACATAATTTTAATTTGTCTAAAGTATATTTACATAAATTTAATAGAAATCATATGAATTTTAGTTTTGTTTCACATATATTATATTAAAATTTTACAATTATAAATAACATAATAATGATAGTTTAAGGGAGAAGATATTATTTTTATTAAAATAAAGCCATAATAAAGATTATATATTAAATATTGTACCTTATAACTAAATATGCTTCCCAACTTAGTAGAAGAGGCATGTGAAATATGTCTATGGGTCACTGGTTCGAGTCACAATGTTGCAAATTTTGCTAAAAAAAATTCAAACAGGTTCAACTAGTAACCCAATCGGTTCTTGACTGGTTCTGAGTCCATCCAGTTCTAGGGGCTAACCAAATCGGACCAAAGACTAGTTCCAGATCTGACCGGTCGAATCGGCAGTCCGGTCCGGTTTTCAAAATAGTTATTCTACATTAATTACATTTTAGATGTTATGGCTATGCTTGAGGGGGACTTATCTATTTAATCAACCAGTTGTAGAGTTTTTAATGTGTAGGGCTTAGATTGATCATATAAGTTCCAATTTCCAAATAATAGGTTACATTACAACCAGGTTGATGTGTGTTTATGTAAGCTTGCGTTTGTGCTTTCTTTGTTTGGGAAGAGGGAGAGTGCAATGGAACTGGTAATTCTATCTTTCAATCGGTTCTATTATTAGATTGATCCAGGGGAAGTAAATATATTTTTTGTCATATGCATTTTTCAAAGGATATGTTACTTACACTTCAATCGTTATTAATTATGGTGTAGCAATGACCACCTGTTTGATAGACCGCGTCCTTTTGAATTATCTTGCTTTAATTGAATATGAACTGAGCTCTAGTTGGAGTTCTTTTGCGTATTTACAGTAACACAATGACCCACCATTCAAAGTTATTCTAGTTTTTGTCCTTAGGGTTTTCCTTGTTCAATTTATTTACATCATTCACCAAATAGATTAATCTCTCTACAGGGCAAGTTTGGGATCGCAGGTGTTGATACATGTAATGTTGAGAGTTAGCTAGAGGGGTGAGAATTTTGCTCTTATATAATGGTTCAACCTCTGCTGCCTTGTGTTGACGTGTAGAGAAGTTCCTTTTTTTTTTCCTTTTTAATTAAACTTGTCGCTTAAAATTAAAATAGGACTCCTTATAATGTTAGTCGTAATATCTGCGAAATATCTTAGATATTGTCCTAAAACTCCCTCTATCCTTATTTATTAAAATAAGCAATGCTTGGCCTGTAATCCATTCTCACATAATGACAAGGGTTGTAAAATCACCTTTCTCTAGCATGCACAACCTCCTCGTTGCTGCTCTGTATTGGATGAATTGACAGTGGGCTTTAGATTTACATCAACCATGTCTTCTTGTTTTGTAGAAGAAAGAGATTCCATCCCTGGCAAGGCAGTAGCAATTTTTCGAAACAAAGGTTGCAAATTTTCATTCGCATAAGACACTACCCAACAAAAGATAAACCTGGGAAAGAAACTATGAATTCAAAGTTTCTAGATTGGATATAATATGCATTTTTTGTAAAAGTAGCACAGAACAATGCAAGTTTTTGCAGATTAATATGACAAATAACGGGCATCAGAGTTCAGAAGCATGTTCTCATAAAAAACTAAAAATATGGAAAGGACTTGGAGAATTCACCTTAATATTGAAGCCCACTTTTGCACTGGTTTCTATAAACATGACTCCAAAGTCACGAGATTTGGCATCTCCTTCCTCTATTGAGACTTACCTGTAAAGGTATTGAAATTACATTATAAATGAGAAACTATTTAGTCTAACAGATTTTACATGCATAGGATATAGTTGAACAGAAATTACAATCTGGTATCTATGTATTTATCCTGTAAACATGGTTTCTCATCTGATAATTACATCAATTTTTGAGCCCCTATAAAAAAAATCAAAAGGATTAACCAATTAGGTTGTTGGATGATAAACCGTGAAGACTTTTACCTAATTCTAGTAAACATAACAGGTTAGAAATTATTTTTATGCCTAAAATTTGGCAAACTAAACAAGATTACCAATGGACATGAACCCAGTATCTAAAAATACTTTAATAAACATATCCAGCTACCAAAGAATCAACAAACTATTAACTAATAAAGTTCATTTCATCAACATTTCAAAACTCATTACTCACCTTTTATCGACGAGATCAGTTTTGTTCCCAACCAAGACAATAATAACATCACTGCCTCTTTCAGCACGTACGTCCTCAATCCACTTATTAGTATTTGGAAATGATTGCTCGTGTGCACGACAACAGCTAGATAAGAAATTCAAATAATCATAAATGGGTGTATAATAGCTTGTCAATAATAACTGATAGATGAACATTAAAGAACATCTAGATCCACATGCAAACAAAGATTAGATAGAAAGCACAAGAGAAGAAGGAGAAATGTTTCAATAACTACTTGATGCTCTTTCAAAAAAAAAAAACATGACCAGAACAGCTAGTCATTGCATTCATAATGCTACAAAGCCTTTGCTCTGAGTGTCATTAACAGATGATTTCAAAGAATTATGTCAAAAGAATCTATGACAAAAGAAAAAGAACTATAACTCACTGGCTACATTATATACAATAACTGCAACAGAAGAATCTCTGGTGTAGCTTGGAATGAGACTTCGAAATCTTTCTTGCCCTGCTGTATCCCTGTTAAAATACACAGCGCTCTGCCAAATGACAGAACATTTAACATATAAAATAGCCTACACCATGTACACTAAAGGATATTAATGATGCTACAAAATATTTAAGTTCAATTTAGTGACCTGACAATCTATCTATTATTCTCTTAAAAATATTGGTAAGAGAGTTGAGATATTGATGTAAAGGAATGACAAAGTGGAAAGATTGAAATTCTGTCTGAAATGTAGTGAGAAATGAAAAATAAGAAGTTAAAACTTATGGCAGTAGCTTTCATCACTTAACAGCTGATTAAAAGCAGTTTTCAGATCTCCTATGAATAGGAGGAATGACTATGATCACTATGTGTTTTCATCCAACATAACAGAAGACCACATAAAATATTCTGCACAACCTAGAACTTATTCCTCTTTATTTACCTTTCCACTTCCCATTTCCTTTGCTATTATCTCTCTCTTTTTCTTATTATTTGGTTCTTTCCTGTCATGTTTATATCAAAGAAACTAAGTAACTACACCTAGAAAATTGCACTAAAGTTTTCCCTTTCGGTAATGAGTATCCCAATATAGCTTTTGTAAAAATAAAAAAGCATGAGTAGAGTAAGATTTTATATATGACTTGAAGAGGAATACAGCCTACCAAAGTTGCAAACGAACTGTTCGATCTTCAAGGTACATCGTTTTTTACAAGAAATCAATTCCAATGGTAGCCTGAAATTCAAATTAGCAAAACATTTGTTAACCTAGAAGCAGGAATTAAAAAATATGTATATATATAAACAAGTTACCATTTCAGTTATCTACTAATCATACACGGTAACCAATATAAAGAAGGAACATTACAAGATCAAAGGAATTTAATAATTATAATTCCCCTGAATCTCCATTTAATTATCAAAATCTAATCAAGGCCTTCAAAATAATTCTGCAAATACGGCCTCTTCTTCCTCCCTAGCATTTCACCAACTCAAACCTTTTAAAGTGGACCGTTCTTAATTAATGGATAACGAACTTGTAAGTAATTGGTTTGATTGCATGATCTTACCTTACATCATAATGAATACATCAAACCTAGAGTTTAAATCTAGTTCTGCTAATAATACCCCAAACAACACACAAAAGTTCTAAGAAAAAGTATCTACTAGACTGGAGTATACCACAGAATATCTATTTCCTGCTCCTACTCCTAATTATGTGCGGTAAATGTAACACCATATTTAATTAGCTCATATCATCTCATTTACACTAGCATTTACATAAAACAGCCCATTCTCAAGAAATATTCCATTAAAATATTTGATTATGTTGTGTTATGTCATATTTAAAATCTTCGTTATACCTTCTGTGGGCCATGTAAACTCACTTACATAAGTTTTCACTTCCAATCCATACATACAATTCAGAACCATCCTAAAATGGCATCAAAACCCCAAGCTCATGGCTTATATACATAAAAATAATGGGTGTTGTCTTGGGTTTGATTTCGAGTTTTCTGGTATCAATTTTGAAAAATCACAACTAATTCTAAAAAAATCAAAACTCAACAAAATTAGCTTCCTAGAAATCCTTAAGTGTTAACTTCTTGTTAAAAATACTTTTAGGTTATGAAAACTATGTTTGGACTATGTTTGACAAAAGGTAAGTGACATTGGTAAGATTATCCTGTGTTTTTGATATAGTTTACTGATATAAACTTAAAAAATGCATAACTAATTCCAAAAAAATATAATTTGTGTAAATTATACTAATTTGGAAAACTAAATATATTAATTAGAGGGAAAAAATATGTTCAGACCAATTTAGAAGCCCTTAAACCTTGAAAACCATTGGAACAATAACCCAGGTTTGCTCGCGTCATTGACACTGATCTAAAATTTTAAAAATTCATAACTCTTTACTCATACCTCCAAATGAGATGATCTTAGTGGCCACAGAAAGCTCATGATGCCTAGTTTATGCCTGTAAAATTTTATGAGCATTGGACATCATTTGATTCTCAGATAATACAGAAACAAAAAATGACCATATGAACAATGCACATGTCAATCCAAATTTCTGATATGAACTTTGAAAAATCATAACTAATTCTTTAGAGCTTCAAATAATCTATACTTTAGCTTCCCAAAAAGCTCTAGAGAAGGCCTACATGCACACCAAATCTAGTAAATTCGTTCATTTAGTCAGATCTTGACATAAGGTTGCATTATGACCATTTTAGGCCTCTTAAAGGGTTATAATGGTACCAATTTTGCTTCCACCACTTCTAAGGCCATATGAGTACATGGAAAAGCATTAAAATGGTCTACTAAATATGTTTCAAGGGTCCAACAACCCAAATTTTTTAAACTCACTCTCCCACTCCAAGCCATACACAAGAACATACATATGTAATTCTTACCATTTATTGTCAAAAGCTTGTTACATTATTCAAGTGGCACCAATTTTCATTTATACATCAAGTATCCATATAATTACATGTGTTCCAAAGGCATCACATACATCACAATAATACATCATATGCCATCAAACTAGTTACAAAGTGAACAATTTTCACATTTCTATG
Source organism: Erythrophleum ivorense (assembly GCA_026724425.1). Taxonomy (NCBI): domain Eukaryota; kingdom Viridiplantae; phylum Streptophyta; class Magnoliopsida; order Fabales; family Fabaceae; genus Erythrophleum; species Erythrophleum ivorense. The sequence continues at coordinate 47,335,417 of JAIUCV010000008.1, read as the reverse complement.
TCAAGCTCCTCCCTTTAAGCTTGGCGGCTTCCAATTCTTATCTTACTTGGCCCACCTAGACATGTTAGGAGATGGGAAGGGAAGAGTGAGATTCAAAAAATCCCAATAACTCTTCTTTCTTCCAACGACACATAAAGGATGCAATTTCAAGCCTAAATATGTATGTATGGTAGGGGTGTTCATTGGCCCGATTGGCCCTAGAGGCCCGCCCTAGCCCAATCTAATCGGGCCAGGTTTAGTCGAGCTAAAAATATAAATAGGTATAACTTTAAACAAAACTATTTCGGGTCGGGTCAGGTCAGGTCACGGGCAAAGGTATGTTCTGCCCAACTCGCCCTAATAGTTACTTTTTTTTTTAGTTATTAATATCTTGTCATCTTATATTTTTTTTATTTTTATTTCATTTAACTATCTTTGCATACTACAATTTTTATTACCTACGCAAATATTCTTTACTTCTTAATTATTTTTATCATTGATGTGAATGCTTACTGACATTTCTTTTGTTGAATAATAAAAATATATATATTTACCTATGTCTAATTATGTTAGTATATCTTATATTTTACTTGTTATGTTAGTATATCTTATATTTTACTTGATAATACTAGATTATTTTTTTATTATTGATACAAATATAAGAGTTCTAAAAGTTCATTATTTTGAAATATATGCCTATAAATTTATTTTGAAATATATGCCTATAAATTTGTAAAAAAATATTTTTATATTACAAGTATCAATTCATAAAAAAAAAATTAGTTTAGGCGACCTTAACTCGCCTTATCCCAACATAAATAAGACTTATTAGGGTCTGGTAAGGCCACGGGTATAAAAACAAGTCTGATATCTTAATCGGGTTAGGCATCGAACATACTAGATGTTCGGTCTGGCCCTACTTATTAGGGTCACCCTGGCTCGCCCTAACCCACCCTAAAATCGAGCTTCTTCTGGCAGGACCGGGCCACAGGTATAAAAATATGTCCAAGACCCTAATTGGGCCAGGTTTTGGGCCAAGTATCGCCCTTGTCCGGCCCTGCCCATATACACTCTTAATGTATGGCATTCATGAAATTCTCAAGCATATAAGTAACATTTTCTTCATTCAATAAGTCACACATAACATACATAAGCTTGCCAAGATATTGGTTTAGCCTCACCTATTTTTTTTGGGACTTTTAGACTTGTCTCACATATTTTCAAAGGACTTTTGACTAAGTCTCACTTTTTCTAGAGACTGTTGGCTTGTTTCACCTAACCTTTAGAGACTTTTGGCTCATCCTTACCCTTGTTAAGGAATTTTTGGCCTCATCACACTCAAACAAGCCTAGAATATACATAAAAGCATCTTACAAATACATAAACATAGTAACATGATACCATGGCATTAAAAAAGACTTGCTAAAATATGTTTCATGGCTTAAACATATGCACACACATTCAAGGATGAGAAAACATCCACACATCATGAGAGAAATAAGAGAGAGCTAACTTGCATATAAAAGCATACTTTAACCTTTGAAAATCCTTCTCCTCCCTCTGTCAAACATCCATGAAGAGGTGGAGCTTGATTCTCTTGGCTTAAGCACATGAAATAAGATCCAATTATACTCTTGTAACATTTACCAAAGTCACTCACACACTAGAACAACTTGGTTGCTCAAATGGTCCCATTTATGGTTCCATAAGGCATCTAATGAAGCAACCTTGGGAATTCTTAATCTTGGCTCTATTCTTCCCTTCCATCTATAACTCTTAATTCCATTTAGACTTCTTGGAGTCATCACACATTTATTTTAAGGAGCCTAACTAGGTGTTACTTCATTATGCTACAATATGGAACCTATAGCTCCATTTCATTATCCATGACTTCTAAAATTTTTCTAAGGCTTCCTCTTATGCTCTCCCATCTTATATGATGCAAAACTAAGCTTGGAAGAACTTAAAACACTCCCTTGGTACTTCATCTCCCCTTGGCCAAACCTATGCTCACCTTGGCACTAATGGAGATTGTCTTGCTTTCCTTGATGGGAGATGCATGTGAAAAGCTCTCTAAAGATCTTTGAAGCTCATACAAACTCTTACTTTGGCCTAAGGACTTTTGTATCAAAACAAAATTTAAGTTATGTTCTTGAATCCCTAGCCTTACAATCTTGAATTTCATAGATTCTTTCTTGAATTTCTTTGCATTTTATTATTACCCACACTCTAATTCATGAGTTTCATCCTTGGTTCTGCCCAAAATTGATTCCCTCTTGGCTGGCCATATGTAGGATGAAATACACATAAAGAAGAACAAGAAAGGGAAGCATGGAAACTAAATATTTTACCTTGAATTCAAGCATTTCTTGAATGCTCTTCCTTCTCCTCTAGCTTTCCTCCTAAATTTCAAACTCCTCCCCCTTGGTTTGACCTTAAAAACAAAACCAATTCATGTGCCAAAGCTACGAGGAGAAAGAGGAGAAGAAGAGAAATCAAATTGCTAAAGGAAGAAGCTTGAATTTCCACACTTTTCTTACCTTTTTCTTGAATTTTTCTTCTTCATTTTCCTCCATTCTTAGACACCACTCCCAGTTGGTCTCCCATCTATTCTAAGGTGGAAATGAAGTCATTCATGTCAGGGAGAGAAGAGGGGCGTGTATTTAAGGAGGCTTCTTGAACTTTCTTTTTCTAAAATTCCATTTATGTCCCAATTTCAAAACTTCTTCGTTTTAGGTTTGTTTTAACTCCTTTTTGAGAACCATATTTTCCATCATAAAATTTAGGTTCTCTAACCTATAAAATGCCTTTAGTATCACTCAATTTAGAGCTAAAACCTTATTGAATGAATCGATTAAAATTTAGGCTCATTGCCTTTGAAAAACGTATGCCAAAGAGACTTTAACTGTCCCGAGGCTTTTCATAGTTTTCAAGGCTTCTGAAAACTCCGAAGAGCTCAAGTTTTCCATTTAAAAAACCCTCCTATGAGTATTCCAAAGATTGCTTGAAGTTACGAAAATGCCATTACGTTTTGATGCATTTTTGTTAAAATCCGTCTGGCTATTCTGGCTCTGGTTTCAGGGTACCTCTGGCTTCCTGAATTTTTTATTTGAGGCTTAGAATATTGTTCTAACTTTAATAGACCTTAAATCACTCTATTCAAGGGGCTTCTTTTTGTAATTGGTGAATTTCACACATTTATGAAGAAACCATGCGCTACGTTTCTCATGTTTTCTCACATTTTCTAGGAATCAGATATTACAGTAAACACATCTTTATAAGCCAACAACAATTTTGCCGATATACACATATTAAGTCACTCATTGATAAGATAATCTTTCAGCCTTAGGCACTACCTAACAAAATATACAGGATATGAAAAAATCTACATAACAAACAAGAATGGCGATCCTCACTACCAAAAGAAATGAAAATGTAAAAAAAGGCTTAATTCTAGATTGATCTACGAAAAAACACATACAGATATCATATATATATATATATATAATGCAATATCTAATAAGAGATCAACTGCATAATCAAAATACTTCAGCAAAAGAGAAGAAAAGGCATTAGAAAATTTTCTCTTCATAAAAGGATCGGGAATGACCTTATAGGTGGTGTTGAATTTGTCATACATGAAGTGGGGGATGATGCTGGTTTTGACCACCAATTGATAGCCCAAGAAAACAAGCTTGTATTTGGCGAGAGGTGACACCATTGCCATTTTTGGAGATTGATGGAAAGAAATCTTAGTAATTAGTTGTGTAAAGCAAATAAGGCTCAAATCTAAATCTCCCAAATCCTCACAATTATAGAGAGCAAGAACTAAGGGAGAATCACAAAAACTATGATTAAAGACAACTAGAAGGTCCATGTAGCATCAAGAAGAAAAAAAAAACTTAATGATGCATGCATATTGAGATGAACCGCATTGCTTCAGAACAATGTGGCTCCCTCCCCTCTTTAGAAATATAAAGATTTCGAGGGCAACATTTCATATATGGGAGGAGAAACCGCCAAACCTTTGAACTCTATGGCCAAAAATTTAAACTTTATTTATGATCAATTCAGCCCCATTTTTTTTTGTTTATTGGCACTTATGTATCACGTTTGGCCAAAGTAAAAATGACTTTTTGATTTCATTTTTAGATAAATATATTATATCAACCCACTAATTTTATAAAAAAATTAATTTAGCTTTTTTGGTTTAAAAGTATTTTATCTTTTAAAATAATTTAATTTTGTACTATATAACAATGTTATACAGAATTTTATATCAAATCTAATATTTTATTAACTTAAACACAAAATCTACATGTGAATTAATAATATCAAATAAATAAATAATATCTAAATCAAGAAGCTATTAAATTTAGAGATAAAATATACGAACTTTCTTTTGGATTTGATTAAATAACACTCAATGCTTTTCCTATTTAAAAAATTATGCTTGAAACCCATCTAATTTATTTTCAGGTAATTTTTACACAAGATGTGTTTCTTCTAAATATAAAATTAATTAACTATATTTAATATCATATTAAAAATAAAAGTATAGTATCATATTGTTCAAAAAATTATTTTTTAATAGCAAATAAATTAAAAAGTAGTTCTTAAAACATATATCAAAATGTTATTGAAGTCAAATGTAATTTTTGAAATAAAAAGGTAGCAGGTATAATTTAAAATAAATATCTGAGAAGGCAATGTAATTTAGTCTAAATCTAATTTTTAAAATCTTTTATAAATTGTGTGATAAAAAATTTTATTTTTTAAAATTTTAAATCAGGAAGATCAAATAATTTTTTTTTTAAAATTGAAAGGAACAAAATGTATTTAAGCCTTTTATATACTATCAAATTTAGTTTTAAATTTCTTAAAAATTAGTGCTAAAATATACTTTTAGTCACTTAACTTTACTTTACGTTTCACTTTGTTTCCTTTATTTTATTTAATTTCAATTTGATTCCTTAATTTTTTTTAAATTTCACTTTCATCCTTTACTTTTATTTGATTTCCATTTAGTTCTTCAATTTTACATTAAGTTTCACTATTATTCTTTAATTTCATATGGTTTTAATTTAGTCCCTTAACTTTACTCTAAGTTTCACTTTTGTTATTTAATTTCATTTTTGTCTACTTTAACTAATCTAGCTAATGGTTGCATTTTATTTTATTAATGAGCCATGTAAACTTTTTCTATTAAGTATTTTAGTTTAATAGTATTAAAGGGGAAAAAACATTCAATTAGTTTCTCAAAATTAATAGTCAAATTAAAATAAAATGAAATTAAGAAACAAAAATGAAATATGAGATAAAGTTAAGAGATTAAATTAAAACCAAATGAAATTAAAAGATGAAAATGAAATTTAAAGTAAAGTTAAGAGATCAAATTAAAACTAAATAAAATTAAGAAATAAAAGTAAAATTTAAGTTAAAAGTAAAAGACCAAATTTAAAATAAATGACATTAATGGACGAAAATAAAATTTTAAATAAAATCAAGAGACTAAAAGTATATTTTTACCAACAATTGAAATAAAAAATTTGATGTACCCACTTACGCACAGTATTAAGAGAAAATAAAGACAATGACAATGAGAGCAACGAAATACAAAAAGAATTTATTTTTTTCACATCTCATTTTTTAAAAAATTGGTGAGTGAAATGATTAAAAAGAATCTTTATTTTTCTTTATATAACCTACATTGGAAGGAAATAACGAGAGATGGGGCCAGGTTATAATAATAACTAAAGTAAAAACAAATATGAAACATCAATCGACAAATTTAAGCCAACAAAGTCATCAAATAGAACTTTGCAGCGTCATAGCCTCACAAGTTAGTGTAAAGAAGATTTAGATCCCCTATAATACTTTACGACTATCTCTCTTTTTAACGTTATTCTGTATACTATAGGGGTCCATTTGATTGGATGATGGAATGGGAAAGGGAATATAAAATGTGGGTAAGCTGGGATAAGTAAGATAGAAAATAATTTTTTTGCCTCTACTTTTAAAAAGTTGATTTGATAGTTAAAATGATGATTTGATAAATGGAAGAAAAAACATAAGGGTGTAATAGACATTGCATAACCCATATAAAGGGAATGTGATCATGTTGCCGCGAACCAAATGAAGAGGATAGGAGTTTCAAATTCATGTGAATGGTAAGCTGTAAGATGACAAATGCAAGATTTTCTTGTCTGTATTGTCTAACTTGGGAACACAATGCCTAAACCATAAAATTAACTTTCAAATTTTATCATGCTTTTATTCTTAGGTGAATATTATTAGAAAGAAAAAATGTTACAAAATGAAAAGAGAGGAGGCTAAGATATTTTTTTCTTTTCAACAAGGATGCAAAGATGAAACAATAAACAATATAAGCCCAAACACCAACACAATAAGGCTATTCAATCCCCTTGAATATTAGTTGAAAAGGCACCCTTAAAGAAAGCAAGGGCAGGATGCCAAGGAGAGATGGTAAAAGCCATCATTTCCTAAATTAGATTTAAAAGATTTTTAAGGATTTAACAAATACAAGTATTTTGCTCAAAATAAATATCCCAACGAGCAGCACAGATAGCAGAATGCCATAAAGTTATTCTCCCTTTAGTAGAACTAAAAGGTTTGAAGCTAATCAAAAGAGACTGTTATAGAGAGGGCACACACAACCTTTACCAAAAACACCAGTGTCTGCTTCGTGTGGAAGTAGCTTTGTGGGGCCTTCTAATCTATAGGACGCCAATAGCGTTAATCTTCATGAATTTTGTTGTTGTTTAGATGAAAACTTAACCTTGAAGACAACCTTAATTTTCCAAATGGATTTTTCAAGGAGGAATTTTTGTCTATTTGAAGAATGTCTGAGGAAGTGAAAGAAGGGTTTATAAAAATGTTGTTTAAGGGTTTAGGGGTACTAATTCTTTTATCCATCCACATTATTAGGTAAATGGAGAGAATCAAGCAAGAGTCAAAGTAATTATAATTTGGAAGTTCCTCTACTATTCAAGTTCCTAAAAAAGTGAAATTTGAAAGAAACAAGGAAGTCCTAAGTAAACATAATAAAAATATGGAATAGGAGATTCATGCAAAGGGAATATTTTCCTTGATGTGGTATCACCTAAAAGAACTTTGTCAATAACTCAATATGGTTACCAATAGGAAGTCATATGATAGCATCTCCTAAATCCTTGCATTTGCTCTAACCAAAAGCCAAGGCATTAATACTTGACTTGGGTGTTAGATTAAGTACTTATAACTAGGCTAAAAGTCACAGCTATTAGTCAAAATGTAACTTTTTTTACTTGATTGCACTGGTTCAAATGCCAGAGTTTGACAATGACTCGAACTCACATTTAGGCCTCCACCATAGGACAATTGCTACTATACCTTGGCCAACAATCTTCCCTCAATAATTAATTGAAATCAAACATGTAACTTTGACTCTAATACCACTTATTGGATCAAGTACTTACCACTAAGCCAAAAGTTATAGCTATTAATTAAGGCATAAACTTTCTACTTAATTGTACTTAGCCTAAGCGCTATGTTTCAATTATAATTCAACTCCCCAATGAGGCCTCTATCATGGAGCAATTACTATCATATCTTGGCCAACATTGGGACTATAGTTGTAAGGATAAAGGAAGGGAAAATAGAAGGTGAAAAAGAAGAAGGACAATATTGACAGTTATCCATAAACAATTTATTTAAAAGAAAAAAAGAAAAAGAAGAAAACCCTTAGACCACTTTCTTAAACATTATTATCTTAATTTCACTGTGTACACAATTCCTCAAAATCAATTGAACAAAACATAAAATATAAGAGTATAAACTACAAAGAGAACATATAATCAACCACATACGCACCCTAGGGATGCTTGAAAACTATTAACACAACCTGGATTTGAATTCAAATCTAGCAAAAATTTACTTAACCGAGCGGAGAAATTGGATTCAATAGCAAATTCCCACATACAACTAGAAGAAAAACAACCTGCCTTTTCTATTATTGAAATCAAAACCAAGGCTACTTAAAGAACATGTGAAAAGGCGAGAAAGATGCCTCTTCAGGTGAACATAATGAACATATCTCCCATAGGCTGATTAACACAATGAAAATAACATGACATGAAATGAGTATTGAGCAAGAAGTTATGAAAATTCAATAGAGCAAGAAGTTATGAAAATTCAATAAAACTCGGGTATATGACACTACAGACCACAAAGTGACATAAGCTCCGTATCAATCAATCACGCCCTAAAAAAATATAGAGGAAGAAGATGAATTTGACAAATTAAACTATTGAAGCACTAATCTAGTTATGATCTATTACTAATGCAATTTAGAACCAAAGTCCTTTTTCTATAAAGATAGAAAAGTTTGATTTAGGATTAATTGAGGGAACATAACACCACATCAATTTATGCAAATGCTAGTGCTAATATATTTTAGTAGAGGTACGCCAACATATATCCAGGAAGTATCAGGACTTCAAAAACAATTCAATACACCTATATCAAGAATCTCCACGTAGGAGAATTCTACAACAGTCACGGCTTTATTAACATCCACCATACGGTAGAAACCTATATAATTTTGACCTTTACTTTCACATTTTCACTTTAAAACCAATTCATTTGCCAAGCATGTTCTGCTGGGCCTGATTTTCCTGCCGCTGCTGAAAGTTCAGAGGCCTCCTGAAAAGCAATATGCGTGGCTCAGGGCGATGAATTACACAATGAATCAACCACGGCTTTGTTGAACCCCAATTGCACGCCACTCATTCTGGGTCATAAAACCAATATAAAACATTTAAGCATGCAACCATTTAGTTTCCAGTTGATAAATGAACACAGATAAAAGACTGTGGTTATTTAAGAAGGCAAAAAGCCGTACAAATTACCCCTGATATCAATAACACCGAAAATAATAACAACTATAAAATAAGTCTTCTTATTTTGAAGCCTATGCTTCAGCTGTTGACAGAACTTGAACATAAATTAAGAACATCTTTTTTTTTTCGACAATCCTATTCAAATAGGCCAGCTTATTTTCTTTTACTAATCTTATTTTTTTTAAAATTCCTCTTTGGAGGGGTCATTACCACCCTTGGAACCTTTGCTCGAGCTTTCAACAATGCTTAAAAGCACTGCTGCGACTATCAACAAGAACCATAAGTTCTCGGTTTTAGTAAAACTAGTTACACTAACCCATTTCAAGGAGATTACCATTGTATGCCCCACAAATCATCATCTTAAGACAGCAACCAATGAGAAAATATGCTGCTATGAAAATGAAAATATAAAACTATAATTGAATGCATATCACAACTTAATGGCAAAGTGAGTGATCAACAATATATCACTTCTGATATACAAACATGTTCTTGCAATGCTAGCTATTTAGTCTAACCATATACAAGACTAACACAGATGACAATTTAGCCTTTCCTCTGATGCATATTTGAACGAATGAGTTTTTCCCGACAAAACATAAATATTAAGGACAGTAAATCTCAGTAACACATCTCAATATTAAAAAAGAATGCAGTGAAAAGTACCTTTCTCTGATTCAGCAGTGTGAATGTGAGTGAATCAAGGTTCCAGTAAGAAATTTGCAGTGAACTATTTTGAGGAGCATAAGGAGCTGAAGGAAGTCCTAATACATTCAATGCACCAATCAAAGTCAGCTCTTTGCACGCTCTCTTTAAAGTACCCTCTTTTGCCATGAAAATTACTGCACACATAACCTGAAACGCATATTAAAAGAATACATGAGTTTTTCCCAATAAATAATTAAAGAAGCAATGCCTTGTACACAATACATGTGTTTTTATCAAGACAAATTTGTTCAGGGGTTAAATTAACAATCTCACACGTCATAACAGATGAGGTTACAAAAACTTCTTGTCTGTCAGAAGGGAAAATGAAGTTAAAAAGACACGTTTCACATGGCCATTTACTATTAAAATGTTGCTATTGCTTCATGCACAAGGATATGACTAGAAGATTAACTCCATAAGTAACACATCAAATCACACTCTCCCCAAGTGAATTATAGGTAAGGAGTACCGGCTAAGGTATACATACCAATCATAATAATTTAGATGGAAAAACAAACAAATCATTCTCAAAAAATCAATTGCACTTAACACGCATATTGTATAAAGAAGGTAAGGGCTATGTTAAAAACATCATGGCATGAACTAATGAAATTCCTTTCATTATGAGGAAGTAGACTAGTAGACAAGAACATACAAGTGGGTGTATTGGTTTCTCACTTAAAGTCTGAGGCGTGCACTTCACTTTCTCAGCCTAGGAATCATATTGCTATCTGCATTAATTTATTCAGATCTCCTACACCCAATACAAGGAATGTGAATGCAGCTAACATGGCTTTCTAGATCACTACTTTTAGACAAAACCTCGTTCTGGACCTTACTGGGCCTTCCTCAAGTCCAACGAATAGCTCCAAAAGAAAGAAACCAATGTCTGAACCTCTAAAAACCTCATTGCATGGATTCTTTAGTCTATATTTGAAAATCTTTTTTTTTTTTTTTACTGGGGCAATTTTGCTTAAAACTTCGCCAACAACCACTAAGTTATGACATGCAAGATACTTAATCTGTTGACGATATGGGATTCTAGCATTCATACGACGAAGTTATTTTAAATTACCCTCGTTCACGGGAACATCTTTAAACATATAGCACCTGTCACTACAAAAAAATAGATCTTTAGTAACGACTTTTAGCGGCGACTTAAAAAAATGGTCGCTAAAAAAATATTTTTAGCAACGACTTTATTAAGTTGTCACTAAAAATTGTCACTAAAAAAATATTTTTATTTTTGAAAAGATTTTTAGCGACGACAAAAAAAATAGTCACTAAAACTATTTAGTAGCAATAAAATAGTCGTCGCTAAATATTTTTTGCGGCGACATTGACATAGTCGCCGCTAAATAACCTTTTAGTGGCGACAGGATTTGGTCAAAACTAAAATATAACATTTAACGACGACACAATAGGTCGTCACTAAAAGTCCAAACGCCCATTATCTAACAAAACTTTTAGCGACCATCAGATTAAGTCGTCGCTAAAACAAAACTTTTAGCGACTATTAGTTTTCGTCGTCGCTAAAGTGTGCTTTAGCGACGACTAAAAGTTGTCGTCACTAAAAGTCCAAAATATTCATTATTTATCTAAGAAACTTTTTAGCGACGACCTAATTTAGTCGTCGCTAAAGTGTGCTTTAGCGACGACTAAAGGTAGTCATCACTAAAACTCCAAAATGTTCATTATTTATCTGACAAACCTTTTAGCGACGACCAGATTTAGTCGTCGCTAAAATGTGATTTAGCGACGACTAAAGGTGGTCGTCACTAAAAGTCTCAATGTCCATTATTTATATGATAAACCTTTTAGCGATGACTAAATTTAGTCGTCACTAAAATATAATTTTTAGCAACTATTAGGTTTAGTCGTCGCTAAAAGTCCAAAATATCCATTATCTATGATAAACCTTTTAGCGACAACTAGATTTAGTCGTCGCTAAAGTGTGATTTAGCGACGACTAAAGGTGGTCGTCACTAAAAGTTTAAATATCCATTATTTGTGATAAACCTTTTAGCGACGACAAGATTTTGTCGTCACTAAAACATAATTTTTAGCGACTATTAGGTTTAGTCGTCACTAAAGTGTGATTTAGCGACGACTAAAGGTGGTCGTTACTAAAAGTCCAAATATCCATTATTTATATGATAAATCTTTTAGCGACGACCAGATTTAGTCGTCGCTAAAACATAGTTTTTAGCGACTATTAGTTTTAGTCGTCGCTAAAGTATGATTTAGCGACGACTAAAGGTGGTCGTCACTAAAAGTCTAAATATCCATTATTTATATGATAAACTTTTTAACGACGACCAGATTTAGTCGTTGCTAAAATATAATTTTTAGCGACTATTGGTTTTAGTCGTCGCTAAAGTGTGATTTAGCGACGACTAAAGGTGGTCGTCACTAAAAGTCTAAATGCCCATTATTTATCTGACAAACCTTTTAACGACGACCAAATTTAGTGGTCGCTAAAGTGTGATTTAGCGACGACTAAATTTAGTGGTCGCTAAAGTGTGATTTAGCGACGACTAAAGCTTAGTCGCCACTAAAAGTTATGGCGCCAAATTTTTTATCAAATAAAAATATTTGCGCCAAATCTTTTAGCGACGACTGATTTTATTTGTCGCTAAAAGTTTTCTTTTAGCGACGGCTAAAATAGTCGCCACTAAAAGTTTTGCCGTAAATTTTTTTATTTATTAAAATTTTTTACGTGAAATATTTTTGTAATTTATTTATAAATAAAATATTTGAAATTAGAATATTTTTAAGTTTAAAAAATAAATTATACATGTCAATTAATATATGTAAATATACAGGATAAAAAAATTAATTAGAATATTTTTAAGTTAAAAAAATATTTTTAAAGTTAATGATTAATATATAGAAATATATAAGACTAAAAAAAAATTGTAGTTGTAGTCATTAATTATGATCATTAATTAAAAAAATAAAACTAGAATTTTTATTAAATTTAAAATACATAGTAGATTTAAGAAGTTAAAATTTTAATTTTTATAATTCATGAAATTAATATGTCTAACATTTCATATGTCAAAGAATCCATATATTTAAAATTTTAATTTTTATTTCTATGATTTATTTTATTTATGTGTCCTTTTCAACTTTTGAAGCGACGTAAACAATAAAGAGGTAGAAAGAAAGAAAAAAATAATGAAAGAGAAAAAAATAATGGATAAAAAACTGAACTCCACCTTAATTTCTTATCATTGCAACATTAATTTTAGTTGGGTAATCCTTTTAAATTCCTATTCTATCTTCTTCTTCATCCATTAATGTCTTCTTCTTCCTCATGTTCTACCGCTTTAAACTTGATATTTTATAATGAAAGCAAAAATATAATGATTTCTATGGATTTTTTGGTGAGGGGGTAGCCATGGATGTGAATTTAGAACTTCAATCTTGATACTTTAAACTTGAAGAGATCTTAAATGATTTTTTTTTATGAAGATAAACCTAGTTGTAATGTAATGAGTCCTAGTGTAATGATTTAACATACATTTCCTGTTGAGACAGCCACGTATACAAATTCTAGAGAGATAAGCTGGAGGATGATTTATATTTAGGATTAAAAACTTCAAATGTTTTAGTTTAAACAAAAATATATAATAGATAGATCATAGAAAAAGATACATTAGGCTATTGAAGAATAAAGATTCTAAATTCTTAATTAATTTTTGAGTTCAATTTTGTATTTCTTAATCTTTACCTTCTTTTTATTGTTAATCAAGTACTTGAATTCAAAACTTAAATAGAATAAAACTTAAGTAAATTATAAAAAGCATTATATAATTATAAACTTGTTTTAATGTTAGTGAAAGATAGTAAAAACAAAAATCACAAAATTAAAGCCCTAAACAAACTTTTTTTAAAAAAATAAGTGACCGAATCGCCTTCGGCATTCGCCACGCGTAGATCTCGAAAAAATACCCAAAATCAAAAAAAAAATCACCTCAAACGGAGAACGGTACACAAAGTTATGGCATTTTAAAGTTTTACCCTCCAATCTTATATTTTCTTTATAATTTCTGCTCTAAACCTAAAAGCACTTCAACAGTAAAACCTAGGTCAATTTTCATTCCCCGCCTCTTTGTTTTCCCCGTCTTTCCCCTTTCCCCCTTTCTCATTTTCAAACCTTCTTCACATCTGCTGGTCGATTTGCTTCTCAATCTTCGCATCTCCTTCTCAATCTTCATTCCAATACATCCCTCTGGTCGATTTCATTGTGAATGAAGCTATTCTAACAAAAACATTTCGCACACGAAAAACAGAGTATCCCTAAGAGCTGATTTCGCTGTGGAAGAGGAGAACACAGAAACTGAAGAGGAAGGAAGCTATGTAAGTGGTAATCTAGTTCATTGTTTGTTCCTTCTTTGGTCTATTGTTTGCTCCTTCTCTGGTTCATTATTTGCTCCTTCTTTGGTCTATTGTTTGCTCCTTCTCTGGTGTATTGTTTGCTTCTTCTATGGTTCATTGTTTGCTCCTTCTCTGGTCTATTGTTTGCTCCTTCTCTGATCTATTGTTTGCTTCTTCTCTGGTCTATTATTTGGTCCTTCTTTGTGCAATTGATTAAGTGTTGTGGCTGTGGCTAGCAGAACTGAATAATGCCAATTTTGAATCGAATTTACTTTCTTTTTTTTAGAATTTCTTCTTTCCTCTTCTGATATGTAAATTTATAGTACATTTTGCTAAACATCTGAAAATAATTTCTTATGTTTTAAACTTACTGAATACAATGCAGATTCTCAAGTGTTAGCTCCTCAAACAAATCAACTGTGGCTCCTCAAATCTTTACTGTAGTTACTGAAGCATAAAGGTATTATTTTTTTAAAGTAGTGAACTATATCAAGCTTGGAATTGTAATATTTTGCTATGACATTGGTCATCAATTCTTTTGTTGTCTTGATAGTTTGCTGTGATACAAATGACATGATTTTAATTTCTGATGTGTGCCTAAGCCTTGAGGGTGGAATGGTTCTGTTAAGTGTTGTAAATTTGGTGTCTAAACAAGATTTGGTTCAATAATTCTACCTGTATGTACCTGCATAAGTTCTGATATGTGCCTAAATCTTTTGAGGGTGCAATGGTTGTTTTTAAGTGCTGCAAATTTGGTGCCTAAGCTCTGATATAGACCCATAAGTTCTGTAGGTTTGGTGCTTATAAGTGCTGTAGGTTTGGTGAATGCTATAAATTTAGTGCTTATAAATTCTGAAATGTGCCTTTAAGTTCTGATATGTGCTTTAGAGATTTGGTCCAATTCTGTTGCCTTGATAGTTTGCTGTGATACTGCTGAAGTCTGGTGTTAATTTTGATATATGCCTATAAGTTCTGATATGTGCCTAAACTCTTATATATGCCTATAAGTTCTAATATGTGCCTAAACTCTGATATATGTCTACAAGTTCTATAGATTCCTAAACTCTAATATGTGCATAAACTCTGATATATGCCTATAAGTTCTATAGATTTCTAAACTCTGATATATGCCTTTAAGTTCTTATATGTGCCTAAACTCCGATATATGCCTTTAAGTTCTTATATGTACTTTAGAGATTTAGTCCAATTTTGTTGCCTTAATACTGTTGAGGATTGTTATTTTTTTTTTAGGATGAAGTATGGTGCTTAAGTTTTTTAAGTGCTGTAAACTTAGTGTTCAAATTACATTTTGTCCTATTTCCATACCTATGTGTGTCATACCATCATATATTATATATTCTACCTTTCTATAGTTAAGAAGATTCTAAAGGAGTTGCCTAACTTTGAGTTTTTTCAAAACTTCTCAATTATAGATTATTCTGTCATGAGGTAGAAGATCCTGTTGACAAGGTCTTATCCTATCGACAAGGTCTTTAATTTTCCTCTGCTAAATTTGAGATCTTGTTGACAAGGTCTTATCTAATCAACAAGGTCTTCAATTTTTCTTTGTTAAATTTGAGATCTTGTTGATAAGGTCTTATCTTGTCGACAAGATCTGTTACCTTATGTTTTATACTAGAACAGAGTTTGGTTTTAGTTCAGATCTAAAACTTGGAGATCTGAACTAAAACATAAGTATATAATTCTTTACATGTAACTCTTTACATGTAACTAGAACAAAGTTAAGCAGAGATGTGACGGCATGGACTTAACATAAATATATAATTATTTACATGTAAAAAGATTTGACTTGTCCACAACTTAACTTGCAATAATGTTGATTAACATGTAGGAAGTAACAGAGATGGATAAAAGTTGGATAAAGATCAATAATAGAGTTAATCCAGTATACAGACGAGGAGTTGATGAGTTTTTATAATGGGCCTTTAATCAGCCAAGGGTGACAAATATGATTCGATGCCCATGCAAGGGGTGTAGGAATACAGAATGGAAGACTCGCATTGAGGTAAGGGCAGATCTATTAAGGAAGGGTTTCAGCCCAAGTTATGAAGTGTGGGACTCATATGGAGAAGTTCGTCTTGGTGCTTCCAGTTCATTGCATCAAGATAATGGTGGTGAGGTAGCTGATGATATAGTTGATGAAACCGATGAAGAAGATGATATTATTGGGATGCTCCATGATGCATATGGTCACGAAGATTCAAATAAAGGGAACCGTGAGTCAGAGAACCATGAGCCACCTAATAAGCAGGCAAAACAGTTCTTTGACTTCTTGCAGGCTGCTCAGACTGACCTCTATCCAGGTTGTGACAAAGTTTCTAAACTCTCTTTTATAGTTAGGTTACTCCACCTTAAGTGCCTTAACCATTGGAGCAATAAATCCATGGATTCATTACTAAGTTTATTTAAGGATGTTCTTCTGGAAGGGGCATTAATACCTAACTCCTACTACGAAGCAAAGAAAGTTATTCAAGAGTTAGGAATGAATTACACTAAGATTGATGCATGTGAGAATGACTGCATCTTGTATTGGCAAGAGCACACCAATGCTCAGTCATGTCCTAAGTGCAATATGCCTCGATGGAGGTCAAACAGTCATAGAGGAAAGAAAATTCCTCATAAAGTGCTACGATATTTTCCTATAAAGCCTAGGCTACAAAGGCTATACATGTCTCACCATACAGCTAAGGAGATGAGGTGGCATAATGAGGAACGCATTGATGATGGTGTTTTGCGGCATCCAGCTGACTCTATTGCATGGAAATCATTTAATCAGCAGCATCCAGAATTTTGTAGTAATCCAAGAAATGTTCGGTTAGGCCTAGCAAGTGATGGGTTTCAGCCTTGGGGAAATATGAGTACTAATCATAGTATTTGGCCAGTTGTATTAGTTCCATATAATTTGCCACCATGGCAATGTATGAAACACCCATATTTTATGATGACTCTCTTAATTCCAGGCCCCAAAAGTCCAGGTGATGACATAGATGTGTACCTCCAACCAATGATTAAAGAGTTACTTAAATTATGGGAGCAAGGAGTAGAGACATATGATGCCTATAAGAAGTCTAATTTCAAGTTACGTGCAGCATTATTGTGGACAATTAATGACTTCCCAGCATATGGGAACCTATCAGGATGGTCTACAAAAGGAAAACTTGCATGCCCCTGTTGCCATAAAGATACATATTCTATTTCGTTACGAAATAAGTTGTGCTACTTGGGCCATCGTCGCTTCCTGCCAACCCATCATCCATGGCGACGAAATCGAAGGGCATTTGATGGAAAAGTTGAGCATAGAGTTCCACCCTCTCCTTTAACCGGTGATGAGGCACTTTGTCAATTACGAGCACTAGGTAATGTAACTATGGGGACAGGTCAAAAACGAAAGCGTGGCCATGTCATTGGGGCATTTAATTGGAGAAAAAAAAGTATCTTTTTCTGCTTACCTTATTGGAAAACATTATTGATCCGACACAACCTTGATGTTATGCACATTGAGAGAAATGTTTCAGATAACATCGTGTCAACTGTTATGGGATTAGTTGGAAAAACAAAAGATACAGTAAAGAGTTGGTATGACTTGGTTGACATGGGAATTAGATCTGAATTACACCCGATAGAAGAAGGAAACAAAGTTCTGATTCCAGTTGCTTGCTATGCATTGTCCCCACAAGAAAAGTTAAAAGTTTGTAACTTCCTCGCTACTTTGAAAGTGTCTGATGCCTTCTCTTCAAATCTGTCACGATGTATTAATGTTCGTGACAGAAAAATCTATGGATTGAAGTGCCATGACCACCATGTTTTGTTACAAGATATATTTCCTATAGCATTATGTGGCTTGTTGCCCAATGAGGTATCTGAACCTATATTAGAGTTGGGTAAATTCTTTAAGAATTTATGTTCCAAGTACCTAACAACTGAGGCTCCTGATCATCTTGAATCCCAAATTGCAAGCACATTATGTAAATTGGAAATGGTTTTTCCACCAGCCTTCTTTGATATTATGATCCACTTGCCTATCCATTTGGCAAGAGAGGCAAAGCTCGGAGGGCCCGTACAATATAGGTGGATGTACCCTATCGAGAGGTAACTTACTACACTAGATATGCCTTTTATAAATTTTATTAATACTCTATGTTAAATTCTTTATTCAAATCCTCTTATGTATTTAGGTATTTACGGACATTAAAAACATATGTTCGCAATAAGGCTCGACCAGAAGGTTCAATAGCCGAAGGATATTTGGCAGATGAATGTCTTACTTTTTGCTCCCGTTACTTGAAAGACATCCCCACCAAGTTCAATAGGCCTGTCAGAAACGATGATGGGCTTATGGGAAAGGATGAGACATCCATCTTCAATAAAAGTGGCCAAGTCCGGGGAGGTTACGAATCAAGATTCCTCTCTAATGTGGAGTTCAATCAAGCTTGTATGTATGTGCTCCACAATTGTGAAGAGGTTTGGCCATTCATAGAGTACGTTCGTGGAGCTTGGTAACTCCTTCCAAATAATAACTTCTTCAAGAATTTGTTACCTTAATTATGTTATTCATTGCAGGGAGCATAAGAAGCAGATGGAAATGCACAGATCAACAGTTAAAGAGTTCCCAAAATGGTTTCGTGAACAGGTTAGTTTTTGGACACCGCGTTAGGAATGTACGAATTATGTGATAAATTTTGATCATAACAGAATTTATCAATGGTGATCTCTCATCTCTCATTGTAGGTTGCAAAGTTAAGCGCACAAGGTAAGGCTAGTGATGACCTCAAGAGTTTAGCAATTGGCCCATTCAAAGTGGTTCACCGCTACTCAGCATTTACAGTAAATGGCTTTAGATTCCACACAAAAGATCGTGCCTTAGGCCGAAGAACAGATAATAGTGGAATACTTGTGAAAGGTGATGATGAAGACGAGAATAAAGAGTACTATGGTGTGTTAGATGACATATATGAGTTGTCATATATTGGGTATAAAAAAGTGCATTTATTCAAGTGTCATTGGTGGGATGTGGCTCATCTAGGAAGAGGATACAAGGTTGATAAATTTGGAAT
The DNA here is from genome assembly GCA_026724425.1 of Erythrophleum ivorense. Lineage (NCBI taxonomy): Eukaryota > Viridiplantae > Streptophyta > Magnoliopsida > Fabales > Fabaceae > Erythrophleum > Erythrophleum ivorense. The sequence continues at coordinate 47,316,372 of JAIUCV010000008.1, read as the reverse complement.
CACTAGCGTGAATACCCATTATTCACTCAACTCTAATGAGCCATTTGTCTTAGCATATCAAGCCGAACAAGTATTCTATTTAAATGACATAGTTGATGCAAATTGGCTCATTGTTGTCAAGACAAATCCTCGTGACCTGTTCAATATGCCTGAGGTGACTGATGATGACGTTAGTGGGGACTTTGAAGGAGGGCCCATCGATGAGGCATATCAACAAGATGAGATCGAACTATATATGGTCCTTGACGATAATGTGGGAAATGACTTTGTGGTCCAGTTGCAGAGAGATGATGTTGCTCCAGAGACTCTAAACCATTCAAGCGAACGCCTACAAACACAATGCCCAAGTGCAATTAATGCAGAATATGAATTCATTGATGACAATGATGAGGATGTATCCACTGACAAAGGAGATTCAGAAGACATACTTAGGGAGGATGATGAAGTCGATACTGACACCACAGATACAAACCAAGATTAACTAAGATTCTATGATATTTAATGGTACGTATAATAAATGACTAAAATATTAAATTGAGAAACCTTGTCAACAGAGAGAAGTTTGAAACCTTGTCAACAGGATTTGTTATCTTACAACAAGGTATTCTTTAATTGAGAAACTTATAAAAGCCAAGATCTTGTTGACTTGACTAATACCTTGTCAACAAGGTTTTCGAACATAATAAGTTATAACACATAATAAGCGATAATTATGACAGTTTCTATAAGGTTGTTATTATTATTATTATTATCATTGTTTTAAATTTTTAAAACTTCCCTTCTTATAATTCATTTCTTGGTTAAAAGTTTTATAATTTTACAAATTGACATTGTTCAACTACCTTATTCTCATAATAAATGTGGAATGATATAGAAAATGTCAAGTGCTGGGCGTGGGAGAGGGGCTGGACGAGGCGGACGAGGCTTAGGACGTGGAAATGGACGGGGGAGGCAGAATAATACGAGTGATGTTGCATCCCCACCACGTACGAGAGGGCAACTTGAGCATGATGCACTAGAAGCTCTAGAAGCTCAATATTCTCCATTGCCACTAGAGCCAGTTGGTGAGGAAGAACAAGAACAAGATGGTTCACCTCTTACCCAACCATCACAAAATCAGAGTAGTGCAGGTAAGCAAAAGAAACAATATAAGTGTTTGGTTAATTTTTTGCCTTGTGTCATATATAAGTATATTTATTTTTTATGTATCATAATCTAATCGTTTTCTTTTTCTATATTGTTCAGCTTCTTGCAGCACTGTTAAAAAGGGTCGAGGGAAGTATAAGTGTTTAGGAGTTGATCTTAAAACAAAATTTGGCAACAAGATCTTAATTACCATGTCTAGGACTACTGAACGCCCGATTGGAGATGGAGCTCGAGACTTATCTAGTTACATTGGTTGGGTGGTGCGGACTACTGTGTCCTTAAGAGATGGTAATTGGAAAGATATTGCAAATAAAGATGGGGACACCATGTGGTTGAAAGTGAAGGTAACAAGTTACATATTTTAAATGCATATCTTTAACTAATATGCAAAAACCTATGTTATATTTGCAATTATAACTACTTATAATTTGAATTTGCTATTCTATTTTTAATGTATAGGACAAATTTGAAGTTCGCGATCCTCAACAGGAGATGGCATTCAAGTCTTACTACATGGACTCGATGCAACGACTCTTTAAGAATTGGAAGTCTTCGTTGTCAAAAATATATAAGAACTACATGACTGACGAGGAAAGGCAGGCAGCAAAACCAAAGGATGTTAGCCTTGAAGATTGGGATTGGCTAATTCAGCACTTTAAGTCCGATAAGTTTCAGGTCCTTAGTTCAAACTTTATTGCAGTTGTACTATTATTAATTAAAATTATCATTAACAACACTTTGGCTTTATATGCAGGCTGCAAGTAGTAGAAATTGTAGAAATAGGTCAAAGCAGGTAACATTACATACATGTGGTACTTGCTCATTTGCAGAGGTTGAAGAGTCTTTGGTGAGCATCTCATTGTATTTTAGGAGAAATTTGTTTCTATATTCACTACTATTTTTTTTCATGCTAAAAAGCTTTGAATACTAATGTCTGAAAAATATGTAGAGGGACCCAGAAACAGGGGACCCAGCAACAGCTGATCGAGTATGGGAGGCACAACATACTCGTCGAACAAAAGAGGGGGAGATAGTGTGGGCTGATCCGCAATCCCAGGAGATCCATGTAATGTTCTCAAATTCATTAACTTTAAATAAATTGTTTGTACAATTTTCCATACTTCTAACTCATGTCCTGCACTACAGTCACGCATTCACGATCTTGTTATTCAACAACAAGTAACAAATGAAGAGGCACGCCTAACTGGAGATGAGATATTAGCTACCGTACTGGGGGAGAGATCGGGGTATGTGCGTGGCAAGGGATATGGGAAGAAACCCTCGAGAAAGAGAAGTATCGGCGAATATGAAGTGGAGTCTAGAGTTTCTTCTGCAATAGAACAAGTGCGTGAAGAGATGCGCCAAGAAATGGAACAAAAACTACAAGAGGAGCGAGCCCAAATGCAAGCACAGATGCAAGCTGAAATTCGTGCTCAAATGACTGCCTTCATGGCCACATTCCAACAGGTATCTTTTCACTTTTCTTTTTCTTTTCAATGTTAAAAAACTTAGTGTTATGTTTCTTTTCAGCAGGGAAATGTACCTCTGATGAACAATGCTTCAAGTGGAGAAGCTCAATAATTTTGTGAGTAATTAAGAGTTTTAATGATTGATTATTTAATTAAGACAAATAATGCATCTTAATTTATAACACCATTTTCCTTTTAAATTTTTGACATTAATTTGTTTATGACATATATAATCTTTCAAACATTATGCTTTACTGAAATTGGAAAGTGGTCTCAATTTGTCATACAGGTAATTGCTTTGATGGAGAAAGTCTTCACATTTACAAAACAAAATGAAGTGTCTAGATTGAATGCTAGTGCCCCTCCCTTGAATTACGAAGATTCAAGCAATTACCAATACTAGCTTCTTGTTCTTTTCTTTTTGTTTAGTAATATTGTAATGCTATTTTAAACATTGAATAGTGGGGTCGTGTATGAGTGAGTTTAAAAAATTATTCATATGACAAATTTTTTGTATTTATACTTGTTGGATGAACCTTTGCAGTAATGTATATATCAAATTTGTTAGCAAAGTTTGATTTGCTCTCTTTTTACTTATGTATTTTAAAATGTTAGATTTTGTAAAGGGTATATGTTATTAGAGATTTAAAAGATTTATTTTTTACTATTTATAATATTATAAAATCTATTTTAGTAAACAGGATTGAAGAAAATAATTAAGAAAAATACTAAAAATCTGAAAAAAAAAAAAAAACCCTTTTTAGTGGCGACTAAAGTCGTCGCTAATAGTGTATAAAAAAAAAGAATTTTAGCAACTACTAATGTCGCTGCTAAATCTCTTGAACTAAAAGGTCGTTGCTAAATAGAAGGATTTTTGCGACGAAAAGGTCGTCGCTAAATCTCTTGAACTAACATGTCGTCGCTAAAAGTATGCATTTAGTGACCACAACTATTGGCAAAAGTCGTCGCTAAAAGTTTTTAGTGTCAAAAGATATTTGTCGTCGCTAAAACTATACATTTAGTGACGACTTTTTTCGCCTCTAAATGTCGTGGCTCCAAAAGTTTTGGAGTTTTAGCGACAAAATTACATATATTTAGGGGCGATTTTTGTCGTCGCAAAAAGTCTTTTTAGTGACGATAATTTTTTGGCCACTAAATCTCTTTAGCAATGGCTATAATTGCGGCGACTTAGCGACGATTACATTATCGTCGCTAAATAGTTTTAGCGACGACTTCTGATGCTTTAGCGACGACTTTTGTCGCCGCAAATTCCATATTTTTTTGTAGTGTGTCCATTATCACTGTCGGATAGACAACTGAAATAACAACATTACGAAATGCCGAGCAGGAAAATTAATCAAGAAGTTGTGCAATCATGAATACCGTGGTTGACTTTTATTTCAACATCGAATTTCTTCACCCTCCGACGGCTGCCGCAACTTGTTGTGAAGATTGAAAATGTACAAGTAATCACAAAACGAAAAACTGGAATTGTTGAATGATTATTGAAGCCCCTCCGTATAATGACTGTCAAGAATAGTCTCTTTCCCAAAGTAAAAAAGAAAAGAAAAACGTCTATCCGTAACACTCCAAAAACACAAAAAAAAGAAAAAAGAAAAGAAAGAAAACGCAGACGCCGGCATCACCGACGGAGATGCGGGCATTCCTTTCCCTCCTCATGCAACAGTTTGGCGGCCACAGTTTCAAATCTGTTCAAACATTCTTTACATTGAAACTTGAAATTTGCATGCGTGAATTTGTTGTGCGATTCTTGATCTTTCTTCTTATAGAAGGATTTAAGGCAATTCAGGCAGTGAAAATTTTTTTCGCGCTCTATTTGGGAAGAACGTAGAGGGTGTGCGAAAGAAATTAGAAAAAAAATTTAGATTGGGGAAGATGTAGATTGCATGGGTAACATGAATGTTATATACATAATAGATAATACAATTTTTTACCGCCTGATAACTGATCAACTAAAAAGTTTCACTGTCTTAGTTAAACTGGTCGCTCGGCGTCTTGCTGTGTGCGTAAACGGAGTGTATTTATACCATGTCGCTGTTATTTACTTTTCCACTTCCTATTTCCATTGTTATTATTTCTCTCTTTTTCTTATTATTTGGTTCTTTCTTATTATGTTTATATCAAAGAATCTAATTGACAACACCAAAAATTGCACCAAAGTTTTCCTTTCAGTAATGAGTATCCCAATATAGCTTTTATAAAAGTAAAAAACCATTAGGTGACTGAGATTGTATATATGACTTGAAGAGGAATACAACCTACCAAAAGCTACAAACGAACTGTTTGATCTTCGAGGTACATCGTTTTTGACAAGAAGTCAATTCCAATAGGAGCCTGAAATTCAAATTAGCAAAACATTTGTTACCCTAAAAGCAGGAATTTAAAAAAAAAAGTTACTACAAGAAGTTGCCATTCTCAGTTATCTACTAATCATACATGATAACCAATATAAACAAGGAATATTACAAGGTCAGAGGAATTTAATAATTATAATTCCACTAGATCACCATCTAATTATCAACACTAATCAAGGCCTTGAAACATAATTCTGCAAATACGACCTTTTCTTCCCACCCTAGCATTTCACCAACTCAAACCTTATAGAGTGGACCGTTCTTAATAGATAATGAACTTGTAAGAAAATGGTTTGATTGCATGACCTTACCTTACATCATAATGAATACGTCAATCCTAGAGTTTAAATCTAGTTCTGCTAATAATACCCCAAACAACACACACAAATTCAGAGAAAAAGTATCTACTACAGTGGCGTATATCACAGAATATCTTTTTCCTGCTCCTATTCCTAATTATCTGCGATAAACACATCTTCACAATCACAGCAATAGTTTTACCGATATACATATATTAAGTCACTCATCGATAAGATGATCTTTCCACCTTAAGCACCACCTACATACAGGATATGAAAAAATCTACATAACGAACGAGAACGGCGTTCCCCTCTACCAAGAGAAATAAGAACGTAAAAATATGTTCAATTTCAGATTGATCTACGAAAAAACACAAACAGACGTCACATGTTGGAAATGCAATATATGAAAAGAGATCAACAGCATAATCAAAATACTTCAGCGAAAGAGAAGAAAAGGCGTTAGAAAATTTTCTTTTCACAAAAGGATCGGGAATGACCTGATAGGTGGTGTCGAATTTGTCGTACATGAAGTGGGAGATGATGCTGGTTTTGCCCACCGATTGATCGCCCAAGAAGACGAGGTTGTATTTGGCGAGAGGCGACACCGTCGCCATTTTTGGAGATTGATACGCAAATAAGGCTCAGACCTGAATCTCCCAAATTCTCACAATTATTGAGAGCGAGAATTAAGGGAGAATCACGAAAACGACAACTAAAGCTGATTCTCTGCCCTTCCCTTCCCCGTGCTCTTCCTGGACGGTACGGTAGCCCATCTATTAATTATTATTTTTTTAAATTTTAAAATTTTTTATTGTAAAAAAATAAAATAAAAATAATTTTTTAATTGTAATTTTTTTAAAAAATAATAATTTAAATTAAAATATAAAAATTTAAAATTTAAAATTTAAGCCATTTGACTCATATTTAAACAATTTGGATCACTTCTCCAAAATGTGGAGGGAAGTGCAGAGAATCAGACCTATCAAAGGCAATTTCGAGTGCAACACATTTTACTTATGGGAGGGGACATCGTAAGGCTGTACATGGGCAGAATTGGGTCGGATCAGGCTGAATATTTAGTAGACCTGATACTCTGCCCAATTAAGACATTAAACTTATTTTTATGTTCATAACCCGGCCCTAACAAGTCCGATTTTATGTTGAGTTAGGGCGGGTTAAGACAATCAAGACTTTTTTTATTTTTTAATAAATTAATACTTATAATATAAAAATATCTTTTTACAAACTTACAGGTATATATTTTAAAACAATAGACCTTCAGAACTCTTATATTTTTATTAGTAATAAAAAAATAGTATAGTATTATCAAACAAAATATGAGCTATACTAGCATAATTAACTTTAAGTAAATATGTATATTTTCATTATTCAACAAAAGAAATGTCATGAAGCATATACATTAATTATGAAAATAATTAAGAAATATGGAAGGTTTGTGTAGGTAATAAAAACTACAATATGTAAAGAGAATTGATGAAATAAGAATTATATATATATATATATAATATAGCTAAGATGTTAATAATGAAAAAAAAAACTATTAAGGTAGATTAGACAGAACATGCCTTCGTTCATGACCTGACTCAACTTGATATAGTTTTGTTTAAAATTTTGCCTATTTATATTTTTAGCCCATCCCTACCCACCCCAATTGGACCGAATTAGAGAGGGTCCTTAAGACGTATTGGGCCAATGAACACCTCTAAAAAACTGCCAACCACGAAAGTCAATAGCCAAACCTTTAAACTTTATATTGGCCCAAAATTTGATCTTTCTTGTTGATCGATTCAATCCCATCTTTTTTCTTATTGACACTCTCGTACTCTGTTTGGCCAAAGTCAAAATGGCATTTTGATTTCATTTTGAGATAAATATATTATATCACCCTTTGAGTTTATAAAAAATTTAATTTAATTTTCCTAGTTCAAAAATATTTTATAGTTAAAAATAATTTTATTTTGTATTTTTTATCCAAAATTTAATATCAAATTTAACATTTTATTAATTTAGACACCAAATCTAAATGCAAATTAATAATGTCAAATAAAAAAATAATATTTAAGCCAAAAAATTATTAAATTTAGGAGTAAATTATAATAACTTTCCTTTAGGTTTGGTAAAAGTACACCTAATACCTCTCTTGTATGAAAAATTACACCTAGAGTCCTTTTAATTCATTTTTTGAGTTAATTCTTTTACACAATATGTATTTCCTCCAAAAATAAAATTATTTGACTATATTTACTATCAAATTAAAAATAAAATCACAATATTATGTTGTACAAAAAGCTAATTTTTTTATAAGGAATAAAATTTTATAAAAAAATTTATGTGATATATATCAATATGTTATAGAACTCAAGTATAATTTTTGAAACAAGAGAAACATCAAATATAATTTAACCAACCATATGAAAAAATTAATGTAACTTACTCTAAATTTAATATTTACATTTATTATGAATTATGTCATAATAGGGGAAAATTGAATCATTTTGAAAATATAAGAGAATCACATCTATTTTTAAACTAGTTAGAAACCTAGACTTTGCACAGGATATTTAATTTGTTTCTTAAACTGAAATGTGAATTAGGAAAAAAAAAGTCATAGATACATTCATGAAGTGTTTAATATGTTAAATATTTTTACATGTCCAAGTGCAAAAGCTGCAGAACCTAGTTTAGGGAATCAGATCCTCTGAATGATGAAGTGCCTCTGAAGTCTTAGATCAACGGCTCTAGATTTGCCATGTGGATGGACTAGATGAGTCAATACAAATGCTGCATTTAGAGGAGAATACCCTAACAGAACAGCTTCCAATGGCTTCTTCGATCTCTCACTCTCTTTCATGTCTAGCTAGCAATGGCTTTCTCTTCTCTTCTAATGGCTTCTTCTTCTATCATTATGTAGATCATCATGGAAGTTGAGCGCAAGATCCATTGTAATATGCTTCCTTCTCTCTCGATAATGCACCCCTATTTCTTATTTTTTTGCAATCTCCTTCCCATCTTCCTAGCCATCTTCTCATGTTCTCATGTTTGCTTAAAATGTTGAGTCTATTTGGATTGGTAAACTATTTGGTAACTAATGAACTCTATAACCAATAAACATTCTGATCCTGAAGTAGACTCAAACGTTTATACTGATATATCTAAATTGCATAGTATAAACCAAAGATGATTTTCAATGGGTTTTTTCAATTTGAAACTATTGCATGCTACTATAGTAGTAAGCGATGGCCATGGTTTTATGATTTTATCCTTGATGCTACAACAATTCAATGAGTTCTCTAAGTAGTGTTGGTTATGGTTTTATCCTTGATTGGTTTTCCCTTTTTCAATTCTTTCTATAGATTATTATTATGACTGCCTAGTAATTTGTGAATCCTATAATGGTATACTCCTAATGTTCTTAGGACTATGATATGTACGAATTTCTACAACTAAGACTCATATATGGGATATGGTTATAGAAAATCTAAATTGAAATTAATTGTTCATATTTTAACAACTATGATAGGAATTTTAAAAAAAATATTGGGGTTACATGTATGATATTTTAACAATATGATTGGCTTTTGAACCAATTCCAAATACAAGGAGCATGTTAGGATGGAGAATTTGATTGAATTAAGAATGAAAATGCCAAAATAAGCTCTAGTTAAAGTATGCTTTGATAGCCAAATTTGGGGCATAAATTATTCAGCCTTGAAAGCTAAAAGCCATAAAGAAGCCATAAGCTCAAATCCATTGGGGAAGAGTCGCAAACATATCATTTGGATCTACTCTGGTTCTGGTCTTTTGTTCTGGGTTTAGCTCGTTTGACCATGGCTGGTTATGTGAAATTGACTTGAAACTAGCATTCTCAATTGTCTTACTATCTAGATATACCTAGATGCAAGTAGTGCTTGATAACCCAGAAAGTTTCAAACTTCCCCAAGAAAACCACGAGAATCTCACTACTTTCACGTACTAAAATGAGTAGGGATTTAACTGAGGAATGGATTGAGGGAAATAGTTTTGTTAACTTTTTGAAATGGATCGTTTTGATTATGAAGGCGACGTGGCTCCTTCCTTAGCGTTGAAGTGATGAACGGTGCTGATTGGCTCACTTTAGACAAACTTCAGAGGCACTTAATTTAGAGGATTTGTTTCCCCTAGTTTAGTAGACATTGCAAAATTAATATTGAGTATGAAATTAATATTTTTTTTGTGTAGGATAAGAAACCTATATATGTCATATACTTTTTAAAATTGTTAGCCATTTTAAATTAGAATATATGATTGGGTGAATAATTAAGAAGATAAGTTACCTAAACTTGTTAGCTATTTTAAATTGGAATATATGATTAAGTAAATTATTAGGCTAGAACTCACTTTGATATATATACTCTTCATTACTGGCAAGACTAATCTGTGCTTAACTGCTTATCTTTCCGTATAAGATTTACATACTTGCTATGTATTCTTGATAGTCCTTTGAGAAAAGGTAGTTGTGAACTTGATGAGTTAGGCCTGCAAATAATGTAATAAAGTGAAAATAAATAAAACATATATGTGCTAAGAATGCCGAAAAGAAAAAAGGTGTAAACGTAGTAACACATACTAAGTTGCTTTATTAACAAATAGCATGTTTCTAGGCACATGCATGCCTTTATTTTGAAGGCACCCTCATATTTTAATATCTGAAAAATCTGAGTTCAACAAAAAACAAAATAAAAATCATCAGTTGCTGGTGTTTAGCTTATCACATGAACAAAATAACAATAGAATGGAGAAGCTTATCACATGAACGAAATAACAATAGAATGGAGAAAGCAAGATTAAGAATAATAACCATTAACAATAATAGAATGGAGCAGAGAAAAGAGGACTTTTGTTCAAGACTCAACAACCAAAAAGAAAATAACAACACAATTTATGAAGCCATGCCCCTACAATGCATAGCTGAGTTGAACAAAGTGATTTTCCCCATTCCTGCTGCGAGACTTCAATATGTTTGAGTTTAACAACATATTTCAAGAGTCCTGCATGAAACAGAGCCTTTTAAAAACTACATTATATATATACAACATTGAAATTTTAAAATGAATTAGAAAGGAAGAATTTCATTCACCTCTCATAATCTCATTATAAGCTGCATTTGCCATAACGTGAAGGTGAGGACCATTCAAACATTCCTGTTTATAAGCTATGACATAATCATTTCTATAAATCTAGACATCTTTGAAAGGGTTGAATGCTATAAGCTATGACATAATCAAATACCTGTGCAATAACCAACAGAGATGTTGAGCTGCCCTCAAGCAAAATTTATTTATTTCTCAATAAAATGATTTGTAATAACTCATAAGAAAAGGTCAAGTAGGATTTTTTTTCTTTTAAAATTTATTTATCTATAGATCAACTATTCTACAATTATTCCATATCATTTGAATAAAGGTAATATCAAAGCTCATAATGTAAGTCACATATCTTAGTTACGTAAAGAAATGCTCATGCAAACTTAAACCCATTTTTATCTATTGCTTTTTCTAGGCAATAACACCACATCACATCCTCAACCTCATTTCTCCAAACCAAAAAAAAAAAAAAGGGAAAATAACCTATATTTTGTCTTCTAACAATTTTATCTAAAGTAAATTTCATACTTCATGAACATAAAGACAAAACTTAAGCAAATCTATTACATATACATATTGAATGCTATTATGGATCTGCTAAACAATCCCATATACATGCTGAAAACTGCAATAAATCAACCTAGCATATAAAAATAAGTTACAATTATAAAATTTGCAAAGGATTTACTAACATAATAAAATGACATAGGGAGTAGGAAAAAAAACCACAATCATATACAAATATTCTTTTAAAAAAAAAAGAAGAACATAGAAACTTGAATTTGTTGTGGTATTATCTAGAAACTACATTGATTATGATCATGATCCCATTCCGTATGATATAAATAATTGTCTCAAGTTCTACATGTGGTGTCAATCTCCACTGAAGGTGATTAAACCCCTTTATCTTACTTTTCCTTGTAAATTTTGTATTCATTTATTTTCTTTGTTTTCCTTGAGTTTATATTGTTATTAAACACATTAAAAAAATATATATCCATATGGAAGGAGTTTGACATATAAAGTATGGACATACCAAATCCTTAGTGGAGCGTCTTTTTTAATGCATTTGATGTGAAAAGTTGCAAGGTTGAAACAGAAAAGCATGGTATATTACTGAAAAGTTGCTTGTGGCGACAGAAAATTAACCATATGACCTACCAATATTATCCCTTCAACTTAAATAGACAATGAAAATAAAAGAAAGCAATCGTGACTAATTCCAATACCTAACTCTCAAGTGATAATAGTTTACTACAATCTCTTTTATCTTGTCATAGTTATAGCTTGCAATCATGACCAATTCCATCATTTTTGCATATAATTTAGAGTTAGAAACTATAAATAGTTTCTGCAAACAAAATTTCTATTCTAATAGGTACTATTAAAAAATCATTGTTGAATGGGAAAATGATCGGTGCCTATATCTTAGCCAAAGAACAAAATTTATATTTTAATAGCACATCATATATTTCTTTAAGTCTCTATGATACATCATAGAGGGTATATTGAGAGGTTGTATTGCACAACTTCCAAAATAAACTAAGTTGAATTAAAATTTACAATTAGTGGCAAAACTTAGATTATCTCCTTTGGAAGTGAAATTTAATGTTTAATTGGGTTTTCCAAATATAAACGGATCCTAAAACTAACCTAATTAAGGGGGTTTGATTGATTTAAACTAACATGAAACTAAATTCCTAATTACTACATAAATGCATGAACTAAGAGGCGATTTATGGACTTGTGACTAGCTTTAGATTCGTTCTTTGATATTTACTATTTTTATCCTAATTTAATTGTAAATGATTTGGTCTAAGAGTCTCTAATTATGCTCATGGCAAAATATCTTGAGTTATCACGCAAAAATCAAGAAATTAACAAATTAATGTTGAATTGAAACCTCAATCCCACATCAAATCATCAATTCTAGTCATTAGGATCAATGGATACTAAATTTGATTGATTAATTGATCAATTAGCCTTTGAATTATCACCCTAAGATGTTCAATTAACTAATTAAACCCTAAGGAATCCTCAAATCAAATAATTACTCACTCAATTTCATTTATGCGTTTCATCAAACACCTTAATTGCATATATGAGAAATTGGAAGATAATGAAAATCTAGCACTTAATTCAATCAATTAAATATTCAAATGGTTTCCTAATTAGTATCTAACCAGCCACTAATTATGCACTACATTAATCTCAATTCAATACATCTCAACCAAGCATATACAAAAAAATAGAAAAGTATGGAAAGAGATAAGAATCTTAGCCAAAAATCCTTTTATAATCCATGGATTCAAGCTTCTTCGAGAGCCTTTCTCCTAACTAGCCACAAAACGGAGAATTAATGCTTCATTGGAGATGGAAGTTGGTGGAGGAAATGGAATGGGGATGGAGGAGCTACAGCATGGAGAGTGGAAGATGGAGTGGTGAATGTGCGTATTCTCGATGGGTAGCGTGGATTGATCCTTTATTAACATGCTGCCCGAGTTTATTATAATGTGTTACTCTCATGTGCTCCTTACATGCCTCACTTAATCAATTGTTTCACGTGTTTTGCTCTCCTGGAGGCTTCCTTGTCCAGACCATGCCATTCACGTGCATCATTTGCTCGTTGCTTCAGCTCCTTCCAGCCCCACGTGAGTTTCTTCTCCTGCTTTGGACCTCACGTGCTCTGCCCTCATGCATCTTTCCCAAAATACCCGAGACTACTGCTTCATGCTTATGTGCTGTGCTTTCTTCTTCTCCAGCTCATGCTTCCTTCACTCGCGTTTTCTCCATCGTACAGCTGCTTCTTCATTTTGTGGCTTCATGCACATATACCCATCTCAGCTCCTTCACTTACCATGTTTGTTTTCATCCTCTTCATCTCATTCCACGTAAAACTCGGGACTGCCTTCTCCCTTTTCTAACGCCTAGCTTTCTTCCTTTCCAACCAAACACATAAGTCTTTGTTCTGCTTTTCTCTCAGATTGTGTGCAAGTTCACATGCTGCTTCATTCCTCTCTAACACTACCTTGAACCCGAGCCCTGTAGTTGCTGCATTGTTTTGGAGCTTCTTTTTGTGTGTCACGAGCTCAGCCCGTGGTTCTTTTCAGCTCGTTGCTTCATGTGTCTTCCAACCCTACACGAGCTTCTTCTCCTCTTCCATGCACATAAAACCCGAGCCTCCTCTCAAGCTTCTCTAGCTGCTGTTCTACTCACGTTCTGCATGTAGCTTCATCCTCTCGATGCTCGTGGCATGGGTGCTAAATATTTGTTACTGTGACGCGCAAGAAGCCCAGCCGGTAGCTCCTTCTGATCTGCCTTATGTGTTGATGCTTCCACGGCTATGCATTAACTTTGTGACTTGGTGCATTGTGTTGTGCAGTGATATGTGACTTATGAAGTGAGCTGAGGCTGGAGCTACATGTTAGTGTGTTGCTGTGCATGTGAGTTGGAGCAGTGAGTGCTGGACGCTATGTGGAGAGATTGGAGTGTTGTGCTAGTGAAGGAATATGGGTGTGCTTAAATTAGTCTGGTATGTGCTTATGTTTGTAATGTGGCCACATGGATAGCGCGTGTGTGTGTTTGACTCCCAGCTCATCCATCTCATTCAAGCCATCAACCCATATCCATTTCTTCCACAATTGCTTTCCTAATCAATGTCTAACCAACTATCAATCATAAATTGCATCAATTTCAATCAATTATAGGCTTAACCAAGCAAGTGTGAGAATAAAAATTGATGTAGAAAGAAAGAAAATAAAATAAAAAATTCTTAGTCCAAAATTCCTTGATTTACTCCATGGCTTCAAGCTTCTCTAAGGTCTTCTTCTAAGCTAGCCACAAGGGCAAGGGAGAGAATTAATGCTTCATGATGTGGAAGGAGATGGAGAAGTGGAATGGAGATGGATGAGAGCTCGCGGCTGTGGGATGGAGATAAAATGGAGTGTTAAAACGTAAAAATAAGACGATGTGTGGCTGCTCCTTAATAGCGGTCTGCACGAGCTAATTTCCCCCCCCCCCCCCTTTCACGTGCTTCTCACATGGATTTTTAATGATCAGATATGTTGCTCTCCAAATCAAGGCCTTGCATTAAAACTCACGTGTGTATAAGTGTGTGGGCCCCATTGTGATGGTGATGCATTGCTACTGTATTACACAGCTTCTTCGCCTCTAACCTGTAGCAAAATTCCAGCCTCTTCTCTTCCCTTGTGAGCTTCCTCTCAAGCTCGAAACTCTTTCTTCAAGTTTCCCCCATGCTCCTCACTTGCTTCTTCATTTAACTTTTAATAATCACGTGTTCATTTTCTGCAGCTACCCATGTTTGGTTTCACGTGCTTCTTCATGTGAATCTTCCATGTGTTCTCCTTCTCCACGCTCTATCCAGCCCGTAGTAGTCATGTCAGCCCAAGCTCCTTTCCACATAAAACCCAAGTCTCACTTCCACGTTCTCCAGCTGCTTCCTTTATTATTATCAGCTCTTTCACGTCAAAACCGTAGCTTCTTCTTCATACTTCACACCACTTCTCAAGCTTCCTCATTAGGTGTTCTTTCCAGCTTCTTCTTCCCCAGGACATTTTGCCTCATGCTCTGTTTCACGTTCTGTGCGTTACTTGCTTGCTCAGCCTCCAGCTCGCTCAACTCGTGCTGCTGTTCTGGCCTCCAAGCCGTGAGTGTGTTCGTGCAGTGCAGTGGCTGTGTGTGTTGAGGTACAAGTGAGGAAAAGGGCCTGTGATGAAAAGGGTGGATTATCGTGGAGTGAGCTGCAGCATGCTTGGACCCGTGAGTATGGAGTGCTTGGAGCTAGCTCGTGACTTTGTGCGATTG
The DNA here is from genome assembly GCA_026724425.1 of Erythrophleum ivorense. Classification (NCBI taxonomy): domain Eukaryota; kingdom Viridiplantae; phylum Streptophyta; class Magnoliopsida; order Fabales; family Fabaceae; genus Erythrophleum; species Erythrophleum ivorense. Next base: position 47,301,112 of record JAIUCV010000008.1, on the reverse strand, counting down.
TTTATTCAACGTGGAAGGGAGACGTGATGGATCTGCTTCTTGTTCTTTTCATGAACCTCAGAGTACTATCCCCTCTCCCGTGGCTTCATTTCTCCTGCTTCAGCTCTTCCTTCATGTGACCATTCACGTGCAACCTTGTTTGTAATTTGCGGCTTCTGTTCCTTCTCAAACACGAGAGACTCTCCTTCATACAAACTCATAGCTTCATTTCATGCGCTTCTCTGCTCTTCTCTGGATGATGGACTATTTGTGGATGCTTGCCCGAGCTTCTAATTACCTTCCCACGTGCTTCTTAAATTTCTTTTAATCATCATGTGTCCTGCTGTAACTCCTAAAACCAGTGGCAACATGCATGCATTGTGCATGTGTATTAGGGAACTGAGCTGGAGATGCAAGCTGCTGTGTGCTTCCTTTCTCCACTTTAAAATCATGCCTATTCCACGTGAGGATGAAGCTTTTTTTTGTTGCCACCACGTGATGCCTTCTTCCTTGCAAATTTCCCTAAGTAAAAAGAAATAAAAATAAAAAACAAAGCCCAAAAAAATAAAATAAAATAAAATTATCATCTAAGAAAATGAAATAAAATAGAGTAAAATCATTAAAAATCCTAATTTATTCAACAAAATTTCAAAATATGAGAATTTATTTTCTAAACTAAATAACATCTACTAAAGCTCAATGTGCATCAATTCTTGAATAAAAAGTTTAAAATTAGTGGTTAAAAATATAAAAATATTTGTACTATCACTCCAAATAGCGAAGGGTTATGATTCCATTTAGGTAATTGTTGATAGGCTTACTAAATTAGTACATGTTCTTCCTGTAAAGACAACTTATGGTGTCATAAGATATGTGCAACTCTATTTGAATGAGATACTAAAACTTCATGGTGTTCCAATATCTGTCATCTTTAATTAGGGATTGCAATTTACTTATAGATTCTAGAAAGCCTTTTAGGAGGCCATGGGTATTCGATTGGATTTTAGCACTGGCTTTCATTCTCAGACTAATGGGCAATCAAAAAGGATCATACAGACAATAAAAGATATATTAAGGTCGTGTGTTTTGGATTTTGGTGGTAGTTAGGATAATTATTTACGATTAGTAGAATTTGCTTGTAATAACAATTATCAGGCTAGTATTCAGATAGCACCTTTTAAGGCACTATATGGAAGATGGTGTAGGTCTCCTATTAGATGGTTTGAAATTAGAGAAACTAAGCTACTAGGGCCTAACTTAGTGCAAGATGCTATGGAAAAAGTAAAAATGATTAGTGAGAGATTGGTGGCAGCTTAGAGCAGACAAAAAGTGCATGTAGACCTTCAATGTTGTGACTTAGAGTTTATGATTAGTGATTATATGTTTCTCAGAGTGTCTCCCATGAAGGACATAATGAGAATTGAGAGGGAAGGGAAGTTGGCCCCAAGATACATTAGTCTATTTAAGGTTTAAAGATAGTAAGCCCAGTGGCTTACCATTTGGCATTGTGTAATGTCCAGATTTCTTAAAAACATCATAAATGAGCCAGATATAAAAAGAAGTCCTCTAAATAGAAAAATTTGACGCCAAAGAAAATTAAGACAATAATCTAAAAAATTGAAAATGAGGATATAAAGTTTAAGATGCCCAAAAATCAAAGTCAATGTAGCAAAATAAAATTGACGAAAATATAATGATATTTTTGTAATTTTGGACACTTTTTAAAAAACACAAAGGAGGGGTCTTTAAATGGAAAAAATAAGTTTCTCGAGATTCTTAAGGGCTTAAAAATCATAGAAACCCTTAGAATGGTTCAAACCCCTCCAATTTACATTTTAGAGTATTAATTGATCTAAATTTTGATCGGTTTGTTCGGGAAGGTTTTAAATCCAAATTGAGTGAAACTAAAGGCATTTTATAAGTTATAGGATCTAAATTTTATGATAGAAAAGAAAGTTTCTAAAAAAGAGTTGAAATGAACATAAATAGCAAGAGCCAAGAAAATGGGATAAAAAGGGGAATTTTAAAAAGAATTTTAAGAAGCTTCCTTCTTATATGTGTCATCCCATTTCTTCTCCTCACTTAACCAACTTAAGCTCTATCTCAAACCAGAAGAGAGATCTGCTAAGGGAGACACACAAGGAGGGAGCAAAGAAGGGAGAAAAGACTTAGCAAAAAGGTGAGAAAACTATGAATTTTCATGCTCCTTCCTTCACTAATTTTGTTCTCCTCTTTCGTCTTTTGGTTTTAATGACTCAATTAGGACTGGTTTGTGACTAGTTCAAAGGGAGAAAATTAGAATTTGAGGAGAATTTAGAAGCATAGAGAAGCTCCTTGAAAAAGCTTTGAAACAAGGTAAAAATCATGGCTTATCTTGAATTTATTTGTTTGCTTCTTTCCCATGTATGTTGGGCCAGCACTATGCCCAATCAAAAGAGAATGATTTTTGGTCTTAGCAAAGAAGAAACATAGGTTTTAGAGTATGAGAAACAAGAAAATGCAATGAAATTCAAAAGAGAAGCATTAGAATTTAAGTTGTCAAAGTTACGGATTTTGTTGCACCTTGATATGTATGAGACTTTCTAATGATACTTTAGGTTATCTAAGAGTGTGAACGAGTTCTCAAGACATCTAGGAAGTCTCACAAGTGCCAACTCCCTAAAGAAAATTAAGCAAAGTCCATGGGTGCTCCTTGTTGTGCATGTCTAGGCCAAATCAAAACTGAGCACCTAGGGAGAGTTTTAATTCATTCTAAGGCTAGAAAGGGATTAAGCATTATTAGTGAATATCAAAAGAAGCATTGGAATGAATTTAGGAAGCATGGCATATAAGATGGAGGTGTGAGCTCCATTTTAAGACATAAAGAAATAACTTGTATCTAGACTCCTTGAATTGAAATTATGATGGCTTTAAGGAGTCTAAAAGAAGTCAAGAGACTTAGATTGAATGAAAAATGAGAGCCAAGATCACAAATCCTAAGGGTTGCTTCATTGTATCTTGTATGGAAACATAAATGAGTCATATGAGAAAGTAGGCATGCATAGAGTTTGTATAAAGTTAGAGCTTGCTTCAATGATATAATTATGTCTTCTTTTATGTGTTTAAGCTAAGAGAATCAGGCCCACCTAATTGTATATGTTTGGCTAAAAATGAGAAGAAGAATTAAAGAGAAAAGCTTGTTTTCTTACTTCAAGATAGTTTTCTAATGTTTCTCATATGCATTGCTTAGATGTTTACTTGTCATTAAATGCTTAGTGGTATGTTTAAACTATAAAATATGTTTCTAGCCATTGAGTTCATGTATGATGCCATTATGTTTCTCGAAATATGTTTATAAATGCAAAATAGCTTGAATGGGTATGGTTATGCCAAAAATTCCTTAATATAAGTGATAATGAGCCAAAAATTCTTAAAAATATGTGAGATAAAGCCAAAAATCTTAAGAAGTGTGAGGCTAAGTCAAAATTCCTTTAAAAGTGGATAAGAAAAATATAAAAATTCCAAAGAAATGGGGTGAGGCTAGACCAATGCCCTTTACAGCCTATGTTTGACATGCATGAATTCATATGATAAGAAAAATGAGCTATGTATGTTTATTTGTAGCTTAAATGCCATGCATTTTGACATAAAATTACATCCATTATATATGTTTGAAAGGGTAAAGAGCTACTGAGATTCTTTGAATCTCACTTTTTCCCCACAAATATCTAACCATATCTAGATGAGCCAAATTGATCAAGAAATGGAGGCCAACCATCTTGAAACATGGGACTTTGACAAAGGAATAGATATTTATTCATTTCAATGGCATATTGATATCAAAATATGTAACCATATGATGTATATATGATGTAGACTCTTAATCATATTCAAATGTATGTAGATATGATGTATGTACACATTTTGGAACCAAATGAATGAATATGTAAGCTTTTACCATCCATATGCTATTATGGTTATGTGTATAATTGCAAGTGGCAAAGTGAGAATAAGCTCCATGATGATTTGAACCATTTTCCATGCTCATATATGCTGCAATTGTGCTTTTAGACTTGCCCAAGTGGCTATGGAACCATAGGAAGGTCATTTGGTACCTTGTTATCCCATTATAGACTTCAAATTTGACCATTTCTTGAGCTAAATCAAAGTCTGACCAAATCGATGAGTTTTTGCAAGAAATTTGGCTAGCAAATAGGTCTTATTTGGGGCTTTTCATGAAGCTAAAGATTACCTAAATTGGAGTTCTAAAGAATTTACTATGATTTTTCAAAGTTAGCCAAAGTATGTAGAAACTGTCAAAGGTACAGTTCATATCCCAATTTGTATTTTTGTGTCACTCATAGGTCAAATGGAGTCCAATACTTATAAATTTTTGTAGGCATAAACTATACATCATAAGCTTTCTATACCAATGAGAGAACCTCATTTGGAGCTTTGTAGGGGGAGAAACAAATTTTTGAAGTTCTAGGATCTGATACTATCTAAGAGCATGACCTGATGTATTATTCTATTTTTTTCATGGGTTAACTGTTACTTTCTTGGTCTCGAATTATTTTTATTCATTAAGCATCCAGAGCTTTCCAGAAAGTTATTATATGCATGATTTTAATTTTTTTAGAATTAGTTATAAATTTTCAAAGTTCATATAAGAAATTTGAAACACCAACCTAAGAGCAAAAATCTGATGTTTAGATGTATGGTTCCAAACCCATGCTTTATGAGATAAAATATGATGTTTTTGATATCGATGGATATGGTATGGATATAAAATGAAATTGATGAGCCCACATAGTCCTTAAAGTCAAGAATGAATTAATTGGGTTCTCTGTGATGTAAAATTTTGTTGTTTAATGTGCTATGTTCACATAAATGTCTAAGAATAAGCCATGTGAGATGGTATAAAGGTTAGGGAGCTAAGGTATTACACATTGCCACCTAAGTTGGCTAATGTCCACTTGGTACTTTAAGTTTTGATGTTGAAAAATTATATAACTAATCCCTCTTATGTATTACATATGAAGAAACACCAATGGAAGTCCTGGATAGATAGATTAAGAAGCTACGTTCAAAGGAAACTGCATCTGTGAAAGTCCTTTGGTGCCACCATTTACAAGTAGAGGCTACATGGGAAATAGAAAGTAAAATACATGCAAAGTACCCCCACTTGTTCAAGAATTAAAGTTGGTTCATATTTAAATTCGAGGACTGAATTTTTGTTAAAGGGAGAATGTAACAACCTAAACCCATATGTATAATTAAAAGTTAAATCGATATACTAAGAGTGAAGTCTGGGTCTAGTGGTAGCCAAGCAAAACTTCATATGATGTGTCCTATGTTCAAATCTAGTAGCCTCTTGCACTAGTTTTTTTTTTCCTTTTTTGTTGCTTCTTTGTTATATCTGAAATGCCTTCCAGTAGTTCAATAACAGAGTTGTTTTTTTTTTGTCATTCTCTCTCACCATGTTTTTTTTCAATTGCACATTCTTCATTCTAAAGTCATCTTACCAATTAGAAGTTAGGGGAGAAGGATGTCTAAATCATCGACTTCATCTCCATTCTTTTTTGCTATAGCTTAGTCTTGTTTCTGCTAGTACTTTTTGGGTGTTATCATCTTGCTTTAGCTATGAATGGTTGTTGAATCATGGCAACCATACCCTTCATACAAAAGCACTTCTTTTCAAATTGAAGCTTAGTTTTTGTTTGCTTAAAAAAAAGTCAAAATCACTATATTTTTCCTCATTGTTCTGTGCATTATGTTTCCATTTTCCATTCACTTTGTGATTGTTCAATACATTCCCTCTTGTTTGGCATAGTTTTCTATCTAAGTTATAGCTCCTTGTTGATTGGTTAGGTGTTCTTAATATTGTACAAGTTCTTCTATTCTTGGTACATTATTGCTTCCCCTTTTGGCTCAAAATTTTTCCCTATGCATTTTCCTCTCTGATTCTCAGCCAAACAAAACTAAAATGGGAGTGTGGTAGCTCTTAGGTGTGAGTCACAACTAGATTGGTAAAAAGGCTGAGAGGGAGTAAAGGGAAGTGCATCAAGCCTCATTAGCTCCATTTTTCTTTTTCTTTTTCTTTTTCCTCATTTTAATTCTCGGCCAGCTAAGCACATTCAATGGTGTAGCTGTTCCTTTTTTAGGTGCTTAATTGTGGGGTCATTCATGGGGGAAGGAAGAGGTTAGTGTAACATTTTTAAGGAGGCCACATTTTCATTTTGACCCTTTTCAATGTTAGAACCTTAATGCTATTATTAGTATGGTTCGTGTGGGATGGAGCTTTATGTTCTATTTAGGATTCAAATAATTTCATAAGCTTTTAAGCCACTTAAGGAGAGCTTGGGGTCATAGGCTAGTAGTTGATTTAATTGATTCCCTTAAGCTTTGAATGGGGATAACCTTAATCCAAATTTATGTATATATAATTTTCTTTTTCCTATTATTATTTACTTCATGCATTTATGTTTTAGACTTCTAAAATATTGGAATGGTTTATTGTCAAATAAAGAAAATATAAGAACTTTAAATTAGGTGTTTTGAGGAGTATATTACCTTTTGAGAAAATTTTTTAACTACTTTAAGACAAAGTTTATAAATTTTGTTGGCCAAATATAGGAACTGGAGAAGGAAGATTCATAATCACAATGTGTGGGATTATAATGGTTAAAAAAATTGATAGGATATTTAAAGGAAAAAAAATCTTTTAGTGAGGCAATTTGGAATTATCTAAATGCTAAGATATTGTGAACCTGTGTCATAGGGTATTTAGGGAGTTGGTCGCATCTAAGGAATTAGCAAAGGATATAATAAAAAACTTCTTATATTATTTTAAGAGGTGAGTAAATAATGTTAGCTATATATTTATTTTCAAGGGTTGTGGTTAAACATTCCTTAATTAATGCATTTACTTCATTAAATATGTTTTTGATTATTTACACATTTGAATGTTTATTAAGTATTTCTAGACCTTGAGAATATATATATTGATGATGAAAATTATCTCTGTTGACTATGAAAGTTCTAAATTTTACTTTTTGATTTCTTTACAAAACTGATAATGTTTACTAATATACCTTGTTATCTGTTTAGATTGTAAGTATACATAAATAAGAATTTGATTTACTCTAAGCATATATTTATAAGACAATTTCTTATGGGAGCTATTTGTTTCAAATGGTTAGCTATGGTGCACTCTAATATGTACCTTAGCTAGCAAGGGTGTTGTTAGCCCTGTGTGGTTGACCACCATATGCAAATCTATTCTAATTTTCATGAGTAGGTTACTTAGCATTTATGTTATTTACCCTCCCAAGTTGTGTGTTTTGCATATAGTCTAATTGCAACTGATTAGATACTTTCCACTACATTTGATGATTAATTTTATTGGGAGGATTTTTTATCACCGCTTTTAAAGTTTTAATGGTTGAATTGCTGTTTTTAATAAGACTTTAAGCAAAAATGTTCTTATATATCTTATACTTAGCCTTATTTACTCATTGAACGTTTGACTCATTCCTTTTATTTTCAATTTGTTTCAGATAGTAGAACTAAACTCAATCCCTCTTCAGCAACTTAGAATTGGTCATCTTCCTTCGTTCTTGGTGAGCCTCACATTTGTCACGTGGGCATATTTTGATGATTGCATGAAATCCATATTTTTGTTGTAACAACCAGAAAAAGAAAAGAAAATAAAAGAGAAAAGAAAAGGGAAAGAAAAGAAAAGCTGAAAATTTTCGAAGGCTGAAAATTTTTTAAGTCTGCTAGCTACAGCCTAGCTATAGGGAATGTACCTATTCGTTATAGCGAGAAATGGGCTAGTTATAGCGAGAATGCCTTCTCGTTATAGCAAAAATGCTTCTAGCTATAGCGAGTGCGTGCATCCCATACAAAATCCAGGGAGTAGCTCGCCGTAGCGAGAGCTATAGCGAAGGCAAAGGTCTGGGACTTGTACAAGCTTGCCGTAGCGAGGGTTATGGCTCGCTATAGCAAGAGTGAGTCCGGAAAAGTGTGAAAAGAGAGATTTTGACTTTTTAAAGGCTTCCAAACTTTCCTTACTCTTAGAACCGACCTAAGCTTCGACCAAAGAGAGAGAAAAGAGCTGTGGAGAGAGAGAGAGACTTAGAGAAGCAAGGAGATCAAGCAAAGAGGTGAGTAATCTTTAGATTTCCCTAGCTTTTCTCCTTAGCATGTTGTTCTCCTCCTTTTGCTTTCTCTTTCTATGGTTTTAGAAGTTAATATGGGTTAGGTTCAGAAGAGGGAAGTAGGAAAACTACTCTAGAAGGAGGGTATAACTCATATATTTTCATTTCTTCTTCCTTGCTTTCTTCTTTGAGGGCTTGAGAGAGGAAGGAGAGTGAGTAGAGTTCTAGAGAGAGAATCCCTAGCTTCTTACAGGGTAGTGAGGGTTTACTTCGATGAAGAGCCCCTTTAGCTTTATGAGTACTTAATTGAGTTATGAGAGAATGATTTGGTGCTCTTTGTTGTGCCTAGGCTCAAAAGAAGCAACTCCATCTATTTGTGAGTGTGAAATCAAAGAGGGAGGAGAGAAATCAAAAGGGAAGACTTGTATTATCCGATAAGGTAGCTCTCCACTCTTTTCTTGTTGCATTCTTGGATGTGTAATAGTCATTGTATGCTTGTGTATATGCTTGTATGATGAGATATGCCATTGATGTTGCCTTGATGCATGGGTACCAATATGCTTGTGATTTGAATTGTGGAAATTGCTCGGGTGAGGTGGTGCCGAAAGTCCCTTGAGACGGGTGAGGTGGAGCCAAAAGTCCCTAAACCAAGGGTGAGGCCGATCCAAAAGTCCCAAAGCTCAGGTGAGGCTAGACCAAAAGTCCCTAGAGCCTAATCTTGGCATTGATATGTTATTCATGGCATAAAACATCTATATTGTATCATTGTGACTTGTGTGCATGCTTGACTAGTTTATATGCCTTGATTGCATCTTGAATGAGTATGAGCTATTGAGATTCTCCCGAATCTCACCCCCTTCCCTCTCCCATCTTAATATCCAGGTGGAGTTCAAGGAGAGTCGAGTATACCTCATGGAGCCTAGTAGAGCATAGTTTAGAAGATATATAGTTCTTTTGGTTCTTTTGTTGTATAGGGTGCCAAAATGAAGATGCACCTATTATTTTTGAGTTGTAAATGTGAGAGCATATGTAAATATATGTATAAATAATGTATGGATTGTGCAAAGAGCCAAAGTAATGAGAATGTAGAAATTGGCCCTTTTGAGGCTTATATGAAATGATGTATTTTCTTTCATAGCATAGTGATTTTCAAATGCATGATGTTTTGGATCACTTAGACATTTCATATATGCTATGTTTGTACTTTTAAACTTGCCCAAATAGAGGTTAGAGCATGTGGGAGGTCATTTGGACCCATTTTGAACCAAATGGGGTGCCAAAACCGCCAATTGGGTAAGCTCCGTCAAAGTATGACCGGATGAGCTCTTCTTGGTATGGAATTTGGCATACCTCTAGAGTCTATTGAGAGCTTCTTGAGAAGCTAAAGTGGGTAATATTCGGAGGTCTAGAGAATATTTGGCGAATTGTAGAAATTGGGAAATTTCAATGGTTTGGTCATGGTACTGTGCATTAAGTCCGAAAATGAAACCATGTCATTCATAGACCAAATGGTGTCCAACTGTCATGAAATTTTATGAGCATAAACTAGATATTCACAGTGACCTATACCAACTAGAAGCACCTTAATTGGAGGTCTGTAGAGAGAGAAACGACTTGCTGAAGTTCTGTATCAGCATCAGGGAAGTTTCTGACCTTCATTACTGTTCCATCGGTTTTCGAGGTCTTAGAACTCCTGAACTGATCTGGACTTATTTTTTTTCCTCTATTTAATATCTGTAGCTTTCCAAATTGGTATATTTTTCCCAGATTGGATTTTTTTGGAATTAATTACGAATTTTCGAAGTTCATGACAGTAAACTGCACCAGTATCAGGGACAGCCGGACATCTGTTCCTATTTTGATGTCAATGATGGTCTAGACGTTGAGATTTTGGTTGGAATTTATTTTTAGTGTGAAGTTAACATCCCAAGATTTCTAGAGAGCTATGATTTGCTTGATTTCCATTTTTCTAGAATTAGTTATGATTTTCCCAAGTTAGAGCCAAAAATCTGACTTATGGGCCTGTTTGAGAAATTGCATTTTCTTGGTTTTTGGCTTCATATCCGTGGTTTGTGAGTTGTTTGAGACTATGTACAAGTCTTATAAATGGTTTTTGAGTAAAGAACATGAATGATGGGTTCACAGGACCCACGGGGCAAAATATGACCGGTTAAACCCCGACTTTAAGTAGTGAAATACCACGGTTTCGATCATTTTCCTGGGAAATCATATGGAATCAAGCCTAGAGGGAGTTGAATTGGAGTTAAGATACTATGGTGTTACATTTGTCCTATAGTATGTTGTATTTCACTCTATTGAGTCACAAACAAGATCCCTTGTAACACCTGATTTACTAAAAAAAGGCAAAAAATGTATGATTTTCAAAGGAAGTCCCTTAAAGCAAAGGGAAAGCAGCCAAATAAAATTATAGTAGTAATCTAGACCCCTAAAATAAGTTAGGATATTTTTGTAAATTTTGAAAATTTTGAAAAACTTTCACGAAGAATTTTTAAATGAAAATTTTGAGCCTTTTAGGGTTCTCAAAAGTTCTGAAAACTATAAGAACCTCTAGAATAGTTAAAATCTCTCTAATGAGCAATTTCTGTAAAGGGTTGACTGAAATTTGACGAATAATTCAAAATGATTTCAAATCTAATTTAGGTGAAACTAAAGACAATTTATAAGTTAGAGGACCTAAATTTTATGATGGCAAAGAAGGATTTTAAAAAAGAGTTGAAATGAGACCAAATGGAGAAACCATGGTTTAAAGACTAAATTGAAAAGTAAAAAAGTAAGACAACTTTACCTTTTTGGCCTTAAAAAACTTTTATCTCTTCTCCCACCTCTCCACTAATTTTTTTTTTTGCATGGGCAAATTTAGAGAGAGAGGCTAAAAGGCGTTCAAGAGAGAAGGAAAGGAAGCTTTTAAAAGAGTAAGATTTTCTAGTTTTTTCATACTCTTTGCTTCTTTAAACTTGTTCCTCTCTTCCTTCTCTCTCTTTTTATGGTTTGATTGTTTATTTTAGTGTTAGTTTATGGTTAAGGAAATGGAGGGAGGAGGAGATTTAAGAGAACTTATGGGAGTATGAAATAAAGCTCTTGACAAGCTAGCAAATGAGGTAAGAAACCATAGACTTCTTTTGCTTCATCTTGTTTTCTACTCTTAGTCATGTTTGGGTCAGATCTAGCTCACTTAAAGGAAGATGATTTCTAGCCTTATCAAGAAAGAAACAAGTGTTTGGGAGTGTGGAAATTAAGAAGAGTCCATTGGAGAGAAATGGGAAGCAATGAAATTCAAGTTGGAGAATCTTGGGGTTTTGGAAGAAATGCTCAAATCTGATATTTCCTAGAGACATTCTAGCTTATGTAAAATATTGTATGAGTCTATTAAACCTCTAGGAAGATTTATATGAGTCATTCCTCTAAGAAAAAGCAAGCTACTCTATAGGTCTTCTCCTAGGGTGTTGGTTTCAGCCTAGAGAGGAATATTGTACCAAGAAAGTAATTTTTTTTATTCTACGGTTATAAGAGACTTAGATATGAATTATTGGTGCTAAAGGAACCAATGAATTAAAGTTAGGAAGCTTGGTCTGTGAGATACAAGTTTAGGTCCCATTTAGACATAAAGAGACAACCTAGAGTTTAGCTTCCTAGATTGAGTTTATGGTGGCTTCAATGAGTTTATATGGAGCTATGGTTTAAAAAGAATGAGAATTGGGAGCCAAGAGTATGATTTCAAGTGTTTGCTTCATTGTGTTATATATGGCCCTTATTAGAGTTTAAAACCAAGTAAGCTAGCATAGATGTGTATGAAGCTAGAATTGGTTCTAAGGATTAATTTAAGCCTCATTTGATATGTCTAGGCCAAGTGAATCAAGATCTCCCTATTGATGGGTGTTTGGCCAAGAAGAGCAAGTAAAGTGAAAGGGAAAACCAAGGGGAAAAGTTATATTTCCTAGCATAAGGTAGCTCTCTAATCTTTCTCATAGACATTTCTTGATTCATTACTTGTCTTGGTTTGCTTGTATGTGTTCTTGAATCAAGTGAATGGTTTATAGCCATTAATTTAAAGTCTTGGTACCTTGACATGATTTTTGAACTTATTTGAAAGTGTGATTGCTTAAATGGGCTTAGTAAGGCCAAAAGTTCCTTGAGGAGGGTAAGAAGGAGCCAAAAGCTCTTAATAATGGGTGAGACAAGGCCAAAAGTTTCAAGAAAGAGTGAGACCAAGTCAAAAGTCCTTAGATGTGGATGAGGAAAATCTAAAAGTCCCAAGAATTTAGGTAAGGCTAAACCAATAACCTTTAGATCCTATATTTGAGTTGTTTGAATTTAATTGACATGAGAAAAGTGGCTATGTATGGCTTTAGAAATGTTTATGACATACTCACATTTCTTGACTTGTAATTACATCATATATGTATATTTAAAAGGGTAAGAGAACTATTAGGATTTTTTAAATCTCACTCTTTCCCCCATGTATTTACTTTTGCCTAGATGAAACCCAAGGTCCAAGTAGAAGGGGTAATGTGGCTTGAAGTGAATAGTTTGACACTAGAATAGGGATTTTTGGTACTCGAATGACAAGAGTAATGTACAAGAGTTGTATATATGATGTAAATAGTTAAACATATGGAAATTCATGTAATTATGATGAATAAAAGGATTTTAGAACCAATTATGTAGGTATGTATGTTTTTGACATCCATGCCTAGTTGGCCATGCATAAAGGATTTTAAAATCATGATGAAAACATTTAAAACATGTGAATTGGCCATGCATAAAGGAAAGACATTCTCAACATGTGAGTAGGCCATACATAACATTTAAAAGCTTGCTAAGTACATGGAGTAGCCTCACCCACTCACTTGTGGCTTTTGGACTTGCCTCACCCATTCTTAAGAGGTCCTTAGACTCAACCCTTACTCTTTGGGAGTCAACCTCACTTTTGGGACACCCTTTACTTTGTCTCAACCAACTTGGGGTTTGGCTCATCCTCACCTTTGCTAAAGGGTTATTGGCTTTTCCATTTCCTCAAGCAAACCAAAACAATCATATAAACCATCATTTCAATTCATAACATATCATCATGCTAACACACTTCTCATAGCTCATATCATTCATACACACAAGTAAGACAATGTAAACACACAATTATGCATGAGAGAAAGTGGAGAGAACTACCTTATTAGCTATTCACTACTTTCTCTTTCACTTGTCTCCTCCCTTGTGGATTTCACTACCACTTCTAGATGGGGGACTTTCCTTGAGCCTAACCACACAAAAGCATGGAATTAGTTCATTGATACTTGATTCTTAAGCTAGGGATCTCTCTCTAATCAATCTTACTAAGCTTCTCAAACTAGGTTTCTTTCTCTCACTAGAATTCATTAGCTATCCTCTTTCTTTTCTCAACTCTCAAGTTCTTACAAAGGGAAAGCAAGAAAGAGAAGACTCTATACTTCTAACCTCTCTCAAGAGTGGTTTCTCACTCTCTCTCCTCTGAACCAGACTCAAGACCTAACCATCTTTGCTATATAAACCGTAGAAAGAGAGGGGAAGGGGAGAAGGGTAACATATGAAGAGAAAAGCCATGAGAAGCCTTACCTTTCTTGTCCTTTCTTCTTCTCCTAAGCTTCTCTCTCTCTCCTCCGCCCTTTTCTCTCTCCTAGTACGAGCTTGAGTCGGTTAGAAGAAGAAAGAAGAGATTTGGAAGCTTTTAAAAAGTCAAATTCTCTTTTTCTCGCTTTTCTGGACCGCTCTCGCTATAGCGAGCCATTGCCCTCGCTACGGCGAGCTCGTGTCTGTTCCAAACCTCTGCCTTCGCTATGGCGTCGCTACGGCGAGCTCGGGTCTGTTCCAGACCTCTGCCTTCGCTATGGCGTCGCTACGGCGAGCAACTCCTTGGTTTTTGTATGGAATGCCGCACTCGTTATAGCTAGGAACATTTTCGCTACGGCGAGCAACTCCCTGGTTTTTGTATGGAATGCCGCACTCGCTATAGCTAGGAACATTTTCGCTACAGCAAGAGGGCATTCTCGCTATGGCGATGCCATTTCTCGCTATGGCGAGAAGACTTAGAAAATTTTTTAGCTTTTCGAAAATTTTCCAGCTTTCTCCTTTCCTTTTCTTTTTTCTTTTCTTTTCTCTTTTCTTTTTCTTGGCTGTTACACTAATCATGGCTTGAAATTAGAGCAAAAACGGCTAAACAAAAAAGCCAAAAATATAGTGGTATTTTCATAATTTTGGGCACTTTCTATAAAATTCAAATGAGAGTTTTTAAATGGAAAAAATGAGTTTATCGGGGTTCTCAAAGGTGCTAAAACCTATAAGAACTCTTAGAATAGTTACAACCTTCCATTTTATGTTTTTAGTTGTCAGTTGATCGAAACTTTGATCAATTCATTTGATAAGATTTTAAATTCAATTTAAGTAAAACTAAAGGTATTTTATGAATTAAAGGATCTAAATTTTATGATAGAAAATATAGTTCTCAAAAAGGATTTAAAATGAACTCAAATGCTATAGTCAAAGTATAGTAGCAAAATAATAATTATGGAAAAAATTAAAAATATCACCCATACCTTTTTTTTATGTCATTCATGCCTTCTCCTCTAGTTTTGTCGACTTGCTTTCTACCCATGATCATTAGCTATGGCATGATGAAGGGAAGGAGGAGAGAGAAAGGAAAGAAAGCTAAATAGGTAAGCATATATGTAAAATCTCATATTATGATAGTTGGTAACCTTGTTCTACTCTTTATGCTCTTTCTAATAGTGGTTTTAACTTCATGAAATGATAATTTTGGTCACTAACCTCATGAGAAAAAGTGGAGGTTTGGAGCAACTAAATAAAGCAAAGGAATCATCATTTAGTAAGCTTTCAAATGAGGTATGTCATGCAATAAAAAGACTTATTTTTCTTTGAATTTCAATGGCTTCCATATTAGGTTTAGAGAGAGAAACTAAAGAGGGGGAGTGAATTTGGATGAAACTTGATGGAATTAAGGGATATAGAGTGTGAAAAACAAGATTGTGCAGTTGGAATTCAAAAAGAAACATTAGAATTTAAGTTAGCAAGGTTAGGGATTTTGTTGCACCTTGATATATAGAAGGCTTTCTAATAATAATTTAGGTTGTCTAAGAGTGTATATGAGTTCTCAAAACACCTAGGAAGTCTCCCATGTGTTAAGTCCCCAAAGAAAAATTGCAAAACTCCATAGGTGTTATTAGTGGTGTGTGTCTCAGCCTAACCATGATAATGCACCTAGAGAGAGTTTTAAATTGTTCTAAGGCTAAAAAGGGACTAAATATGATAGGAGAACATCAAAATAAGCCTTGGAATAAATTTAAAAAGCATAGATTGTGAGATGGAGGTGTAGGCTCCATAATGAGATATAAAGAAGCAACTTATAGATAGGCTTCTTAAAATGAATTTGTACTAGCTCCAAGGAGTCTAAATGGAGTTAAGAGACTTAGATTGAAAGAGAAAATGGAGCCAAAATCATTAATTCTCATAATTACTTTATTGTGTCATGTATAAATCCATAATTGAATCTTAGAACAAAGTGAGCTTCCATAGAGTGTGTGTGATGCTAGAGTTTGTTCCAATGATTGATTCATGCCTCATTTAATGTATCTAGGTCAAGAGAATCAAATGCCATCTAATTCTATAAGCTTGGCCAAAAAGGGGAAAACATGTTAAGGGAAAAGTCTGATGTTCTTATTTCAAGGTAGTTTTCTAATCTTTCTCATATGCATAGCTTGGTTTTTTTTTTTCTTCTCATTGAGTGCTTGTGTGTATGTTTGCTCTACAAGAATTTTTTCTAGCCATTAATTACATGTTATGATATCATTATATTTCTTGAAATGTGTTTACATATGAAATGTGGCTTGAATAGGCATGATTAAGCTAAAAGTCCTTTAGTATGGGTGAGATGAGCCAAATGTCCCTAAGATTGAATGAGACAAAATTGAAAGTCTCAAGAAGAGTGAGACTTAGTCAAAAGTTCTTTAAAAATATGTGAGGCAAATCCAAAAGTCCCTAAAAAGTTAGATAAGGCTAAACCAATGCCCTTGAGAGCCTATATTTGACATGTATGAGTTTATATGATGAAGAAAATGATTTATGTATATTCATGACTAGTCTAAAGGACATGCATGCATTCTTTGACATATATAGGCATTCATTATGTATGTTTGAAAGGATAAAGAGCTATTGATATTCTTTAAATCTCACTCTTCCTTATTTTTTATCTAATCATGTCTAAATGAAGTTCAAAGAAGCAAAAATAAGGACTAAGGAGCATGAGTTACCACAGTTTGACAATGGAAAAGCTCTTAATGTAATGTAATATCAAAGCATATGTGTATGAGTGGTTTATGGCATGTAAACGATTGAGCATGTATAAAAGTATGTGAATATCATATATGAATTGAAGTTGGAACCCAATGCATGTTTATATAGATTTTTAACATCCTTAGACCTTGTTGCATATGTGTATAATCTTAACTAGAGAGGTGATTTTGAGATGCTTGGTGAATTGAGCCACTTGAGGTGCTCTTATAGGCTACATTTGTGCCATGGAATATGCCCAAATGGTTGTGGAATAATTAGAATACCATTTGGTGACACTTTGACCAATTTATAGTGTTAAATTTGACATAATCTAGAGTTAAATCACAAACTGACCAAATGAACTAGTCTTGGCATGAAATTTGGCACACTCATACAGCTTAACTAGATCTTTTCACAAAGTTAAAAAACACCTAATTTGGAGTTTTAGAGAATTTATTATAATTTTTTAAAATTGATTAAATTATACAGAATTGGTGATGGTATTATTCATATAGTCAATTTATATTTCTATGTCATTCATCAGTCAAATTAAATCCAATACTTATAAAATTTTACAAGCATAAATTAGACATTACAAACTTTCCATATCCATTGAGAGTACCTAATTTGGAGCTCTATAAAGAGAAAACCAAATTTTTGAAATTTCAGACCTTAGAGTTATCGAAGAACAAACTTAATGTATGAGAGAAATGTTAGAGAGCTACCTTGAATGCAAACACACATACTTTTCCTTGATTTCTCTTTCCCTCTTTTGGTCGCACACTTGTAAGTGGGTGGAGTATGATTCCTTTGGTCTAAACACATCAAATAGCATCCAATTACATTCTTGGAACAACCTTTAACACCACACACACTCAAAGGAAGCCTACTTTCTCATATAGTTCAACTATGGTTCTATAAAGCACCTAATGAAACAACTATAAGAATTTAAGATCTTGGCTCCATTCTCTCTGTCAATCTATGACTCTTGACTCTATTTAAACTCCTTGGAGCCATCACACATTTATTGTCAGAAGCCTAGCTATGTGTTGCCTCTTAATGTACTTATACCTCTAACTCTCAATTGATGGCTTCTAAATTTTTTCCAAAGCTTCCTTTAATACTTTTCCATTATATTTAGTCCCAATCTAGGCTTAGAAAAATTTATAATACTCCCTAGGTTCTTGAGCTATGCTTGGCTGAGACATGCTTAAAGATTTAGACTCATAGACTTTTCTTTGTTTCCTTAAAGGAAGAAGCACTTGGAAGGCTTTTTAGGGGTCTAATGTACTCATACAAGGTCTCACATAAGCCTAATCACCCCTAGGAAAAATTAGATTTCAAATTTCTCTCAAAACCCTAAAGTTGCACCAATTTGGCTTTCTTGGTTCTCTTTGCTTCTTTATTAATTCCACTTGTATCTTCCTAATCCTTGCACCCTAGAACCCCTAATGCTACCTTAAGATGGTCAGAATTTATCTCCTATGGAATGGGATCAAGGTTGAATGAAAAACACCATGAGAAAAGGAGCAAGAAAAAGCAATAACATCCTTTGGTATTTACCTTGTTTATAAGCCTTCCAAGAGCACTTTCTTATGCCTCTAAGAGCACTTCCAAATTCTCTCTTCCCTCTCCTAAACTAACCACATATCAACATCAAATTATTCACTAAAACTATGAGAAGAAAGAGGAAGAAAAGGGGAAGGAGTTTAACAAAGCAAGGAGTAGGAAAAAGTGGCTAGATCTTACACTTTCAAGGCTTACTTTTTCTTCCTTTTGCTCCCCTTTGTGTGCCACTTCAAGAAGCCTTTGATTCTATATTTAGCCATCCACAAGTCAGTCAAAAGATAGGGAAGAGTTCTAGAAGTTCAGAATCATAAGGTGGTTCAAATTTTTTTCCAATTTCATAATTTCAACTATGTCCTAAACTTGGTTTTCCCCATTTGAACTCATTTTAACTCTTTTTTGAAAACTGTCTTTTCCATCATAAAATTTAGGTCTTTAATTTATAAAATATCTTTAGAATCACTCAATTTGGATTAAAAACCTTCCTAAACAAAAAGGTTAAAATTCAGGCCAATTGACATTCAAAAACATATACCAAAGGGGTTTTAACTATCTTAAGGGTTCCCATGGGTTTTAGGACCTCTGAGAACCCCAA
Source organism: Erythrophleum ivorense (assembly GCA_026724425.1). Taxonomy (NCBI): domain Eukaryota; kingdom Viridiplantae; phylum Streptophyta; class Magnoliopsida; order Fabales; family Fabaceae; genus Erythrophleum; species Erythrophleum ivorense. Next base: position 47,282,494 of record JAIUCV010000008.1, on the reverse strand, counting down.
AAAGCTCTAATTTCCCATTTAAAGTGCTCATATTTATGAAAATACTACTATACTTTTGGTAATTTTATTGAACTACTTTAACTTTAGTTTTCAGGCATCTTAAACCTTGGATCTTTATTTTTTATTATTTAAAATTTTATTTTAATTTTATTTGGCTTTAAATAATTTATTTCAGGAGACTTACTTTTCAAATTGACTCATTTTGATGTTTATATGAAAAATTGGATATTATAGAATCCAAAAGAACTTGATATTTTTAAGCATAAAAATAAATGGCTAAAGTATCATCAATAATGACTTATATGTAAGAATATGCCCTGTCCTAATAAGAGAGAACATTAATTAAACACCAATCTCAAATCACCTTCCAACACATTGTTTGAGACAAAGGCCATTCATTAAGGGGGCTCCTTCTTTTATGGCAGTTGCTTCAAGTAATAAAGGATTAACCGCACCTTTAATTTAATTTACTAGGCCAAAGTGCCTATTTTATGGCCCTCCCAATCATAAACCACACAACCCATGGTTCCATTCCCATCTTTAAGTAATAAATCATTCCTTGAAATATCCATCCGTATGTTATTACTTTTTTTACCAAATAAAGTAGCAAACACTCACCAAGAAAACTAATTGCTTGGGACTCCATCCAAATCCTTTAACTTCAACACCCTTCTTGAAGCTATCAAAGTATTTCGAAACCTTAAATTGAAAAGGAGCATTGTCCCACACCATAGCCAAGTTCCAACAAGTAAAAAAGGAATGAAAAGAGGTTTTAGTCTCATCATTACAATGGAAATAAGAGCCTTCTGCCTTTATACCCCTTCTATTCAAATTGTTCATTATGGGAGTAGTATCTTTTAAGATTCTCCACTCCAATTAGTTTGAATTTGTTTAGGAGTTGTATATTCAAACATCCCTTCTAAATGTTACTATCATCTAATTCACAATATTTACATCCCTATACTTTTCATTGATGCATTTAATAGATAGCTAAAATAAAGTAAGAACTTACAAAACATTTATAAATCATAATACAATTGAAATTTATCTTTGATTAAGATTAATCAAATATTGAATAAAAGATAAAAAGTGGTTCTGTAATATTAAGGACTTGGTATTCAAGTTAAATCTCACCAATGATCATATAAATGAATGATTAAGAACTTACAAAATATTTATAAATTGGAATACAATTGAAATTTGTCTCTGATTAAGATTAATCAAATATAGAATAAAAGATAAAAAGTGGTTCTTCAATATTAAGGACTTGGTATTCAAGTTAAATCTCACCAATGCTCATAGAAATTAATGATAAAATGACTTATGAATGATAAGACAACTTTAGCTTCTAGTAGACAATCTGTGTAATGAACGATTTTTCCTAAAACATCATAATTGAGCTGTATAAAAGTAAATCCTCCGAAATAAGCTAGTTAAAGTCCTATAAAATTTGAGTAGTATCCTAGGCTCCTAAGAATAAGAATCCCAGGCTGAGATGAAATTACAAAAGGAGCTACAACAGTAAAGCAAAATTTTTACGAAATTATGATGAAACATAATGGCATTTTCATAAATACGTGTAATTTTTGAAAAACTCATAGGAAGACTTTTTAAATAAAAAATTTGAGTTCTCCAGGGTTCTCAGAGGCTATAACAGTTAAAACCCCTTCCGGCATACATTTTTTAATGCAGGCTAACTCGAATTTTAATTGGTTTATCTGAGAAAGTTTTAACCCTAAATTAAGTGATTCCAAAGTCATTTTATAAGATTGGGAACCTAAATTTTATGATAAAAAAGATGGTTCTAAAAAAGGAACTAAAACGAAGCTAAAATAAAAATACCACAAATGTGGGATGTGAACGTCATTTTTATGAACAATTTCTTTTTCCATTGGCTTTAAAAGGAGGCATCCCACTGCTAGTCTATTCTAAGTGACTTAAGCTTCATCCAAAATAGAGAGGGAGGCTAGGAGAGAGCAACACATAAGAAGAAGCATAAGAGAAGGAAGAAAGAGTTAAGAAAGGTAAGAAAATCTCAAGAATTTCATGGCCTTTCTTCTTGAAACCTTGTTCTCCTTCTCTCAAGCTCTCTTTCCATGACTTTGGATATTTATATGGTTTTGTTTTAGCTTTGATTCAGAGGGGAAAAGTTAGAGATTCAAAGAGAAGGTTAAAACAAGAAGAAAAGTTCTTGAAATAAGCTTGATTCAAGGTAACTTCCTTCCATTTGTTTGTTTCTTCTTCCCTTGCTTCTTCTTGAGTGTCTTGACCAACTTGAAAGCTAGGGAGAAAGGGAAGTTTCTAATTTAAATTAAGTACAAAACCCATGATTTAGGCTATGAGAACTTAGAATATGCAAAGAAATTGTAAGAAAACTAAGTGAAATTCAAGAATGGAAAGTGTGAGACTCTTAAACATAATGTAAAAACTGATTTGATTCTTGAGTTTTCTTGCATGTGTGAATGTTTATTTGAGCTCCTAATATAATAACCAGGATTTCAAAAAAAATTTTAAGTCTGCTAGCTATAGCCAGAACACCTGTTAACTATAGCAAATATACCAGTTCACTATAGCAAGTTTTCAATTCGTTATAGTGAAGGTATTAGTTCGCCATATCAAGGATGTTGCCCGCTATAGCGAGTTCGTATATCCCATACAAAATCCAAGAAGTTTCTCGTACTAATGTGTGTCATAGCAAGAACAAGGACTTGGGACTGATAAGTGCTCGTTGTAGCAAGGGGAATTTTTCACAATAACTAGACTTAATTTGGAAGAATCATGAAAAAGTAAAAATTTTCTTTTTAAAGGATATAGGAAGGCCAAGTGCTTATGTATACATATTCTTTTTAAGATGTAAATGCTTGAACTAATGTAAAATATGTATAAATAATGTATGAACCATGTATAGAGCTAAAGCAATGAAAATATGAGATTTGGCTCATTGTGGCTTATATGCAGTAGTATATTCTGGCCTGTAGCATAGTAAGTTTGAGATGTATGATGATATGGACTATTTAGGTGTTTCATATATGCTATGTTTATGCTTTAGAACTTGTCCAAGGGGTGCTAGAACATGTGGGAGGCCATTTAGACCCACCTTGAACCATTTTGGGTGCCAAAACTGCCAAATTTGTGAACTCCGTCAAAGTATGACCAAATGAGCTCTTCTTGATATGAAATTTGGCATGCCTCTAGAGTTTATTGAGAGCTTCACAAGAAGATAAATTGGGTAATATTTGGAGGTCTAGGGAATATTAGGAGAATTATTGAAGTTAGGAAATTTTGATGGTTTTGGGTCATGGCACTGTGCAACAAGTTCAAAAATGAATCTATGCCATTAATGGACCAAACGGTGTCTAATTGTTATGAAAGTTTATGGGTATAAACTAAATATCCATAGTAACCTATACCAACTAGAAGCACCTCAATCGGAGGTTTGTAGATGGAGAAATGACTTGTTGAAGTTCTGTGTTAGTATCAGGGAAGCTATCCGATCTTTGTTACTGGTCCATCAGTTTTCGAGGTCCAAAGACTACTGAAATGATATGAACTTATTTTTTTCCATCGATTTAATATATGTAGCTTTCCAAATTGGTGTAGTTTGACCAGATTTGATTTTTTTGGAATTAGTTATGAATTTTTCAAGTTTATGACAGAAGGTTACACCAGTACCAGGGACAGCCGGAGAAATTACATTTTCTTAGTTTTTGGCTTTATATCCATGGTTTATGAGTTGTTTAAGGCTATGTACGAGTTTTATAAATGGTGTTTGAGTAGAGAATGTGAATGATCGGTTCACAGGACCCACGGGGCAAAATATGATTGATTAAACCCCAACTGAAAGTAGTAAAATACCACAGTTTTGGTCATTTTCATTGAAAATCATATGGAATCAAACCTAAAGGGAGATTAGTTAAAGTTAAGTCATTATGGTGTTACACTCTTAATCCCTCTAATCGACATATTGCTTCATCCCAAACTAGAGAAAAGGGCTTGAGAGAGAGAAAGACCAAGAAGAGCCAAGAAAGAAAGGAGAACATCAAGGAAAAAGATAAGAAAATTGTAAGAATTTATGGTTCCTTCCTTTAGAAAATAAGTTCCTCTTTCTTTCCATAGTTTAGGTGCTTATATGGTTCTATTTTAGGCTTAATACAGAGAGGGAAGTGGAAGGATTTAATGAGAAAATTTAAGTAAAAGAAAAGCCTCTTGGAAAGAGTTTGTTTCAAGGTAACTTCTTTCCATTTTGTTGCGTCTTCTTCCCTTGCTTCTTCTTGAGTGTTTCGGCCAAGAACATAACCATAAGAGGGAAGGAAAAGTTTTTGAGTTAGAGCAAGCATAAAACCATTTATTTATGCCATTAATAGAACTATTATGAGACCAATGGACCAAGTATGCTTCTTAAGTATGTATTTAATGCTTTGGCTTATCCAAGAGAGTAATTGAGTGCTATTTGTTATGTCAAGGCCAAGGAACTCAAGCTGCATCTAGTTGTGATTGTGAGACCGAGAAGGGGAAAAAGGAAGTTGAAAAGGAATACTTGTGTTAGCTTATAACGTAGCTCTTTACTCTTTCTTATTGCATTCTTAGATGTATGATGGTTATTGTATGCTTGTGTATGCACTTGTATTATGAGACATGCCATTTGATATTGCCTTGTTGCATTAGTACCAATATGCTTACATTTTGAATTGTGAAAATTGCTCTTAAAGGGTGAGGTGGTGCTAAAAGTCCCTTGTGATGGGAGAGGTAGAGCTAAAAATCCCTAAATATGGGTGAGATAAAGCAAAAAGTCTCATAAATAGTGAGGTTATATAGGTGAAACAAGGCAAAAAGTCTCATAGATGAGTAAGGTTAAGTTAAAAGTTCCTAAACCAAGAGTGAGGCTAATTTAAAAGTCCTAAAATAAGGTGAAATTAGACCAAAAGTCCTTAGAGTTTGTTTTTGGCTTGATTTGATTTACATGGCATGTAAATTGTGTTAAATGATTATTGATGGTTTGGATGTCTACTTGTATGCTTTGACATATTTATATGCCTTGATTGCTTCTTTGAATGAGAATATGAGCTATTGAGATTCTTGAAATCTCACCATCTTCCCCTTCCCATCTTAATATGTATAGGTAGAGCTCAAGGAAACTAAAGTACAAGCTAAGGAGCCTAATTGAGCATACTTGATCAATTATGTAGCTTGTATTAGTTCTTTTGACATAAAGGAATGTCAAGTATATGTATGTAAATATTATTTTTAACATGTAAATATATGAGCAAGTGCAAAAGCATGTATATGTGATGTATGAATCATTTGTGGAACCAAAGCAATAAGAATGCAAGTTTTGGGTTCTTGGTAGCCCATTTCTAAATGTGTATTCTTGTATGTAACATGGTGAGATTATGAGGCATGTTAGTTTGGACCATTTGGGAAGATGGTACATGTTATGTTTATGCTTTAAAACATGCTCAAAAGGTGGTAGAGCATTTAAAAAGTCATTTAAGCCACTTTTGACCCATATAAGGTGTTGAAATTGTCATATTTGTGAGCTATATCAAAATCTGACCAAATGAGCTCCTCTTGACCCAAAACTTAGCATAATTATAGGTCTTTCTTAGAGCTTTTTAGGAAGCTAAAATTCATAATATTCGAAACTTTAGAGAATTTTTGGTGAATTTACAAAGTTAGATAATTTTTTACCAATTTGGCTATGGCACTGTATAAGTGGTTAGATCCTTTGTCTCTGTTATTCATGGGCCAAATGTTGCCTAATGGCTATGAAATTTTATGGGGAAGAAACTAGACATCTAAAATGGCCTATACCAACTAGAATCACCTCATTTCGATGTATAGAAAGGGGAGAAACAAATTTTTAAACTTCTAGATCAGTATTAAAGGTGCCACCTGACCTTGATTATTGTTCTATAGGTTTTTGCACCATAGTTGCCTTTTTTTTGTTCTAGACTTATTTTTTTCCCTCTAGTTAACATCTATAACTTTTCAAATTAGTATAGTTTGCCCTAATTAGATTTTTATGGATTTAGTTAGGAATTTTTAAAATTCATATTAGTTAATTGTGGCAAAAATGCAGGACAACCAGAACTTTTAAGGTTTCCTATTGTCAAACATGGTCCAAATGATGAGATTGTGATTTGAAATTATTTTTAGTATAAAATTAACATTAGAGCTTTCCAGAAAGCTATCATTTGCTTTATTCCCATTTTTCTAAATTTAATTATGATTTTCCAAAGTTGGGATCAAAAACTTGCATTTTGGATCCAATAGAGAAATATAATCTTTTTGGTTTTTGGCTTCATATCTGTGGTTCATGGATTTTTTTTATTCTATGTATGAGTTGTATGAATGAAGTTTGAGTAGATAATATAATTGATGGGTTCTCAGGACCCGTGGAGCGAAGTATGAATGTTTAAACCCCCAGTGTAATGCAATAAAATACCACAGTTTTACCTATTTTCTTTGGAGTTTCATAGAATCAAGCTCAAGTGAAGGATAATTGAGTCTAATGTACTATGGTGTTACACCTAAGACCCCTAAGAAGCCTTCCAAGTGTCCCTTTTATCAAGGAAAAATCAAAAACTCCATAGACTCTTCCTCCCTCCATAGCTTCAACCAAGATAGGTTGAAAGGGTCAAGGAGTGTTTTAATTTATTTTATCCTTGGTTTGAGACTTCATATGATAGAAGAAGGTAAGAGGAACCTTTGGGAAAAATTTAGAAACTATAAATTGGGAAATGAGGCAATGGTTTCCATAATGAAACCTTAGGAAGCAACTTGGATCTAGACCCCTGGGAATAAGTTTGTGATGACTTTAAAGAGTCTAAATGGGACCAAAAGGTCTAGATATGAGGAGAAAATGGAACTAAGAACTTGAATTATAGTAGTTGCTTCATTAGGCCATTAATGGAACCAAAATAAGATCAATGAACAAAGTGTGTGTCTCAGGTGTGAGTTTAATATTTTAGCTTATTCCAAGAGAGTAATTAAGTGTTATTTGTCATGGCTAGGCCAAGGAAATCAAGCTCCATCTCATTGTGGTTATGTAGCCAAGAAAGAGAAGGAATAGCCAAGAAAAAATTTGTGGTTGATTACCAAGATAGCTCTCCATTCTATTCTTATTGTATTCTTGGATATGTATGTGTCATTGTATACTTGTATATGCATTGGTGTTTTGAAATATGGCTCTTGATGTTATGATGTTGCATTGGTATTAATATGCTTCCTTGAATGTGATTTATTTGTAAGAATTACTGATAAGGGTGAGATGGTGCCAAAGTCCCTTGTTATAGGTGAAGAGATGCCAAAAGTCTTTAGGCATGGGTGAGATAAGGCCAAAAGTCTTATGGATGGGTGAGGCCAAGTCAAAAGTTCCTAAGCTAAGAATGAGGCTAATTTATAAGTCCTAGAAATAGGGTAAAAATAAACCAAAAGTCCTTAGAGCTCATTCTTGACCTTGTGATGATTGTGTGGCATAAAAATGTGATTTGAATGCTTTATAGACAAGCCAAATTGCATACTTGTGCTCCTTGATATGCTACATGCCTTAAATGTATACTTGAATGAGTATATGAGCTATTGAGATTCCATGAATTTCACCCACTTCCCTCTCCTATCTCATATTGTCTAGGTGGAGTTCAATAACCAAAGAATGGAGGCCATGAAGTATAAATGACCATCTTTTGGCACCTTTGTATGGGTTATGTATAGTTTGATGTAAAAGAATGTCAAAATACTAATGTACATATTATTTTAGAGTTATAGACAATTGAGCAAATGTAAAAATATGTAACGATCGTGTATGAATCAAAGTGGTAGCCCAATGAATGAGAAATGGCATTTTGGCTACTTGGTGGCTTAGTTGGAATTGAGTATTATGACATATGTCCTAGCGGAATTATATATGGGGTGGTTTAGACCATTTGAGAACTAGATACATACTATTTTTGTGCTTTAAATCATCTCAAAATGTGGTGGAAGCCATAGGAGATCAATTAGACAAAGTTGAACATTTATATCAGGTTAAAATGACTATAATGGTGAGCTATGGCCAAAACTATCCAAATGAACTCCCCTTGATCTAAAATTTGTCCTGCATATAAGTCTTATCTGGAGCTTTTTGGAAAGTTAAAGTTCATATTATTTTGAGCTCTAGAAAATATTTGGTAAATTTCTAAAGTTGGCAAATTTCCATGTTATTGGTATTGTCACTGTGTAATTGGTCAGAATTTTCATCTCTATTACTCATAGGGCAAATGGTACCCAATGGCTATGAAATTTTATAGAGAGAAACTAGACATTCACAATGAATTATACTAACTAGAATCACTTTAATTAGAGATCTATAGAGGAAGATATAAATTTTTAAAATTTTATGTCAACATCAAGGGCGCAGTTAGACCTCAATTATTGTTTCATTATTTTTCTAGGTCTAAATTCTTCTGAATTGGTCTAGACTTATTTTTTAATCTATTTAACATCTGTAATTTTTTAAATTGGTATATTTTGCCCAAATTGGATTTTTGTAGAATAGTTATGAATTTATGAAATTTATATTAGCAAACTACATCAGAAACACTGGGTAGTCTGACCTATGTCATTTTTTATTGCCAAACATGGTCCAAATGATGTTATTATGGCTTGGAATTATTTTTAGTATAAATTTAACATCTAGAGCTTTCCAAAAAGCTATAGGTTACTTGAAAATAAATTATGATTTTCTAAAATTAGTGCCAAAAATTTGACTTTTAGACCCATGAGAAAATTGCCATTTTTCTAGTTTTTGGCTTTAAATCTATGATTTGTGAGATGTTTCACAATCACTATGACTTTTTTATATGGAAAATAAATAGAGAATAATATTGATGAGTTCGCGAGGCCCATAAAAGGCAAAATGAATCCTTAAAACCCTAACATAACACAAGAAAATCTTACTTTTATTCCCTTTTTCTTAGTATTTTACTGGCTTTACATGAAATTGAACTTGGATAAGGAAATATAATACTAGATAAACTATGCCGTGACAACCTATATATTTTAAATCGAGAAAATTGATAATATAACTATCAAACCATGATAGTACAGAAACCTTTCTCTAGTACCACAAGCTAAAAGGTAATTTTTCTAAAGGCCTTATGTCCTCCTTGTAACCGAATAAGCTAAGAGGCATTTTCCTTTTTTTTTTCTAATCATCAAATGTAATTGTACTTTTGGAATGCCAAATTTACAATGTTTTTTGGAAATGCAAAATTTTTAACAAAGCAAACTAACTATCTAGTATACGAGATATTAATACTAAAAGGCATGCAAATGATGGAACAATGAAGAATAAAATACAAAAAAATGATAAAGATATTGGTCCATTACAAAATAATAGGGTCTAGAAGATAATAGTGATTTACATTAACAAAGTTTGTGTTAGTGTTTTTCTTTCTTATGATCATATCACATGAAATTGGAAATGATATAATCTAATTGAGCAGAAGTTAAAGCACGAGTTGCTCATACAGAACTTTGAGGATATATGTTATTAACATATTAGATCTTGTTTCCCTCTTGATGGCATACAAGTTTGTACAGAAAGAAACCCTTGGTATTACTTCCATCACTTTGCTTGTCAGAGATTTCTACACAATTCTTCAATTTGTCAATGTTTATATTACTTCTTTTTACATGATTCTTCTCTGCTCACTTATTCTACTGTAGATTTGATGTGTTGCCACTTTAGCCATTACTTGATTTATCTTTTACATCTACTGATTCTAGATGTAGCAACTTTATCTTTTTCATGGATTTTTTAAGATTATTTGTTTATAAAATGACTAGATTGAAGTATGCCATCTATATAGCAACTTAAGGACTATGGGCAATGCATAGAAATTGATTAATTCAATATTCATGTAGTTAAAAAAAAACTTGACAATGATATTTTATTGGTGTAGTTTAAAAACTAGTAATAGAATAATAAGCCAAGAGTGATTAAAATATCATAATGGACAAATCAAAGCTTAACATTCCAAAGTACAATTTCTTAGCTAAGGCTTATTGCACTATGATTTATAGAGGTTTGCATTTGAAATATTTTCTTTTAATGGAATTATTTTGTAGTTTCTTATATTTAGCACTTAACTATTATATAGATATAAAGTTGTTTTTTTCTTATACATATATTGCCCTATGATTAAGGTGGTACCCTCATACTACAACTTTATTGTGATTTCATCTCATGTGAACCTTTTCCCCCCTAAATTAAAACTAGAAGTTTCCTCTAAGCTTCTTATACAATTTTGTTTGTGTATGCATTTTTCATGCTCTCATTTTAAATTCTTATATACTTGCTATAGTTCAAGGTTCTGATGTTGTCTTTCAATCCATTAACTCACAAGAAATGAAAAAGGTCTCCAACCATGGATAAATTTTAAGGTTTGCAATGAATTCCTCTCATTTTTTTGAGTTAGACTTGAGATTTTACACCAATAAAATGGCTAAACCATTCTCTTTTGCTTTATGCTTAAGTGTTTGATTGATTGAATTTCTTCAGTGGCTTCAAAAATCTAATTCTCTAAATTGTATGGTGTAATGATCTTAGGCAACATAACTATAATTTAGATTTTGACGTGTATAGTTTTCGTAATAAGAGTTAGGATTTGTTGATCTTTCTTAGTTGTTTCTTCTCTATGCTATCTCTTACATATATGCAAAACTATTCATGTTGCTATATATATATAAAGCTAATAACTTGACATGTGTCCTCCTTATGTAGTTTCTTTAAAGAAATTAACATTTTTAATTGTGAATGTAAAATTTTTTATTCTATTGAGCCTTTAAAATAATGTCAAAATTTAACAATAAATATTTTCAACTTATAATCATAAAGTATTTTTTTTTCAAAAATTTTGTAAGTAAATAGGATTAGGAAGAAAAACTAGGTATATAGTAAAAAAACTTATGGTCTTTACAGTATAAAATGTAATTTTTTTCACTATTAAAATTGATATACTAGAAACTAAAATTTCTCATCTCTTTAAAAAATTACATAAAGTGAACACATGTTAAGCTTATAAATTGCATATATTTAGTAGTGGCCAAAACCACCTCCTTATCAGTAAAGATCTAACCATAGTTTGAAACCATTGTTAGACCAAATTTAACCATAGTTTATCAATTTGACCACAATTTTACCAATGGTTACTAGAAACCATAGTTAAACCTTTTTGCAATAGATAATTTGAAAATGGATTTTGAAGTACAACTTAGCAACTGTTATAACCATTGCTACAATCCTAAAAAAGTATGGTTAAAATCATAATTTTTTTGGTACTGAATGAACTCAAAAAGTTCTAACAATTCAAGGTTAAGATTCTACTTTTTATATAGAAGAAGGGGTTAACAAGTTAACATCTACTTGATCTCATTAATATGGCCATATGATTTTTTTTATGTGGGATAATTAGATTATATAACAAAAACATAACATATGAATCAAATTTTTTTAAAAGAATAATAATTCATTTTCTTATTATATTTTATTAATGAATATATAAAAAATAATGTAAATTTTATACTTTCTTTTTTATTCAGCATATATATAATGCTAGCTAGGTTTCATGCTAATCTTCTAGTGAGTCCACTTAAATGTGTCCAAATTAATAAGATCACATTTTACAAATGGCAATATCTAAGTCTTTTTTCCTTCTCTTGCCAATGTCGGGTTATGGTTTATGAATATAGGTAAGGCCAAGATGAAAAATGCTATGGAAGCTCTAAGAACAAAAATACATGTAAGATGCTCATTTTTCAACCATGTTAGATGTTGATGATTATATTATATAAAAGGCAATAATACAAACTGATGTCATGTACAAAAATTCTTGGTGAAATTGTCACAAAGCTTTCACATTGAGATAAAGACATAGGGATTATGACATTGAGAAAGAGCTAAAAAAATTTACAATTATAGCATGTTCTTGCTTTTAACAAAACTGAACCCAATTAAGACCTAAATCTAGATCTAGCTAGCTATATATATAGTAGAATAATTTTGACAACTTCAAATGCTAATTCTTACACATGGATTGAAACCAAGTGTAGTCACCATAGTAATCAATATATTGAATGATTTCATCTAGTAAATCATTATGAGTCTTTATGTGCCCATTAATCAAGTTGGAACACAATCTCCATCATTGTAGAAAAATGCACGCTAACCATATTAATTACATGGAGCATAGGCTTATAAGAGTGCGTGTGTATCTATATATATATGGTTTGTGAAACCCTTCTTTTACTTGGTTTCTTCTACTTAATTATAGATAACTACAAAAAGTATTTTTTGGCCAACTAGCTAGTTGAGACTTTCTGGTTGAATGAATCACTTAAACCAATTTTTAAAATTTCATTTAGATAAAATGTTATTTAGTTAAGAATTCCTTTTACCACTTAGTTTCTTCTATCTAATTAATTAAGAGGTTTGTGTAATTTCAACAAAATTTAAGAGAGATCAATGTAATTTGCTCTAGAATTAATCACCATTGATCTTTAACGTCATTTAGCCATCGTGTAAGATTTGCTAACACTGAAAAGAAATCAATCGAGAATAGAAATTATAAAAATTAGTTTAATTTAAGAGGTAGCAAAATAATACTAAAATCTTCAAATAGGTATTCACTTTGGTGATTCATAAAGTTGCAACACACTTGTTCATTTAATTACCAACACACCATTTGTCTTTTTTAATGGGTGAAATTTTCTAAATTTATCTTCTTCCTACACAACATTTAAATTATTAATAATACAATGATAACATATCTTCTAATTAATAATATGTAATGTAGTAATGTACCATATAATTTTACCATAAATTATGTACAGCATAATGCTTTATAAAAATTTAGTTTAAGTTAAAAAAGTTGTAAGTTAATACTAAAATCTTCAAGAATTTCTTTTGGTGCAACACTTACTTTTATCAAACATATCATTTATCTGTTTTTTTGTTTTTGTTTTTGGGGTGAAATTTTCTAAGTTTATCTTCTCCCTATGTAACATTTAGATTATTAATAATACAATTATTATGTATCTTCTAATTAATAATATATAATGTAATAATGCACTATATAACTTTACAATAAAACCATGAACACAAATATAAAACAATACTCTCTCAGAAAAGATGCCAAGGATACAATTAAAATTCAACTAATTATATACCTTCAAAAAAGGTAATCTCTTAATAATGATAAAGACCTTTTTTAAAACAACCTAGTAAAACTTAAATACAAATATAAAAATTATAATCTAAAATACCTGACTAGCCTGGCAATAACCAAATGGGAGGTGGACAAATAAGGTTGGAATTGGGAAAAAACTGATGAATAGTTTGATTTTCTAAATCAAACATACCATTGTCATGTCCTCCTTCAATTTGCATATATTGAAACTCCCCATGGTCATCTGAATAATAGATACAATTTCTTCCATTATGTGAAATTGGGAGGGGCAGTACACTCACAGAAGAATTGAATCCAAGCACTAACACATAATCACCCAAACTTTTTATCTCTAACCATCTTGCTTCTTCACCTTCTTTAGATTCAACCAATTTATATACATGAAACCTAGTAGTGCGATAAACTATACCATTTTCACCGCGATCCCTATCATTAAGGTGTCTTGTTACCAAGAACAAATTATTGTCAATCCTAACTAGATATCTTCGATACTCATCATAACATATATGATCAAGTATTCTATTAATATTTCTCACCATGGTTTTCATATCATATTCACATACGAGACCATTGTAGTTTACGGCATAAATCTTCCCTTTATGAAATATGACATCACAGTAAACAGATTCTTGAGTTGGAAAATCTGACCATGTTTTGTCACCATGTCTACAATAACATAATTTAGAGAACTCTCCATAAATAGCTACAGCCATGAAATCTTGATTATCATCATCTGGAGGGGATGATATGACAATCTTGTCAGCATAAGCTTTCTGCATATGAAGGCTGCTTAAATTGTAGGTTGTGCCATGTTTACATCTTATAGTGTATTCTTCATCAATTCTATCATATTGATAATCAACTACAAGTGGAAAAGTAGATAATGATGGAAGATCAATACGAACCCTCGAAAATGGCTCCAACATTTGTATTGCTCCATCTAGCCCAATCGTAATCAACCATCCATAACAAGACCCTCGAAACATGGTATTCTTTGTCTCTGGTAACTCTATGTCGTAAATCACTTTTCTCTCCCCAATATGATAAAATGGACGTAAAGTATCACTTTCTTTATCAAAGGGTAAGAAGAGCAATGGAAGTTTGATGTGTTTTGGAAATTTTGGCAACTTCAAATGCCAATTTTTACACACAGATCGAAATCGAACATAGTCACCATAACAATCAATATGTAGAATGATTTCATCTAGTAAATCATTATTAATCTCTGCCCATTGATCAAGCTGAAATATAATCTCCATCTCTGTAGAAAAATGCATACTAACTAAGTTAATTATAGTCAACATATAGGTTTAGAGGATATATATATATATATATATATATAAATGTCTCTAAGTGTGTATGCTTTAGAGAAATCCTTCTTTTACCTGATTTTTTCTACTTAATTATAGATAACTATTGAGAGTTTTTTCTTTTTGGCTAACTAATTAATTGTGAATTTCTTTTTGAACAAATCACATAAATCAATTTTTTTAAATTTCATTTAGATAAAAATGTTATTTGTTAAGAATTCCTTGCTTCACTTAGTTTCTTCTATTTAATTAATTAAGAGTGCTTTATTAAATAATAAAAATATTTACTTAATGAACTTCTAAAATAAATACAATTATCTCTATTGTTTTTATTTTTACTTATCTTCTTATCAATAATTAAACAACTTAAAATATATTTTAATAAGTAAGATATTTTATTTTATTTATCCAATTGTTAAAAGGAGGATTAATAATAATTTTTGTTGTATCTTTCTTCATAATTTAAAAAAAATAGATAAATAATATTAATTCAATATATCATCAATTATCTCTTTAATTTTATTGATTTACTCTTTTTTTTGTGAGATTTTTTTATTTGTCTTCTCGCTATGAAACAATTAGATTATTCATAATACAACTATAATGTATATCTTCTAACTAGTAATATATAATTATCACTTAACTTATTAACTATAATAAATCAATATATCTTTAATTGTTTTTGTACTTTCCTTTTTATTAATAAGGAAAATAATTTTTTATTTAATTATTAAGGACAAATGGAGAGAGCACAGGGTGGTGCTTGCCCCTACACCTTTCTTATGCTACCTTATTTCCCTTCCACTCTCCTTTTTGTTTTCAATTCTTCTAGAACCCACACCATTGTATTATTTGCCTCTTACTATATTCTCTTTTTATTTTCTAAAAGAGAAATAACTTCCCAAAAGAAAAATATAGATTGCTTTTAAATTTTTATAATATTATTAAATAATAATGAAATAATAAATAATTATAATAAAATTGATAAATAATTATTATTTTTTAAAAAAATATGAATGATAAGTAACTAATTATCTTAATATTTATGCAAATAACAATATTAGAGTTGCATTGTCCAGCATCATGAATTTTATGATATGAAAATATATCATGTTTAGCTTTAATAAATTTTTTAAAAAAATTACATATATACTTTTTTGGCAAAAAAATTTTATATAAATGAGTATGTTAATTTTTTTTCCTAATTTTTAGCTCATTGATATAATTCTAGATCTATCCATGAGCTCACAACATTTTGCTTATATATCTTTAAGAGTCAGCAAGCATCTTCAACAGCATCTGGTCATGACGCATGAGGTGAAGTTCAAATAAAGCAACGAGGGCTTTTCATGGGCAAGATGTTGCATATAATTTAGAACCATATTCAATATAATAATAAGATGGAAGAGAGAATTGTAGCTTGGAGCAATGAAATTCGAGATTTTCAATCTTTGTAATTAAAATCTAATTAAAGACTTAAGGGTGGGAAAAGAGAAACACACATATAAATAATAACAACAACAAGAAGGTTCATGAATACTTACTTGCATACAATCGTTGTCACAGACTGAACTTTGATCTTATATTCAAAGTAGAAACATCCTAAACCCCGCTTTGTGTAAATATAATATTTTTCTAATGTATTTGAAGTTTCACTTTAGTCTCCTATTTATAGATATTTTAGATAGAGTTTTAATAGGATACAATTCTTATTCAATTGATAGGATATATCTAACGAATAGGATATATCTTTTTATTTTAAATTCAAATGTTAATTATCATCAAATAAATAATTATCTCAACTAATTTAAAGATAATAACAAATTATACTTAGAATTAATTATATAATATCTTAACTCAAAATTAAGATATTGGATTATATTAGGATTTATCCCATCGAGAATGGATATATCCAAATGCTTCAATAAAAACAATCTCCATAAGAAAGCAAATTAAGAAGATTTATAATCGTCAATGCACACCAAACATAATGGTAAAAAAAATGCAGACATAAGAAAATCGAGGGTGTGATATTCATGTTTACTTAACCTCTTTTTCATTTGGTATAAAATTTTCGTAATTGGAATCTGCAAAAAAAGAAAAGATGAAATATCTCTTGATATATAACTTCTTTTTTTGTTAAATAGGTTATTATTTTTGCTTTCTCTACTTAGTTAGAAAAAATTATTTTGCTTTTATATATACGTGATGTCACAAATATTAAAATACGTGTTATATTGTAACATGTCTATCTTGTGTCTTAAGAAAATAAGTAAGAGAGTAAATAGAAAGAATACACGTACATTTATGTGAGTATAGCAAGTTAATAGCTTATTTTGGCTTGGGGAAAAAATCCGCACTTGACGACAAATTCAAGCTCGACCTTGAAAAGAAGCTAACACCAAGCAAATTTTATTATGTTGTTTTCACAATTTCAAACTAATTTTAGAGATTGTGTTCTTATTAGTTTTTGAAGCACTTAAAAGTATTAGCAAAATTGTATTTTGCTTTGCATTTGCATTTGATATTGATTTATCTACCGAACGCACAAATGGAAAAAGAATTAAAAACAAGAATATCTTACTTAAAAAACGTCATTTTGTTCATGAAACGTTATGAGAGAATATTAATAACGTTTTTATTGGGTTGGGAGTCACATCCAAAATGCAATCGCGTGGTATTTATAAGAAAATTTTTTAAAATTCAATTTTGAAAAAGGGCAATTTTTAAAAATGGCATCTATAAAAAAATTTGCCAAATTTCAATTTTTGAAAATCAAAATCAAAGTAATAGTAGTAGAATTGCCACTAAAAGTTTATTTTTAAAAGAAAAAATTTTGAAAAATATTTTTTATAATATGAAAAGTAGTCTATGAACCAAATATGGGTCTAAAAATTGATTGTGAGTAAAGAATGTGTTAAGCATCCCACAACACTTGTTTCTAAAAATAGTTAACCTAAGTTAGTTGTGCAAAATTGATATGACCATTATTTTATTTTAATTTCTCTAACAATCACATGCAACAATAAAGAAAAGAAAAGCACTTAAAAAGAAAATAAAAAAGAGTTTATTTATAAAAGTGGACTTAACCTAAGATATAAATTTAAGGCTTACGTATCTTACAAAAGGGATTAAAATCCATATAGTTCGACCAAAAATTATGTTTGTTATTTGGTGTTTTGCTTTTTTTTTTATTAAAAAAAAGAGAAAGTAAAAACCATTTTTATCTTTCACATATAAAATAGTTTTGAAATTGATTGATATGTTTTAATTTGCAAAAGACAAGATTAATTTTATTTCTTTGCTCTTCTCATCATTTTTTAAATCATTTTGTTATGATTTTGTTATTTATTTTTTTGTATTTTTTTAATTTTTGATTTATTTTGTATTTTTTATTCTTTTTTTTTTAGAAAAAGAATTTTTATCTTTCTTTCTTTTTCTTTTCCTTTATACTAAAAAATTTTTGAAACAAAAGGACTTTTTTTTTCCATTTTTTATGATGTATATTTTTAATTTATAATTTTTGTTAAAAAAATTGAGAAAAGTACATAAGTTTAAAAAGGAAATTTATTTTATATTTTTTCTTTGTTTGTTTGTTTTTTGTCTATTTGTTTGTTTTTGTTTTTTATTTTGTTTTGTTTTGCTTTTGTTTTATTTAATTTTTTTATTCTTTAAAAATAAGACTTTTATATATTAACTAGCTTTTTGGTAAAAAGAGAATGTGAGTAAAAATTACTTTTAACTTTTGCAAATAAAATTGGTTTTAGTTTGCAAAAGACAAATTCCATTTTACTTCTTTACTCTTCTTTTTTTTTATGATATATGATTTTTTATTATTTTTTTTAAATTTTTATTTTTTTATTTTTTGTGTTTTTGGAAACATCTTCTTTGGTATTTGTATATAGTATATTTTAATTTCTAATTTTGTGAATTGAAAGTTGAAGAAATGCTCCAAAGTGTACAAAGGGAAATTTGATTAATTTTTATTTATAGTTTTTTTTTTGAAATGGAAACTTAAAAACAACTTGGTTACTTAAAATTAAAATTTGGATTTAGAAAGTTTTTTTTTTATCCTCTTTTTTTGGAAAATTTTTATTTTATCTTGTCTTTTTTAAAAAATTTTCTTAAAAGACATAGACTGTTGAAACTCAAAACTTATTAAAAGTATAAATTTAAGACCCAATAGATTCCAGAAAAACTTATTGCCCCATATAATTCTTAGGATGATTCTTATAAATCTAAGAGAATAAAAAATTTCACACAACTATTTCAAAAAAACAGAACGTAAAGAAATAACATAAAACTTATGAATATTCACATACCTGTGATAATGCAGGCTTTTGTGCATCCAATCATTTTTTTGAAATATTCCCATTCATCACGTCCACAGTTTAAAAATAATTTAAAAAAAAAAAAAAGAAAGATAAGAATGAAATTTCTCTCCTAGACATCTGAATCCTTTCGTGCAGCTTTCCTAACGTACATCGTCACTCAGTAGCATTCATGTCATTAGCCTCACACAGCGAAGGTAAAATGCACATTATCTCCTTAGGGATCTTGAAAATTAGTATGTAAAAAGAGACTTCCTAAACGCTTGCATTCATATGAAATCCATTTATTCAGCAAAGAACGTAGCAGTGGGTTCGTTCCCAAAACGAAAACCAAGAGCAGAATCTGGTGGTATCCAACACATTAGCAGCATACTCTCACATAAGCTTTTTTTTTTTTTTTTTTTAAAGATTAAATCAAGTTAACAAATCATAAACCATGACAATCCTGAACTCGGACCTGCAACTGACAAACTTTGAAGCTGGATCATCCCACTTACAAGCCTCATTCCCAGCAAAGAGGAATTCAAAACTTGGCAACTAGATACATGGGACAGCCAATACATGTGAAAGTTGTAGCAACATGAACGCACTTACACATTACAATTTTCCAAGTAAAGTCAGAATCAAGGAGGAATTCAAAACATGGTAACCAAATATCCAATACCAAAAGAAAGTTGGACTCTGAAATCAACGCGGCATGTTTATAAAGAACTAAAATACCCAGCAAACAGAATGGATCCAGTATGCAACCTCCAGCAAATAGCAAACTAGACTTTGAGCAGAAATCAACAAAATACCTCTATGTATTTCTGAGTGAGTTTTAATTTTCGCTTCCTTCTCTCCGGTCTTGCTATCTCCAATTCCTCGGCTACTGCTCTCATATGACCTTCGGCCAAAAAGAAAGCCTTCAGACCCAGAGCCCCCTTTCCTCTGAATCCCTCTTAGCCTCTTATCCTCTCGCTGCATCTCCTCCTAATTTCTCACCCCTTTGCTCCCTCTCGACTCCATAATCTCTCACTGTTTCTCCTCTTCCCTGGGCCTCACTCTTGCTCTCGGTTTCCTCTTTTCAATCCGAAAAAATGTCCCCTCTTCGTTGTTCTCTCAGCTTCTTTTATAGGCAACTCGGAGGGTGGCCTCACATCACTCCCAGGCGTGTGTCTGCAAATATCCCCTGTCACTCCTCTGCTCCTGAGCGCATGGCTGCCGTACCCCCTCTGCTCCACTTATTCTCCGCATTCGTGGTTTCCTCCAGCGCATGATGCCAGAATTGCTCCTTATCCTCTGCCAAAGCTGGTCCATGGTTCGTTCCTCCATTCCCCGTCATACGGTTTCGTTGCTGGCTGCTGGAGATTGTACGGTTAGCAGAGGCGTCGAGCGTGAAGGGAGAGAGGAGATGATCGTGCGTGAGGCGCCGAAGAGCAGGGTTCCTTTTGTTCTATCTGAACCCCCCCCCCCCCCCCCCTTTTTATTTAATTCAAATGGGTTGATTCAAGTTTTTGGGTGGGGGGGGCGGAGAGATTGGACCGTGGTTTTCAGTTTCATCTTCGTTATTGGGCTTCTCCCTTTATTATGTTTTTGATTTGTTCTCTTCTTCCTTTTTTCCTTTTTTTTTTCAATTGAATTGTATGGGCTTCAGCTAGAAGGACCTATTGAATTGTATGGGTAGGTATTGTAGAAAAAGTTTACCATTGGCCCCATCAAATAACTATAGAATGTTCAAAGGGATCAATTTGCCAACCTATTCTTGGACTTACATTAAATTCTTGTTTGAGAAATTGATGTCCTAGAGTTATGTGATCAATCAAGTCAATGTAATGCATAGCTGCCTCATCATGTATACACAAGTATCCCCATTTCTGCAATCCAAAGTTGGTAATCCTTCAAATTAGTAAATGAGAAAAATCAAAATTCTTTTCTTCTGTTCTTAGATTCATAAATTTTATTTAGTGTACAAGGAATATAAAATGTATCTATACATGAACTTCAATCAACCAAAGTTGACTAGTTGCTTGACTATGTTCTAAATTGCCTCACTCTATTCTCTCCACCAATGTTGAAAAAAAGCCCTACAATAAAACAAATAAAACCTCACAATTGACTTCAATTTTGAATTTGTAAGTACATTCTATTTCAAAGTCAAACTAACGTGCAACTTGGGCAATTCAAGAGACCTATAATAAGAGAAAAGAGGATTCCTAAGCTTTTGGTTTAATCTAAACAAGCAATCACATATTGGGTATTTGATTAACAATTTTAATCAACTCAAGACTTTTCAACAAGGTTGGATTTCTATATCAAATATTCGGTAAAATAAGTTATATATCGTTATTCCTAATGAGTAAGTTGGATGCTTAATTAACAAGGTGAAAGTGAATGAACTAAAGTAAAATAAACAAAAATCTAACTTTCTAAGAGAAAATGATGGTAAGTTGGAAAACCTTAAATAGAACTAAAAGTTAAGTCGAAAGAGTTAAATAAGGGGTAATCAAATTTATATCACCCAAAAGTATGAAGCAGGAGTACATTAAAGCCTACTTTGCTTACTTGATTAGCAAGCAAGTTTTACTAAGTTATAGACTTTACACTTGTTCATGGGAGGGCTCTAAAATCTAGACTTCTCTATTAAAAAATCTTCATCCTATTTAACAAGACCAAATTGTACTAATTTTTTTGAACTGATCTTTAAGCCAATATATAATAAAGAAGGCTTTTAGCATACCATCTAAAATTATGTCATCCAATATATAACAAAAAAAGTTTATGACAAGAACAAAACACTGATATGCATGTTGCAGAGCAATTGAAGGGCCTAATTGATGGAACAAAGAAAGAAGTCATCCTTGCATGAGTGGAACATGCCAAGTCATGAGTTAGATGCCTTTAACTCTTTCTCTTTTTTTCCTCTCTTAATTTTAAAGATGCTAAAGAGATTTGTTATTATGTCACATCAAACCAAAAAAAAAAAGAAGAAAAAATTCATTGGCAAACTTTTTTGTTCTATAGAATAAATTGGAATACACAATTGCCATCAGGAAATGTCAAACTTCAAGTTCAGCATGCAATTCAAGAACAACAGTAATAGGAGGAAGATAGAATCGTAGTTATTAGATGATATCAAATTAGAGGAAATAATGCCATGGCAAAGAGATTGAAAATAAAGCCCAATAAAAGAACACTTCCAAGAAGTAAAAATAAAGAGGAAGAACGAGTGGTAGTACTTGTAGAAGTGAATGTGGAGTAAGAGAATGTAAAGGCAATTGATCCAATGATTAATTCCTTATAGACTCAACTCATCTTTGGATGTGAGGTGGCATCAAGAATGTCTGCCATAGCGATAGGAATAGACAAAGACACCTAACCTTGAGAGATTCGAAAGGTGGAAGAGGGACAAGATTTGCAACTTGGATTCTATGCAAATCCTATAGGCTTCCATTTTTTTAAAAAAAATAATTGTAATTTAAAATTAAAAAACATTAAATTTATAAAATAAAATAAAATTTGAATCGAGATTTGAATGGTTTAAGAAGCGATGCTTATCTTTCAGAATTTCCATAAAATCCAAATTGCCAGATTTGTGATTAGGACAAATTTGTAGTAACCGTAATTAATTTTAACCTTTGTCTAAATATATATTTTAACAACAATATATGGTAAATTATTATTAGGACTTATTTTTTCCCAATTATAATAATTGCAATTAAGACAACATTTTAATAATGATTATACAACATCCTAATTATGATTATAATAATTATCATTAAAAACTTTTTTAACCATAATTAAAATAATTATGGTTAAACTATTATTGTAATGTTTTAATTTTTTTAGTACTTAAGTTATCCTCCCCTCAAAAAAAAAAAAAAGCTTAGGACTAGACCACAAGCACAGGCTTATAAATTGAACTTTGGAATACATGTGTCTAGTGCTTTTATAATACAATTATTTTGCAAAATAAACTACAAAAGAAAGCCTTAAACAATTATTTTCCTATTGTAGAAGAAACTTTTTATTTTATCATAAACTATTACATGAAATCCACAAAGGAAATGCCATATTTTTTTAGAATAAATTATAGAAATTTCCACAAATTTTTACTAAAATTATGCCAAATTTATTTCTATTTTTATAACATATACTTTTAATTTAATTTTAAAATTTTTAAATAAAATATCCTCTATTAAATAATTTTAAATTTAATGTAATAGAAGATTTTTTAATAGAAAATTTTAAAATTTTACTAAAGTATAATGTAACTTTTTATTTTAAAATAAAATTGTGTATATTTTAAAAATAGATGAGAAATTTATATAATTTTAGAAAAATTTGAAAGAAATTTATCTAATTTATTCTACTTCTAATCTATCTGAAAAATAAAAGAATCGTATTAGGCAAAGTTGTGCAACAGCTCCTCCTCCATCCATGCAAGAATTATATAATTTGTAAAACAAAAGATAAATCAACTTGTTAGCTAATAGAGTTTATAAGTGCTGAAATAAACAAATAAACATGCACAGGGAGAAAATTAAACTTTCAGCATTTAAAATATATTTTTTGATCAAAGCTCTTTGCAAGAAAACCAAAACTTGGGGATTCATTCCCTGTCTTCAGCAACATATGTATAGTATTTATTTATTTAACAAAAGTTTTAACATATAAAAAAATTTAAAAGAACAAAATTGACTTGAATTTTTAAGAAGCTAAAAAAAGCCTTGTTCTTGTAGGATTTAAAAAAATTCAAAAAGATGCATTTTATTAGCTTGGACAAGAAATTTACATGAGATGCAATTACAAGTTGAAAAAGGAAAATGATATTAACATAATAATTACCTTTATGTTGAAGCTTCAATCCAACTATGCAATTTAGCCATGTCTATATTAGCAATTACATACATTTTGTCATATGTATCACTCCAGAACTTAAAGCAAGTATATCTCTATGATTTTTTAAAAAATAAGTTGCAAACTCCCCAAAATCCAATGCTAAATCCAATTGTCAAACTAACATAAAACCCTTGGCCAAAAAGTTGTTCATCATCTTCAAGATTTCCATCATTTTGATCATCTCTAGTTTGCTTAGTGAGACATTCAAAAAGGGGAGCCCCACAGAGATCAAAATTTCCCATATAAGCAAAGACATCAAAACTTTGAAGTTAAGTTCCATGTGGGATTTCACCTGACAAATTGTTGTATGATAAATTCATTACACCAAGACGATCTATATGTGAAAGTTCAGAAGGAATTCTTCTAGATAAATGATTATTTGATAATCAAGAGAGTCCAATGACTTCAAACATCCAATTCTTGGAGGGATTTTTCCACTAATTTTGTTTCTTGACAAATTTAAGGAAATTAAACCAACAAGATCCATCATTTCACTTGGAATTTCTCCAATCAACATATTGCTAGAGAGATCAATACTTTTCACTAGTCCTAATATACTTTGGTATTTAGAATCCTTACCTTTCCAAATCAATGATGCACTATCTCTTAAAGAATCTAACCCCATCAATGACAATATTGAATAGGACCACTCCATTGATCCAAATTCGATGGATACATCCATTGAAGCTAATTCATTCCCTCTTGGTTCCATTATATCAGATGAAATAATATAGGTGATAGTTGCATCATAACTTGTTTCATTAGCCAAAAGCAGAAAGATTATTAACACATTTTCGTAAACGTCCTGAGATGTTATTTATAGAGAGATCAACGATTTGTAGTTAAGAAAGATGACAAATATTGGAGGGCAAACTCCCAAAAAACATATTAGATCTTAGAATGAGTACATGCAACATTTTAAGTCCATCTCCAATCTAACTTGGAAATAATCTAGAAAAATTATTTTGGCTAACATCAAAAGTTCTAAGCTCAGTACAATTATTCAAAGCCAAAGGTATTTCGCCCACAAATTTGTTGTTACCTAAATGTAATGCTTGGATATGTCTTAAGGCATCCATTGATGCCGAAATTTTTCCAAAGAGGCTATTATTTACCACATTAAGAAAGAGCAATGATTCAAACTATGTCCAACAATTAGGAAGTGTAACACCTAAACTAATAATCATTGGGTTAGGGACTCCATCCCCTAAATATATGCCAAGTACTTATATAGTTATAAATTCTTGAGACTTCGCCTCACGCTAGTTAATACTCACTTAAAAGGGCTCAACCCTATTAAGTAATAATACCTGCTCAAGTTATTATATAACAATAAGGGCTCCACCTATTTTATTCAATTCAAAACATAGGGACTCAGTCCACATCTCGAGCATATATTAGAATATTCTAAGAAATTAAATTCAAAGGTCTATAAGTATCAAACTGCTAATTAAATAATGTTTTAAGATTCAAAAATAGTAAAACCAAATAAAAATATCTTATGGTCATGGCAAAAAAGTAAATATTAACCCAGCATGAGCTCGAGGAGTATAAGAGCCAATAGCTCACTCCTTTGGTAACTTCCTTTACCTCTTATTCAGCCCTTCACCTGAAAATATTAAGAGAGTGGGGTGAGTACTAACGTCTCAATAACTCAGAGTCTTACCATGTGCATACAAACTAAGAACTATGTCCAATAGGTCTCAATGCAAATTCAACATCACTATTATTAATTATTAACACAAAAGATCATAAAGTATAATTCGAAATAGTTATATGCACAACATGATAAAATGCAATATGTGTAACCTCCCTCATTGCTCCGTCCAGCCTTATATTGTTGACTAAAGTCACAGGCTTATCCACGATCTGGCCCACACATTGGACCGACCAAAGCTACTCCGGTGCTTGAGATGTACCTAACCAAAGGTACAGAGCCCAAGCCCAGACTATGATTGCCCTCCTTAAAAGACTAAACCAGGAGGTGTCACTGTCCCGCGTACCACATTTACAAACCCAGTCAGGTAAGTATTGAGGAACGAAGCCCTACAAAAAGCCAACCACTTTGCGCGAGGTAGAGACAAACCACGTGGTCATCATATCATATATATCTCACCAACATTTCCTTAACCCATCATTTATGCATGTCATATTTATCCAAAATTCATACAAGTATGTTTGAAAAATAAAGAACCCCATATAGTATATCAAATAGGACTGACAAGCATGCTTGAAAGAAAATATAATACTCTAAAATTTCACATCAATAATTTAAGCTCATAAGCATGCTTGAAAATAAAAATACTACGTCAAAATTTTATTATATCTGCAAGCATGTTTAACAGGATTCTAGGAATTCCATTAATTTTACAATCATTTACTTTTACCGTTTCATAATCCCATACAGCTTATTTACCTGTATCACGCTCAACAAGATAAATTTATTTATTTAATTAAAATTACAATAATAAACCAGTTTGCACACACATGGAAAAACTCCGAATTACCTGTTCTCTTTTAGCTCACAAGTAGTCACACGGCAAGAAAATCAGTAAGAACTTTTAATGAAAATCTACAAAAGTTACACATATACAAAAACATCAATATATAATTTAAAACTACTTATATATTATCCTAAACTATTCTAAAATTATTCTAAAAATACTTTAGAAACTTAAAAGCTATCATAGAGAATCTAAAATTCTCTTTCAAATCTATATTTCTTATATTTTAATTAATTCATTAGAATAGTCAATTTTATATTAACTTAAATTTACAAAAGTTCCCAAATTCCTAAATATTAATTTTCTCATCTAAAATTTATAATTTACGTATATAAATATAAATTAAATTTATATTCCTAAATTTTTATACATAGATATATGTGTGTGTGTGAATTTGGGAATATAAATTTAATTTATATTTATATACGTAAATTATAAATTTTAGATGAGAAAATTAAGATTTAGGAATTTGGGAACTTTTGTAAATTTAAGTTAATATAAAATTGACTATTCTAATGAATTAATTAAAATATAAAGAAATATAGATTTGAAAGAGAATTTTAGATTCTCTATGATAACTTTTAAGTTTCTAAAGTAGTTTTAGAGTAATTTTAGAATAGTTTAAGATAATATATAAGTAGTTTTAAATTATATATTGATATTTTTGTATATGTGTGACTTTTGTAAATTTTCATTAAAAGCTCTTACTGTTTAGATTTTTTTTTGCCGTGTGACTACTTGTGAGCTAAAAGAGAACAGGTAATTTAGAGTTTTTCCATATGTGTGCAAATTGGTTTATTATTGTAATTTTAATTAAATAAATAAATTTATCTTGTTGAGCGTGATATAGGTAAATAAGCTGTATGGGATTATGAAATGGTAAAAGTAAATGATTGTGAAATTAATGGAATTCCTAGAATCCTGTTAAACATACTTGCAGATATAATAAAATTTTGACATAATATTCTTATTTTCAAGCATGCTTTTGAGCTTAAATTATTAATGTGAAATTTTAGAGTATTATATTTCTTTCAAGCATGCTTGTCAGTCCTATTTGATATACTATATAAGGTTTTTTATTTTTTAAACATGCTCGTATGAATTTTGGATAAATATGATATGCATAAATGATGGGTTAAGGAGATGTTAGTGAGATATATATGATATGATGACCACGTGATTTGCCTCCACCTCGCGCAAATTGGTAGGCTTTTTGTAGGGTCTCGTTCCTCAATACTTACTTGGCCGGGTTTGTAAAGGGGGAACGCAGGACAGTGACATCTCCTGGTTTAATATTTTAAGGAGGAAAGCCATAGTCTGGGCTTGAGCTCTGTACCTTTGGCCAGGTACATCTCAAGCACCGGAGTAGCTTTGGTCGGTCCAATGTATGGGTCAGATCGTGGATAAGCCTATGGCTTCAGTCAACAGTATAAGACTGGACGGAGCAATAAGGGAGGTTATAGATATTGCATTTTATCATATTGTACATATAACTATTTCGAATTATACCTTATGATCTTTTGTGTTAATAATTAATAATAGTGATATTGGATTTGCATTGAGACCTATTGGACATGGTTGTTAGTTTGTATGCATATGGTAAGACTCTGGGTTACTGAGACGTTAGTGCTCACCCCATTCTCTTAATATTTTCAGGTGAAGGGCTAAATAAGAGGTAAGGGAAGTTACTGGAGGAGTGAGCTATTAGCTCTTATCCTCCTCGAGCTCATGCTGGGTTAATATTTACTTTTTTGCCATGACCATAGGATATTTTTATTTGGTTTTACTATTTTTGAATCTTAAAACATTATTTAGCTAGCAGTTTGATACTTATAGACCTTTGAATTTAATTTTCTGAAATATTCAAATATATGCTCTAGATGTGGACTGTTAGTCCCTATGTTTTGAATTGAATAAAATGAGTGGAGCCCTTATTGTTATATAATAACTTGAGCAGGTATTATTACTTAATAGGGTTGAGCCTTTTTAAGTGAGTATTAACTAGCATGAGGCAAAATCTCAAGAATTTATAACTATATAAGTACTTGGCATATATTTAGGGGACGAAGTCCCTAGCCCCATGATTATTAGAGTAAGTGTTACATTACGTATATAAATCTAAATTAAATTTATATTCCTAAATTCACACACACACATATATCTATGTATAAAAATTTATATTAAATTTATATTTATAAATTCATATTATATACATACCTACAAATATATATATATATATATATATATAATTATATATATATGTATGTATATTTATTTTAGAAAAATAAAGGGATGAAAGGATGCGTTTCTGTATAAGAATATATATATATATATATATATATTATAATTACATATATATATATATAAAAGGGATGAAGGTTGTATATATACCTATATATATTTATTTATTTAATTCACAAAAGGACGAAAAGATACATATTACATATCACTTTTATTGAATAATGCGTAGGGTGTGTTTATATATATATATATATATATATAATCATATGAGACAAAGAATAAAAGCTACTCTCGTACTTGGTGTGGAGATGTATGTTCGAAGAGGGATTGAAAGAACAAGTTAGAATTACTTAAATAAAGGCTTCTGGCAACGTGAGAGAGAGCAGACGGATGGAGGAGTGAAAAATAAGGAATATGTTATATTTTAGATATATATACATATATATCATTAGTTTTTTATTATTATTATATTTTAAAATTCTATTAGATATTAAAACTAATTTTAAATTATCTATCGGATAATTTGAAATATTTTAAAATTAACTAAGGATATATATATATATATATATCTCTTATTAGTTATTATTATTATTATTATATTTTAAAATTCTATTGGCTATTAAAACTAACTTTAAGTTATCTATCAGATAATATATATATCTTATTAGTTTTTATTATTATTCTATTAGTTATTAAAACTAACTTTAAGTTAATTCTCAGATAATTTGAAATATTTTAAAATTAACTAAAGATATATATCTTATTAGTTTTTTTTTTACTTTTAAATCTTTGGCTTTTTAAATTATATATGTATAAATAAATTTTTAAATAGGTGAAAATTTGACTTTCCCCTTATCCTATCCTGTACCCTACTCTTTAAGCTTAATATTTAATTTTATATCCTTTCTTAAAGTCATTAACACTTTTTGAGAATGTTACAATTCTCCCATCCTAAAAAAATTTTGTCCTCAAAATTTAGAGGCACTCAAAACAATACAAGTTAAACAAATACACATATATAAAGCACACAAAATAACGCATACCTAAACAAACAAGTGTGGATAATCTTATTTTATCTTTTCTTCAGTCTCCCAAGTTGCATCACCGGGAGTCATTCCCTTCCACATGACCTTTACTAATCGAATGATTTTATATCTCAGTTGCTTGTCCATAACATCCACAATCCGTTCTGGTTCAGCTTTATATGTCATATTCTCTCTGACCTCTATCTCCTCAGGTTCAATGATATGTGAGGGGTCTAGTTGATACTTTTTCAGTTGAGATACGTGAAAGACATTATGGACATTTGCTAACTGAGGGGGTAATGTAATTGTATATGCCATGGGTCCTACTCTCTCCAAAATCTCATAAGGACCCATGAAATAAGGCGTCAGCTTCTTAGCTTTGATCGACCTTCCAATACCAGTCATTGGTGTGACTCTTAGAAAAACATGATCGCCCACCATAAACTCCAATGGTTGCCTCCGTTTATCAGCATAGCTTTTCTGTCTACTCTGAGCTGTGAGTAATTTCTGTTTGATTAACTTAATCTTTTGCGTAGTTTGGTCCACCAAATCAGGACCCAATAAGCTCTTCTCACTCAACTCTGTCCAACAAAGGGGAGATCTACACTTTCTCCCATATAGTGCCTCATAAGGCGCCATCTAAATACTCGAATGAAAACTATTGTTGTAAGCAAACTCTGATAGTGGAAGGTGACGATCCCAACTTCCTTTCAATTCAATTGCACATGCCCGTAACATATCCTCAAGAGTTTGGATGGTCCTTTTTGACTGTCCATCGGTTTGAGGATGATAAGTAGTGCTAAAATTCAACTGAGTCCCCATAGCATTCTGTAGCAATCTTCATAACCTTGAAGTAAATCGTGGGTCTCGATTTGACACAATACTCTCTGGCACCCCATGTAATCTGACTATTTCATCTATGTAAATCTGTGCCATCTTTTCAAGTGGGTAGTTAGACTTGATAGCTAAGAAATAAGCCGATTTGGTCAAACGGTCAATGACTACCCAGATGGCATCATGTCCTGATGTGGTTCTAGGTAGACCCATGATAAAATCCATGGTGATACTATCATTTCCATTTTAGAATCTTCAGATTTGGTAATAACCCTGGAGGCTTCTGATGTTCAATTTTAACCTTCTGACAAGTTAAACAGCGAGTTACAAATTCAGTCACTTCTTTCTTCATACTTGGCCACCACCAATCCCTCTTCAAGTCATGATACATTTATGTTGCTCTAGGATGAATGGTATATTTACTCCTGTGCGCTTCTTCTAATATAAGTTTCTTCAACCCCTCATTGTTAGGAAGGCATATCCTTCCTTTATACTTCAAGATCCTATCATTTCCAACCTCAAAATCTTTACCTCTTCCTTTCTCAACTTCTTCTCTAACCTTTAATAGAAACTCATCCTCTAGTTGTGCTAGCTTTACCTCTTTCAATGTTACACTCTCATTGTCAATGCTTCCATGGTGGCGATCAATCCTAATATCTCAATTGGGGTATTTTGGACATCCTCAAATAATTTCTGCTTTCAAACCATCATTTGGGCTGCATGGATAGACTTCCTGCTTAAAGCATCCGCAACAACATTAGCCTTTCCAGGATGATATTTCAATTCGTAATCGTAATCTTTTAAGAACTCCATCCACCTTCTTTGCCTCATATTAAGCTCCTTCTGGTCAAATAAATATTTTAAACTCTTATGGTTACTAAAGACTTCAAACTGCGAACCATAGAGATAATGTCTCCAAATCTTCAAAGGAAACACTACTGCTGCTAACTCCAAATCATGTGTCAGATAATTCTCCTCATGTGGCCTTAGTTGCCTTGAGGCATAGGCTATAACCTTGCCATTTTGCATTAAAACACACCCAAGACCTTTCTTAGAAGCATCCGTATATAATGTAAAAGTTTGTGTAGGGTCTGAGATCACAAGTACAAGTGTTGTAGTCAATTGGTCTTCAAATCCTGGAACGCTGCCTCACACTTTTCAGTCCAAACAAATGAATCTTTCTTTGTCAACTTAGTCAGTGGCATGGCTATTTATGAAAATCCTTTGATGAACCTCCTATAGTAGCCTGCCAACCCCAAGAAACTCCTGATCTTAGTAATACTCTGTGGTCTTTCCCAGTTTAATACTGCCTCAACTTTGTTGGGATCTACAGACACCCCTTCCGCCGACATAACATGGCCCAAAAATTTCACTTCCTTGAGCCAAAAGTCACACTTGGATAGTTTTGCATAAAGTTTATGCTCCCTTAACACCTATAATACTATTCTGAGATACTCCTTATGCTCCTCCTCATTCTTAGAGTAAATGAGGATATCATTGATGAAAACCACTACAAATTGATCCAAGTAGGGCCTAAAGATCCTGTTCATGTAGTCCATGAAAATCGCTGGGGCATTGGTTAATCCAAATGGTATAACCAAGAATTTATAGTGCCCATATCTAGTACGGAATGCAGTTTTTGGAATATCCTTAGTTCGAACCCATAATTGGTGGTAGCCTGATCTCAAATCAATTTTGGAGAAAATAGCTGCTCCAATAAGTTGATCAAGCAAATCATCAATTCGAGGTAAAGGATACTTTTTTTTTATGGTTACCTTATTCAATTGGCGGTAGTCGATACATAGTCTCATGCTTCCATCTTTCTTCTTCACAAATAATACCGGTGATCCCCAGGGAGACACACTAGGCCTAATGAAGCCCTTATCCATCAGCTCCTCAATCTGTTTCTTTAGCTTTGCCAACTCTAATGGAGACATCCGGTAGGGAACTTTGGAAATAGGCTCCGTCCCAGGCACAAGATCAATGGAAAACTCTACTTCCCTCTCTGTAGGAAAATCAATCATCTCTTTAGGAAACACTTTAAGAAACTCACTAACTACTTCAATCTCATCCACGCCTTCCTTTACTTCCACTTGAATAGAGAAAAACACTATATAGGCTTGACAACCCTTGCGAATACATCTCTCAACCTGCACAGAGGATAACAATTTTGGTCCACTAGGAAGCCTAGGAGAGACTGGTAGGAAAACAGTCTTCCTTTTACAGTCAATGATGGCATTATTTGCTGATAGCCAGTCCATTCCCACGATAAGATCAATACCCTTCAGAGATAGACAAACTAGATCGATGGTGGATGTCCTACCATCGAATTCAAGCACGCAATTTAAATAAGCTTGGGAAGCTTTCACCGAAGCTCCAGCCGATGTAGAGATAATCATATCAAATGGCATTTTATAGACATATAAGTTCAATCGCAGAACACAAGTATCAGACACAAAAGAATGTGTTGCACCACAATAAAAAAGAGCTTTAATTTCAAAGTTTTGAAGTTTGAGAATACCTTTAATTAAATTAGGCGCTTCATTCGCCTTTTGTTGAGTCATTGCAAACACTCTGCCTGGGATGGTGGTTCTAGTGTCATTGACTCCTCACGAGCTGTCTTCACAGAATCTAGAGATATGACTTGGCTTTCTACATTTATAACAAATTAGACACCTTCCTTGATGTACCTTCCCACACTTTGCACACTTTTTTGGCTATTAGTTGTGCTAGCCGTAGGAGCAGTAGAATCCCTATAAGAGTTTTGTCCCCCTGTAAACTGACTCTTTGGAGGTCCATTGAATTGACTCCTTGAAGGTCCATTGAATTGACTCTTCAAAATTTGGTTAGGCCGCTTATTTGAACCACTAGCACGATAATTGTTCTTTTTACTAATGCCCCCAGTAGGTCTTATGAATGAAGCAGACCTAGCCTGGTATTCCTCCCTTTTCTTAGTTTCCTCTTCCCTCATTCTTCTGGCAGTGATGTGGAGTTTGGTGCACAATTCTTCGAAATCCTGTATTTGAAATGGTGCTAATGTTGTTCTCAACCCGGGCTTAGCTTTTTCCAGTAATTGCTCTGCCATCCATTTAGGGTCATGGTGCTTTTGGAGGTAGGTACTATATTTGGATAATTCCAGAAAACGAGTTATGAACTCCTCCTTATGCATATTCCCTTATTTAAAAGCATGGAACTCCGCCTCTCGTTCGGCTCTAAGGGTAGTGGGGAAATAATGTTGAAAGAATTTATCATTGAATTCTTCCCAAGTGAGGTCAGCATCATCCTTAGGCTTAGTGCTATCTCACCATTGTTGGGCTGCTTTTTGTAGCAACTGCTCCGTAAGTTGTACCTTTTGTTGAAAGGTGCATTCTACAACCTTAAATATCTTTTCTAACCGCTTTACCCATTCCTCTGCTTCAACTAAATTCAATTTTCCTTCAAACATGGGAGGATTAAATTTCCTGAAGCTCTCCCAAACTTTAGTGATAGCAGCAGGTTGAGATGGAAGGCGCGCCCCAATAGTACTACCAAATTTGTGCATGTTATGGCCACCCTCAGAATGGTGCTCACTGGCCTCCTCATTGAAAGGGTCATTCACATTGACATGGTTATCTCCTTGTCCTCTTATCACAGTTAACACGTCTTCATGCCTGTTCACTTGTTGTCCTATATTCCGAATCAGATCCCTTAACTCCCTCAAGATAGCATCGTTGTCTTGAGGTGGAGGGGGATTTTGAGGTGGTGGGTTAGAGTTGGTTCTACGGGTGTTTACCATTATTCTCCACTCTTATGTAAAACAACCAAAGAAAGTTTAAGTTAGAATATACAATTTATGTAAATCTAAACTCAAATAAAGGGAAGTGCACATGCTGATATTTACTTGCCATGACCTCTAAACGAGAAAAGTCAAACAACAAACAAATGGCCATAGAACAACCTGGCTCTGATACTAAAAATGTAACATCTACTCTAATAATTATTGGGCTAGGGAATCCGTCCCCTAAATATATTCCAAGTACTTATATAGTTATAAATTCTTGATACTTCGCCTCACGCTAGTTAATACTCACTTAAAAGGGCTCAACCCTATTAAGCAATAATACCTGCTCAAGTTATTATATAACAATAAGGGCTCCACCCATTTTATTCAATTCAAAACATAGGGACTCATAGTCCACATCTCGAGTATATATTAGAATATTTTAGGAAATTAAATTCAAAGGTCTATAAGTATCAAATTGCTAGCTAAATAATGTTTTAAGATTCAAAAATAGTAAAACCAAATAAAAATATCCTATGGTCATGGCAAAAAAGTAAATATTAACCAGCATGAGCTCGAGGAGCATAAAAGCTAATAGCTCACTCATCCGGTAACTTCCCTTGCCTCTTATTCAGCCCTTCACTCAAAAGTATTAAGAGAATGGGGTGAGCACTAACGTCTCAGTAACCCAGAGTCTTACCAGGTGCATACAAACTAACAACCATGTCCAATAGGTCTCAATGCAAATCCAATATTACTATTATTAATTATTAACACAAAAGATCATAAGGTATAATTCGAAATAGTTATATGTACAATATGATAAAATACAATATCTGTAACCTCCCTTATTGCTCCGTCCAGCCTTATACCGCTAACTGAAACCATAGGCTTATCCACGATCTGGCCCACACATTGGACCGACCAAAGCTACTCTGGTGCTTGAGATGTACCTAGCCAAAGGGACAGAGCCCAAGCTCAGACTATGGCTTTTCTCCTTAAAAGACTAAACCAGGAGGTGTCACTGTCCTGCGTTTCCCCTTTACAAACCCGGCCAGGTAAGTATTGAGGAACGGGGCCCTACAAAAAGCCAACCACTTTGCGCGAGGTGGAGGCAAACCACGTGGTCATCATATCATATATATCTCACCAACATCTCCTTAACCTATCATTTATGCATGTCATATTTATCCAAAATTCATACGAGCATGTTTGAAAAATAAAGAACCCTATATAGTATATCAAATAGGACTGACAAGCATGCTTGAAAGAAATATAATACTCTAAAATTTCACATCAATAATTTAAGCTCACAAGCATGCTTAAAAATAAAAATATTGCGTCAAAATTTTATTATATTTGTAAGCATGTTTAACAGGATTCTAGGAATTCTATTAATTTCACAATCATTTACTCTTACCATTTCATAATCCCATACAACTTATTTACCTGTATCACGTTCAACAAGATAAATTTTTTTATTTAATTAAAATTACAATAATAAACCAGTTTGCACACATATGGAAAAACCCCAAATTACTTGTTCTTTTTTAGCTCACAAGTAGTCACACAGCAAGAAAATTTAAGCAGTAAAAGCTTTTAATGAAAATCTACAAAAGTCACACATATACAAAAACATCAATATATAATTTAAAACTACTTATATATTATCCTAAATTACTCTAAAATTACTCTAAAACTATTTTAGAAACTTAAAAGCTATCATAAAGAATCTAAAATTCTCTTTCAAATCTATATTTCTTTATATTTTAATTAATTCATTAGAATAGTCATTTTTATATTAACTTAAATTTACAAAAGTTCCCAAATTCCTAAATCTTAATTTTCTCATCTAAAATTTATAATTTACGTATATAAATATGAATTAAATTTATATTCCCAAATTCACACACACACATATATCTATGTTTAAAAATTTATATTAAATTTATATTCATAAATTCATATTATATACATACCTACTAATATATATATAATTATATATATATGTATGTATATTTATTTTAGAAAAATAAAGGGATGAAAGGATGTGTTTCTGCATAAGAATATATATATATATATATATATTATAATTACATATATATATATAAAAGGGATGAAGGTTGTATATATACCTATATATATTTATTTATTTAATTCACAAAAGGACGAAAAGATACATATTGCATATCACTTTTATTGAATAGTGCGTAGGGTGTGTTTATATATATATATAATCATATGAGACAAAGAACAAAAGCTACTCTCATATCTGGTGTGGAGATGTATGTTCGAAGATGGATTGAAAGAACAAGTTAGAATTACTTAAATAAAGGTTTCTGGCAACGTGAGAGAGAGCAGACGGATGGAGGAGTGAAAAATAAGGAATACGTTAGATTATATATATATATATATATATATATCTTATTAGTTTATTATTATTATTATTATATTTTAAAATTCTATTGGATATTAAAACTAACTTTAAGTTATCTATCGAATAATTTAAAATATTTTAAAATTAACTAAGGATATATATATATCTTATTAGTTTTTATTATTATTATATTTTAAAATTCTATTGGCTATTAAAACTAACTTTAAGTTATCTATCGGATAATTTGAAATAGATATATATATATCTTATTAGTTTTTATTATTATTATATTAGTTATTAAAACTAACTTTAAGTTAACTCTCGGATAATTTGAAATATTTTAAAATAAACTAAAGAAATATATCTTATTAATTTTTTTTTTTACTTTTAAATCATTGGCTTTTTAAATTATATATATATATATATATATATATATATATAAATTTTTAAATAGGTAAAAATTTGATTTTTTCTTTATCCTATCCTGTACCTTACTCTTTAAGTCTAATATTTAATCTTATATCATTTCTTAAAGTCACTAACACTTTTCGAGGATGTTACAGGAAGTACTCCAACTAATTAATTATTTGTGAGATCTAGAAAAGTCAAATTTGTGGTCATATTTGGACGTAAGAGATTACTAGCATCTAAAAACTTATTGTTAGATAGATCTAGTGCTATTACTTTTGATAAATTTGATGGAATTGGGCCTTTAAACAAATTTGAATTCAAATCGATTTGCAAGGCATGTAATGCTAATGAGAAATTTGGAATTTTGCCAGTAATTTGATTGTGTGAAAGGTTTAAATTTATTAAAGGAAAATTCCAAAACCAATTTGGAATTGTATTAGAAATTTCAATACTTAAAATGTCTAACGAAAAACAATTCTTTTGGCTTTGAAGCCATATGGGAAAAGTGGGCCCAATTTGCACGATGCTGACAAAATGAAGCGGATTTGAAAAGGGGGAACCCAATGACTACTAATATTGAAGACCAAGTGATTAAAAGACAAGTCCAACGCCTTCAATTTAGTGAGTTTAAAGAAATGAGTTTTAGAAATCACATCTTTCAAGGAGTTGCGCCCAATGGACAAACACACCAAACCTAATAACAATCCTATGCTATTACTTAAAGTTCCATTTAATTGATTCCACACAAGATTTAACATTTGTGGAGAAGAGAATTGAGAAAGATCTGGTATCGACCTTACAATTTGGTTAAAAGACAAATCCAAGAATTGTAGTGATTTGTTAGCACAACTGAATGTTGCAACAAAATCATCTAATCAGCCACTTAAGTAGTTATGACGTAGTTCCAATATATAAATGACATAACTCCAAGGATTTGGGTAGCCCACCTTCAAGCTGATTTCTTGAAAGCGATAATTCTTGCAAGTGGAACAAATCTCCCAATTCATGAGGTAGTTTTCCTTTGAGATTCGTGGAAGATAGATAAAGATGTTTCAGATGGATTAAAGAAGTAATGAATTCTGGAAATTTGGTTAGATTAAAATTATTGTTACTAAGATCCAAATATGTCAGATGATGTAATTCAGCCAACGATAGAGTGATTGTACCTTCCAAACCATAACCGTTAAGATCAAGTTCGACCATATGGCCCCCTTGGTGGTTACACGAAACTCCTTTCCAGTGGCAGCATTCTTTCTGGTTTTCTCCATTTCCCCATAAAGAGAGGTTGTCATAGCAATCAACAAAACCCTGTTTCGAGAGCAAACAGTGATTGTCTATCACTCTCTAAGCATCTAATAGAAGCATTGCCAACTTGCTGGTTAACTGCAAACACCTCTGTCATCTGCACCAAAAGAATAAAAGAAGCACAAAGAACATGTAGAAACCTTGTATCCATGATAATTCTAGAGACAAGGTATCGAATACAGAACTAAATGTTAGCAACTCAAATTGAGAAGCAATGAAAATAGAGCCAAAGTATTTATAATAGGCACGATGAGAGACTTCATACATAGACTTTGCATAGGAAATTTCCAAAAATTAATTAATGTAATTTATTAAAAAAATTGATATGATCTTTTATGCATTAATATAGCAAGATTTTCACAAAAGCTGAAAATAAAGTTGCCCTTTTAAAAGTAAAGTTGCCTTTAACAATAGAGGTGGACTTCATGGACTTTGCATGGGAAACAGCCAAAATTGAGTTTAGCACAAAAAATAAATAATAATAATAATAATAATAATAATAATAATAATAATAATAATAATAATAAGGTAAAATGAATGACTGTCCTAAATTATTTTCCATTTAGCTACAGCGTCCACTTGGCGGCGAGAATATTATTTTGTTACAATTATGATATTAGAGAAAAAATTCTTTCAACTTTTTTGTCAAATATAAGAGAAAAAGAGAGAGTCGAAAATCGGTGAAAGTGGAAAATTTTATATATATCATGAGAAATATAAGCTTTTTTTTTTATATATGTCAAACTCAAATTTCTTATAAATAACTTACAAGTACTTAAAATGTTTAAAATATTTATCTACCAAATATTGTATAAAAGAGAATGAAAAGATATTAATTTCTTTCTTTTATTAATAGGTTAGTACATTACAAATACATATTATTTTGTTGATAAACTACGATGATTAAATTGTTGAAGATACGATTTAAGCGTGTAAGCATTTATGTTTTTGGCCAAAATTGAGAAAATATATCCTTCCTCAAAAAGTAACTAACTAAATAAAAAAAATTTTTTTGAAGGCCCACTGATATAATAAATTGCAATTGATTACACATCTTGGAAGTAACTCATTATTGCTGCTCCATTTTGCAATTTAATTGCCAGCATATGATCCAAAGATATTTATGCCTTTGTAGAACAGTTAATAAGGAAAATTATGCTTGCATCTTTGCCCTTAATCCCATCAATTAATTTTAATTTTGTAGTTATTACGGAAAACTCTCTATTGCCCTAATAAAATTTAAATGCTTTGATCTTTTATCTCTATTGATAATTTTTTTCCCTAATCAATTCATTTTAGCTAATTTTTAAAGAAAAAATATCAAGTGTAATTTATCTAATTTCATGACAAGTTAACGTAATTTATATGAGTTATCTGCAATGTTTATAAATTTCAATTATTTTGCTCAAACTTCACAGAATTAAAGCAAACAATTTTTTTGCTAGAATTGAGTAGTTTTTTGTTAGTCCAAATATAAAGTTTCCCCCCCCCCCTAAAATTCACTCACTATATGATATAATTGAGAATTAGCTACAAAAAATCTATTATATA
Organism: Erythrophleum ivorense; assembly: GCA_026724425.1. Taxonomy (NCBI): domain Eukaryota; kingdom Viridiplantae; phylum Streptophyta; class Magnoliopsida; order Fabales; family Fabaceae; genus Erythrophleum; species Erythrophleum ivorense. The sequence goes on along the minus strand of JAIUCV010000008.1, from coordinate 47,242,735 downwards.
TAATAATTGAAAGAACTCATGATTATTTTTTACTAGTTCTTTCACTGTTTCAACTTTTTTTTATTATATCTTTTTGTGGGACCTGTGAAATTATGCATGAGTTCCACACCTATCAGGGCAATGCACGGGTAGTTTAACTATTATATATATATATATATACTTATATAAAAATACAATGTTTATATTATACGTGTTAAATGCTTATTAGTGAAATAAATAATTGAGATCCACAATTATCGCTCAAAATCAAATACTATAAAGAAAATCAATGCCAAAACGGGTGGTCCTGCAGGAGCACTGCTAATTACGCTCAGCACTGCAAAAAGTCGCAAAAACTAAAATGTGCTTTACGTGCAGGCAATAATAAGAAGGAAATAAAAAATTTTATATGATTTTTGTAATTATTATATAAAAATATGTTAATTTTTTAATTATTTTTTTAAAATAAAGACATAATAATAATTTTTTTTATAAAATTACTTTTATTATTTTTATTTTTAATTTTCTATGTACCAAAAGTTGCAAAAGAATCTCACGTCTAACAAAGAATATGGAATTCATAAAAATGTAAGAATTTACTAGAAAATTATATTATTACATTTTTATTTTATACTCATTTTACATTTTAGCTTTTACTATTAAGTTAAAATAAATAGATAATCACGATGGATGCTACGTAACAATTTTGTGAGAAATATTCAAGCTTTCTAATTGGGAGGGGAACTCCCAAACCCAATTGGGAATAGGTTGTTACCATGAATATGGTATATTATAGTAATATAAATTTATAGGCTGAAAATAATTCTTAGATGATGTTTATATATTGATGATAGGCAAGTGAAGACACAAAAGGAGGTGAATTGGGTTGTAAATAAGTTTAATTCTTATTGTAAAATGCAAATTTAAACCAGTTATAATCACACAAAAAAATATGTATATTTAATAAATGAATATAACTTTTTCTTTTCTTTTCTTTCCTCTTTCCTAATGTTTTTTCCTCTTCCAGGGTGCTCAACTTCTACTCTACGAAGGGTGATTCGTCAGAGGATCAAAATTATATTGAAAGAGATTTTTCTTTTCTACATTTCAACCTTTTCATTCCTAAAGAAAAATCAAACCGTAGAATATTGCGGTGGTGAAACAAACTGGATAGTTAAAATAAAAGAGGAACGAAAGCGACCTCGCCAATGGCATAGCAATACCGTACTTTTTTGTTCGAGCCCGCAACCTTTGTCGTGACATGAGCCATAACATACGTGTTATAGGTGTTGTGGCCCCCTAACAAGCATGGCTAGAGTTTTCATTTTATTTTATTTTACTTTTTTATTTAAGTTTTAGTCTTTCTCTACACAGCAAAAGATTAAAAATCCTTTTGTTCAAAGTGAAGTGGAAAGAAAAATTAGAGTTGATTGATGCATACCAAGCTTCACATTCAAAGTCTTCGGAATTAAAGGAAATTTAATCAAAAAGCTTTTTCTTAGTCGAAAAGAAGAAAATTTAGCAAAAAGAAAGTAGAGTTGCCGAGAGAGAAACTTCCATGACTTCTATACAAAAAAGTGAAACAAAAATTAAAGAAATGCCCCATGCTTTACCTTCTTCCTCTTCTTTATAATTTTGCTTTTAGAAATGCTAAAATTTTTTATAAAGATAAATTCAAATTAAACTAAATTTTGTAAAGAAAATGATTTTTTTTTGTTTAGCTTGAGTTATTTTTAATAGAATATTCCATTCAAGTAATTAGTTATGTTATTAGTCAAATTGATCAAATATAGTGCTATCATTCTCTAGATAAATTGTAGCCAACAGTCACTTTGTAGGGGTCTCCATGATCGACTTGTTCTTTGCGAAGAATATTTTGCTGCCGTAAGAAGCAGTTCAATGTCTTTGAAGAAGAAAATTCCCAAAAATTGATTTGGAAAGAGGAGGCTAAACCTAACTTCACGTTCAAGTTAAAATCGTTTTCTCTATGTTTTTTGTGTTTGTAAGTTTACTCTTTTAAATATACATATTCAAATAATTGATAACAATATATTTAATTATAACGGTATTGAAGGTGTTTGAAATTCCAAACTCATGTCTTGATATCCTGACTATTTCTATTCTAAAATTTTTCATAAGTCTGGAAAGGGTAATAGCGTATAAGGGAAGCTACATGATTTACCTCTTGTTTGTATTTCAAAGTTTGGATTTTTTTTTTCTTATATATTAAGTGTTTACAAAATGATTTGTAATGAAATTTTTGGGATTTTTAAGTTACTATCCCAGAGGTAAAAAGATTTTGAAAAATAAAGAAACGTCTACTTTGCAATAAAATCTAAAAATTAATTAAATTTTAATTCTCTGGAGTTTTATTTTTCTTAATATTTCTATGGAATCTAAATGAGAATATTTTCTTACCTATATTCACGTCTTAAAGTAATTGTAAACAAAATAAAATAAATTACACAAATTTCTCTTAAATTTTATTAAAATTATATAGAATTTTTTTGAAATAAAAAATTAAACTACGCTTTATTTTAATTTTAATTAATTTATGAAAATACCTTCCATTAACCACTCTTACAAATTTTTTATATAGGATATTTTAGTAAAAAACATTTAAAATCAAACTAAAATATATATTTTAAAAATAGAAGAAAGGCTTGTATAATTTTCTCAATAAAATATGTTAAAGAAAAATTGAACATTTAAAGAAGTATATATTAGCAATTTAAAAACTAAGGAAAGGAGATTACTGTGTGTAACATACGTTGAAGATGACAGATACTTTCATGTTACATTTGGTATCATGGAGTTGGCATTGATGGGAATGACACTGTTCAAAAAAAGTACCTATTATATAGTTGTCTTCATTATTTAACAATATATATTCGTTTTTATTATTTGTTTTAAGTAGAGACATAAGTATCATTTTATATCTCATTTACTTTTTTTTTTCTCAGTCTCCTTTCTCACATTCCAAACGTAAATGAATTTAATGAAGGGAACTGAAAATAGAATTTGACATGGAGTTAAAGATACTCTTATGTGCTTTCCACTATATTGACACTATTTTCATATGATGCCATCTTGATTATATATATCTGCTCTTTCCAAAATACAAATGTCTAATGATTTTACACAGAACAATTATTTTGTCAAATAAACTACAAAATGAAAGCATCTAACAATTTTTTCCCTTATTAATCGCGCATTGCAAAAGCACTTTAGTCACAAACTTATACATCAAATCGATAAAGCAAATGCCTTATTTCTAATTCATCTGGATCATGAAAGAAGCATATAAGGCAACCCTGTGCAGCAGTTCCTCCATGCAAGAACTATATAATTTATAGAACATGTAAGCCTTATATCCATGATCATTCTGGAGATAAGGTATATAGTATACAGAACTCAATTATTTGGTTACAATTATGATATTAGAGAAAAAATTCTTTGACTTTTTATTTTGTCAAATATAAAAGAGAAATAGAGAGTCGAAAATTGGTGAGAGTAAAAAATTATATATATATATATATATATTGAAAAAAATATATTTTTAAAATTTTTTGACATATGTCAAACTCAAATTTTTTATAAATAACTTATAAGTAATTAAAAATTTAAAATATTTATCTACCAAATATTGTATAAAAGAGAATAAAAAAACATTTCTTTCTTTTATTTACATGTTAATACATTGTAGATATATATATGTTAATACATTATAGATAACATATCAGATTATTCGTTGATAAACTAAAATGATTAAATTGTTCAAGATATGGTTTAAGAGTGCAAACATTTTTGTTTTTGGCCAAAATTGAGAGGATCCTCCCTCAAAAAGTTATCAAATAAATAGAAACAAAGTTTTCGTAGGCCTACTGATATAATAAACCGCAATTGATTATACATTTTGGAAGTTACTTGTTATTGTTGCCTCACTTTGCTATTTAATTGCTAGCATATGATCCAAAAAGGTTTTTATACCTTTGTAGAACAGTTAATGAGGAAAATTATGCTTATATCTTTGCCCTTAATCCCATCAATTAATTTTAATTTTTGCAGCTATTACTGAAAACTTCCATTGTCTTAATTGAATATTATCTTTAAGTAACTTGACAATACGTGAAGTAAATTAAATTTAACTGCTTTGATCTTTTATCTCTAATTATAATTTTGTTTTCTAATCAATTCATTGTAATGGATATGTAAATGAGCTGGTTAGATATAAAAATTAATTGACTGAGTTAAAATTACAATTGAGAGCATAAATTAAAGTAATAAGTGTATTTTTTTAATATTCAATCCGTTTAAAATAATATCTAATTGATTAAACAACAGCAGAGAGGATTTTTCAATGGAATAAAAATAAATGAGGAAGTCAAGTGCAAAAGTTAACCATCGACATTGACGATGACGTTGATTTTCCAATTACAGCATACCAAAGAGCATTTTAGCGGACGTCACAGCAACCAACAACCTCAATATCTATGTGCGTTTTGGTGCTTTGTTTTTAATTCTTGGACAAGTAAGTGGAGAGTAATGTCCATAAAAAACATTTTCTTTAGAATTATAAAGTACTTGAATTAATAGATATATCTCATTAGCTAACTTAAGATCTCATCTCATACAAGTTGATTAAAAAAGACTATATAAATTCAGAAAATTAACATTTCCACTAATGAACTTCCAACCACGTACTAAAATCTTGTGTCCATATATATAGTGGAATTTTAAAGTCTATATGTGATAAGTCTAATTTTTGGAATTTTTTTTTGAAATTTATATAATTATAGAAATAAGTCTGGCTGTAAAAATAAACAGAATGGAAATTGAACTTTTATAAATCGAATCCAAAATTTTCACAAATTGCTTAATTATTTATAAACCTTTAAAAATATGTAAATACCACACGTTTCTTATATATTTCTCTAATTTGTATATACAAACGAGAGGTCGAAATCCATAGCCAATGCACCAAGCTAGCAAGTTCCACTTCAATTGTCATTTTCACTAAGTTTGTGTCTTTCGTGAGAGAGGCTTCTTTTTATTATTATTTTTTAAGCCTCCAAATCTTCTGAAAGAAAATTTAAGAAAAAGAAAAAGATGTTAACGTACTCATAGGAGAGAGGAAAATCCAAAAATATTGACTTGGAAAGAGAAGTGCACCAAGCTTCGCGTTTTTTCCTTTTTTTTTTTTGGGGGTCCGTTGACTAAGCTTCCCCTTTAACTATCACTTTCACTATTTTTTCTATGGTTAATTTTGTATTAGTAATTTACTCTTTTACAATTTGTAGTCTTTTGAAGGAAACTTAACAAAAAGAAGTGTTTTCTTTTTTTTAATTTTCCTGTTAGTAAACATTACTCTTTTACATTTAAATTAACAAATTAAAATAGTATATATATGGCCACAAGCGAAAAAGATTTTTGTTGGCAAAAAAAGGGAAAATTTAGTAAAAAGAAAGAAAATTTAAAGTTGCCGTAAGAGAGACTTCAAAGAGTTCTATAAAAAAAAGAGAAGTGGAAATTAAGACAAAACAACTTTGCTCTTTTGCAAAAGGAAGTTCTGCTGCTGTAAGAAACATTTCAAAGACTTTAAGGAAGAAAATTCCCAAAAATTTATTTGAAAAGCCGAGTTTCAACCTAAATTGACGTTCAAATATCTTTCTTCGCAGTTTTTGTATACCTAACTTTATTCTTTTTCATTTAAATATACAAATTCAAACAGTCAGAAATAGTATATGCGGATAAAGATCTGTGAAGGTTAAAATTAAAATACATCATAAAACTATTTGATTAGTAGGAGGTGCTGCATGGATTTCCATCCTGATTTAGATTTACTGTAATAGCCAAGGAATAGAAAAGGAAAGGAAAAGAGAAGCTGGAAAATTTTCGAAGAGCTGAGAATTTTCTAAGTCTTCTCGCCATAGCGAGGAATGGAATCGCCATAGCGAGAATGCCCCCTCGCCGTAGCGAATATGCTCCTAGCTATAGCGAGTGCGGCATTCCATATGGAAACCAGGGAGTCGTTCGCCGTAGCGAAATTGTTCCTAGCTATAGCGAGTGCGACATTCTATATAGAGACCAGGGAGTTGCTTGCCGTAGCGGCGCTATAGCGAAGGCAGAGGTCTGGAACAAGCCCGAGCTCGCCGTAGCGACGCCATAGGTCTGGAACAGACACGAGCTCGCCGTAGCGAGGGCAATGGCTCTCTATAGTGAGAGCGGTCCAGAAAAGCGAGAAAAAGAGAATTTGACTTTTTAAAAGCTTCCAAATCTCTTCTTTCTTCTTCTAACCGACTCAAGCACGCTATAGGAGAGAGAAAAGGGCGGAGGAGAGAGAGAGAAGCTGAAGAGAAGAAGAAAGGACAAGAAAGGTAAGGATTCTCATGGCTTCCTCTTAGTATGTTGCCCTTCTCCCTTTTCCCCCTCTTTCCTACGGTTTAGATAGCAAAAATGGTTAGGTCTTGAGTCTGGTTCAGAGGAGAGAGAGTGGGAAACCATTCTTGAGAGAGATTAGAAGTATATAGTCTTCTCTTTCTTGCTTTCCCCCTTTCTTAAGAGTTTAAGAGTTGAGAAAAGAGAGGGGATAACTAATGGACTCTAGTGAGAGGATGAAACCTAGATTGAGAAGCTCAGTAGAGCTGATTAGAAGTAATCCCTAGCTTGAGAATTAAGTATTAAAGTATTAATTCCATGCTTTTGTGTGGTTAGGCTCAAGAGAAGCTCTCCCATCTAGAAGTGGTAGTGAAATCCACAAGGGAGGAGTCAAGTGAAAGAGCAAGTAGTGAATAGCTAACAAGGTAGTTCTCTCCACTTTCTCTCACGCATAATTGTGTGTTACATTGTCTTGCTTGTGTGTATGAATGATATGAGCTATGAGAAGTGTGTTAGCATGATGATGTGTTATGAATTGAAATGATGATTTATATGATTGTTTTGGTTTGCTTGAGGAAATGGATAGTCAATAACCCTATAGCCAAGGTGAGGATGAGCCAAGCCCCTAAGTGGTTGAGACAAGAGTAAAAGGTCTCCCAAAAGTGAGGTTGACTCCCAAAGAGTAAGGGTTGAGTCTAAGGACCTCTAAAGAGTGGGTAAGGCAAATCCAAAAGCCACAAGGGAGTGGGTGAGGCTAATCCAAGTACTTAGCAAGCTTCTAAATGTTATATGTGGCCTACTCACATGTTGAGAATGTTTTCCTTTATGCATGGCCAATTCATATGTTTTAAATGTTTTCATCATGGTTTTATATGCTAACATGCCATACATGCATAATGAGACTTGTTGCATGCAATTTATGTATGTTTGAATGAGAGTTGAACTACTGAGATTCCATGAATCTCACCCTCCCTCTCCACCATCCAACCATGCCAGGTGGACCAAGTGAGCCTAGAGATGGGAACCATCACCAAGCATGAGGCTAGGGAGACTAAGAAAGATTTGTAAAAGAGCTTCTTGTAAATGTATTGTATATGAGACAAGTGTATTAATAATGTATATGATGTAGCCTCTATGTATGTTTGTAAGTTAATGTATGAATGATGAATGAATGAGAATGAGGCATATTTGAATGAGAAAGTAAGTCTTGAATGTGAAATGCTCAATAATAGCATAGGCCATATGAGTGCATAAGTGGACATGGGATAGTGAGTTTCTCCAATCTAAGTTATTAGATGCTTGAAGCATGATTGATAGCTCCTAGAGATGCTTTCTCATGTGCTCAAGGAGTCATAGAAGTAGAAAAACTAAGATTGGACCCTATGAACCCCACTTTTGGCCAAGAAAGGGCCTTCTTGCACATGATGTCATAGATTAGCCATATGACCTCTTCTTGCTATGAGATTTGACATGTAGCTAGATCATGTTTAGAGCTTTCTGGAAAGCTAGAGTTCATGTCATTTAGAGGTCTATAGCATTTTCTATGATTTTTCAAAGTTGACATCAGAAATTCGGATTTGGGAAAATCACTGTTCATTTGGTCAGTTTGAGAAACGTGTCATCCGAGGGGCAAACGTAGTCCAATGGCTACGAGATTTTATATACAGAAACTAGATGGTCACAGTGACTTGTAAGAACTGGAAGCACCTCATTTAGAGGTCTAGAGAGGAAGTTATGCAATTTCGAAGTTCCTGCCCAGAATCAGACACCCAACCAGACCCGAGGTACTGTTTCATCGGTTTCCGGGAATTTGGCTAGGTGAACTGATCTGGAGATATTTTTTTCCTCTAGCTAACATCCACATCTTTCCATAGAGATATAGTTTATGAGCATTGGAGTTTTGTGGAATTAGTTAGACAATTTCAAAGTCCATATCAGTAAACTGTGACAGCAAAGAAGCCCCTTCTGACCAGTGAACGATTTCGATGTCAAACGCAGAGTATGTGAGATATTGAGACTTCTACTTATTTTTAGCATGAAGTAGACGTCTTAAGCTTTCTAGAATGATCCAGATCATGCAGTTATGATTTTTCTGCATTTAGTTATGGATTTTCAAACTTAGCTCAGAAATGAGACAAAATCTGCCAATAGCGAAAATGCATGTCTCCAATCCCTTTTTGCTTTCCAAGAGTTTAAAGCATATGTTTGGGATTGCAACAAGTCTCCATAGTGTAATTGAGCGTGAGGAAGCATAGAGAGAGCTCAACCGGTCCATGTTACTTCTAAGTGGATCTCTACCCACACATAGTGCCATAGAGAAAGAAGCATAAGGTAGAGAAGTTATCTCCCTTGTGAGTTCCGTATGTGCATATGAGTAAGAGGGCATGTTGGGTATGAGCTAGAGGTTAAGGTGTTACATTTACACTACGTATATTTGTTGTCCTTCTCAACTACCACATGTTCTAATTAGCTAATTTCTTTCTTGGCTAAAATATATTTTGATAACTTTTGGTTTAATTTATTTATACTTTAATATTTTATGATTTAAAAGTTTGTATTCAAGTATTTTGTGGTTTAAACTTCTAGCAAACTAGTACCTATGATTTCATTTCAAAATTTTTGGAGGAATTTATTAAAACTTGTCTTCAATTCTTACGTTTCTTATGTCATCCTTAGATTTTATGCATTGAAGGCAGAAATTCTTCCTTTAGTCAATTAAAAATTTTAAATTCAATATACACAACACAATATCCCCAAAATTTTGTCCTTAAGTGGAATCGTTAATTTTTTCATCAGTTTATCGTAAATTAAATCTTCAATGCATTGAAGATTAAAATTCTTCCTTAATTTAATTGAAATCACAAATAAGACAATATAATATAATATCTTTCTCAAATTTTATCCCTAATTTTTCCCAAATTCTCAATTTTCCTATAAAATTTCAAATTTCATTCATAAAATTTGGATAAATTGGGGTAATTGAGAAATAAAGTTTATTAAAGGACAAATTTAGCCAAATTGGGAACATTTCAACGGTCATGTGACTTGCACATGTCATTTTTTATCCAAAAAATAACAACATAAAATCACAAGGTGCAAATGTACTAATAATGTAAATCATACCACATCAAAATGCAAAATTTTAAATTACAAGAGACAAAGTGTAATTAAGCCAAACCATACATTACAAGAAAAAATAAAATCAGAGACAAAAAAATAATAATCTAACTAGAGACGGAATTAGATACAAGAAAAATTTTGTCTCATATTTTGGTGTTGTAAAAAAAAAGTGAGATGAAAAAAATAATTTTATCATCTTAGATTCAGAGATAAAAAATTCCGTCTCAAAATAAATTTGCCTTTAATGTCAAGGATAGGAATATCCTTATTTAGAGACAATAAATATATTTCATCCCTAATTCATCTTTGAGCAAAGATAGGTACTTTCATGCTCAATCCATCTCTAAATGGGAGATGGTCAATTTCCATGCCAAATCCGTCTTTGATTAAGGATAGATATTGCCATGACAAATTTGTCTTTGATTAGGGATAGGTATTTCCATCCCAAATTTATCTCTAGTAAGGGACAAAGACGAATCTATCCATGACAATTTTGTCTCAAATCAGAGAGATTGTTGAATCTCAAATTTATCTTTGATCCATTACAAATTCATCTCAAACTCTGTCTCTCATCCATCACTCTTTACCCTAGTGTTGTGCTTATTGTTTTGGTTGCTAGCACATATTCTCCTTGTTCGCACCATTGGCCACAAAGGACTAACAAGTTAAAAAGTCTGAGATGGGGTTGCTATTTTCAAAATAAAGAGTTGAAACAACCTACCTAGTGTGCCAAATGTTGGTGCTCGAGCTATTGTTTATAATAAAAAAGGAGGCTTAGTCCAATAGTGTATTGTTTAGAATGAAGATTGTATTATAGGTTCTTGCCTTTATTAGCATAGAGGAAGAAGGAGACAAGCTATCGTTGCCCAGTGTATAGTAAAGTTTAAACCTAAATACACAATTTTTTTAACCAAACAAAAATTAAATTGAGGGTATTTTGGTAAAAAAAAAATTAAATTAGACTAAAAATGTAAGGTAACACTTTGGTTTTAAGTGAGGTCAATGTATATTTTGAAAATAAAGAAAATGTCTATGTAATTTTTACAAAGCTCATATGAGATTTGTATAATTTATTTAATTTGAAATTTAAGGGACCATTCTAAGACAATTCATACTTAAGGAATTAATTTAAGATGATAAATAGAATTAAGTGACTACAATTCTATTTTAACTTATTTTATATTAACAAATTTTAATATTATATATTTATATATCTATATATTAAGAATTGAATTCATATGTAATATCACTCTACTTTGTTTTATATTGAAATTTTACAAATTCATAATATTTTTATAAGTTCTCTTGTATCTTTGTTGGTAGAATTAAAAATAAAATAAAATAATTCTTTAGTATAGAACAACAACAAGAACAAAGAAACAAAGGAGTACTCAATTAGTTTAAATTACATAATTAATTAAAATTGTTTAATTGTTTCACTGTATCCCTCTAAATATATTGAAGGCAAAATTATACAACTATGTATAAAAATAGAAAATTGCAATGTATTGCAATCAAGGAGATACGGAAGCAAGGTATCTCTCTCTAGCTCTTACCTTTGCGAACAGGAGCAAAAATGCTCCAAGCCCTCCTTGAATGCATTCTTCTAAAGTTGAAAAGATGAATGAAAAGAAAAGGTGATAGCATTGTATGAAATGAAAAATGCCTTTTCTAGGATTAAGAGGATAAACTATCCATGCCCCCTAACAAACTAATAGAATGCGACAATTAGAAAAAAAAGAAAGATAATTCATACATACTAATGCTGAAAAACAGAGCATACAAGTTAAAAATATCATTTCCATTTGTCGACATCTAAAAACAATGCAAGATTAATGCATGAGGAGAGATGCTTCTATTTGTAACTAAGAAGACATAAGTGTCACCATTTTCCTTTATACACCTTCAATAATGTCAAACTTGATAAGATTATGGTCCCAAAACCAAAGATGGCCTTCCATGACATGGACCATAAATACTTGCATTGAGTAATATAGTGTCGTGCCCAGTTGAATATGGCTTTAAATAAATTGTTCTTCTTAGTTTGTGAAGAGAGCAAAGATAATGGCAGGTAGTAGCTATTGGGAACAAGAAACATGAAAGGAAGAAGCAGAGTTTGGAAGAAGAAACAAAAAAGAGAGCTTCTCAAAACAAATAAGGAGTGAAACCTACATTTTAACTCACACTCTTGGACTTGGTCACCGTTGGTTCAGAAAGTCCATGATCTAGAGTTTTATTACTTAGATTGGGTGAGTTAGTTATTTGACCCATTTTATCAGTTTAGGTGGTTTTTTTTTAGTTTCTAAGTTGGTTGGATTTTAGCGCCAATTGAACAAGAGTTATTGCAATTTTTTTCATATGTTGATTGTAACACCTTAACCTCTAGCTCATACCCATCATGCCTACACATTCATATACTCATGCTAAGCTTACAAGGGAGATGATTTCTCTACCTTGGTGCTCTTTCTCTAAGGCATATTGTATGGGTAGAGATCCACTTAGACGTAACATGGACCGGTTGAGCTCTCTCTCTACATCCTCATGCTTAATTATACTACTAAAACTCATTTCAATCCCAACAACATGCTTTAAACTCATGGAAAGCAAAAAGGGATTTGAGACATGCATTTTCGTTCTTGGCAGATTTGGCTTCATTTCTGGGCTAAGTTTGGAAATTCATAACTAAATGCAGCAAAATCGTAACTGCATGATCTGGGTCATTCTAGAAATCTTGAGACGTCTACTTCATGCTAAAAATACTTAGAAGTCTCAATATCTCGCGTACTCTGCGTTTGACATCAAAATCATTCACTGGTCAGAGGGGGCTTCTTTGCTGTCACAGTTTACTGGTATAGACTTGGAAAATGTCTAACTAATTCCACAAAAATCCAATGTTCATAAACCATATCTCTATGGAAAGATGTGGATGTTAGGTAGAGGAGAAAAATATTCCAGATCAATTCACCACACCAATTTCCCGAAAACCGATGAAATAGTACCTTGGGTCTGGTTAGGTGTCTGATTCTGGGCAGAACTTCGAAATTGCATAACTTCCTCTCTAGACCTCTAAATGAGGTGATTCCAGTTCCTACAAGTCACTGTGACCATCTAGTTTCTGTGTATAAAATTTCGTAGCCATTGGACTACGATTGCCCCTCGGATGACACGATTTCTAAACTGACCAAATGAACAGTGATTTCCAAATTCCGAATTTCTGATGTCAACTTTGAAAAATCATAGAGAATGCTATAGACATCTAAATGACATGAACTCTAGCTTCCTAGAAAGCTCTAATCATGATCTAGCCACATGTCAAATCTCATAACAAGAAGAGGTCATATGGCTATTCTATGACATCATGTGCAAGAAGGCCCTTTCTTGGCCAAAAGTGGGGCTCATAGGGTCCAATCTTGGTTTTTCTACTTCTATGACTCCTTGAGCACATGAGAAAGCATCTATAGGAGCTATCAATCATGCCTCAAGTGTCTAGTAACTTAGATTGGAAAAATTCACTATCCCATGCCCACTCATGCACCTATGTAGCCTATGCTAACATTAAGCATTTCACATAACACATGCTTCTTCATTCATCATAAACTTCGTTCTCATATATACATCATCTTACATACATGGTCTTACAACATTTCTAAATGCTACATCATATACATCATTACTTTACATCTCATGTCTCATTTACAATGCATATACAAGAAGCCTTTACAAAGTCTTCATATCTATCCCTAGCTTCATGCTTGATGGTGGTTCCCATCTCTAATCTCGCTTGGTCCACCTGGCATGGTTGGATGGTGGAGAGGGAGGGTGAGATTCATGGAATCTCAGTAGTTCAACTCTCATTCAAACATACATATATTGCATGCAACAAATCTCATTATGCATGTATAGCATGTTAGCATAGAAAACCATGATGAAAACATTTAAAACATATGATTTGGCCATGTATAACATTTAAGAGCTTGCTAAGTACTCGGATCAGCTTCACCCATTCCCTTCTAGCTTTTGGATTTGCCTTCCCATACTTTAGAGGTCCTGAGACTCAATCCTTACTCTTTGGGAGTCAACCTCACTTTTGGGAGACCTTTTACTCTTGTCTCAACCAACTTAGGGCTTCGGCTCATCCTCACCTTGGCTATAGGGTTATTGGCTTTTCCATTTCCTCAAGCAAAACCCAAATCATTCATATAAATCATCATTTCAATTCATATCATATAATCATGCTAACACACTTCTCATAGCTCATATCATTCATACACACAAGCAAGACAATGTAAACACACAATTATGCATGAGAGAAAGTGGAGAGAACTACCTTGCTAGCTATCCACTACTTGCTCTTTCAATTGACTCCTCTCTTGTTGGTTTCACAACAACTTCTAGATGGGAGAGCTTCTCTTGAGCCTAACCACACAAAAGCATGGAATTAATATCTTAATACTTGATTCTCAAGCTAGGGATCACTTCTAATCAGCTCTACTGAGCTTCTCTATCTAGGTTTCTTCCTCACACTAGGGTCCATTAGCTATCCTCTCTTTTTTTCATAACTCTTAAGCTCTTTAAAAAGGGAAAAAGCAAGAAAGAGAAGACTATGTGCTTCTAATCTCCCTTAAGAATGGTTTCCCACTCTCTCTCCTCTGAACCAGACTCAAGACCTAGCCATATTTGCTATCTAAACCGTAGGAAAGAGGGGGAAATGGGAGAAGGGCAACATACTAAGAGGAAGCCATGAGAATTCATACCTTTCTTATGCTTTCCTCTTCTCTTCAGCTTCTCTCTCTCTCCTCCGCCCTTTTCTCTCTCCTAAGACGAGTTTGAGTCGGATAGAAGAAGAAAGAAGAGATTTGGAAGCTTTTAAAAAGTCAAATTCTCTTTTTCTCGCTTTTCTGGACCGCTCTCGCTATAGCGAGTCATTACTCTCGCTACGGCGAGCTCGTATCTATTCCAGACCTCTGCCTTCGCTATGGCGTCGCTACAGTGAGCTTGTGTCTATTCTAGACCTTCGCTATGGCGTCGCTATGGCGAGATCGTGTCTGTTCCAGACCTCTGCCTTCGCTATAGCGTCGCTACGGCGAGCGACTCTCTGGTTTTTGTATGGAAAGCCGCACTCGCTATAGCTAGGAGCATCTTCGCTACGGCGAGAGGGCATTCTCGCTATGGCGATGCCATTTCTCGCTATGGCGAGAAGACTTAGAAAATTTTCAGCTTTCTCTTTTTTCTTTTCTCATTTCTTTTTTCTTGGCTGTTACATTGATTGTTATGTTTTTTAATTAAAATATAACTAAGTGTATAATTTTTTAATAAAACCAAGATAAGTATATGGTTTAATTGAGAAATCATAAAAAATTATACACTTGTCTCATGCAAATTTTGTCGCATGACGAATAATCAAATAAGGTCATTTTAAATTTATTCAAATTTGAGAGAAAAAAAGGATTGATGAGTGAAGATCAAGTGACTAAAGTGTGATATAATTTGATTGTGAATTTATGTGGCTTAAATTTTGTCTATTTAGGGAAATTTTCTAAATCATTATAAAGTATAAGCAAAACTGAGGCAAAAATGATTGTTTTGCATTATTCATAAAATTGACTCAATTCAAATTAAAGAGATAAATTAAAACTTACACAATACTAAAGAGACCAAACATGTATTTTGGAAACTTTAATTTAAAGGATTAAAACTTTTGTCATGCCCCAAAATAGAGACATGACTAGCATGAGATACAAGAAAATATCGCATCAATAAGCCTAGCCATAAACAAATCCTTATGTGATTTTAAATGCATGATTTTATGAAAAATAATTTCAAGTATAACATGATTCTATCACTTATTTCTTTCCTATAAATTTTAAGATTTTTACATCTGCCATAATCAAATCAAATTATGTTGATTTGCTATAAAAACTTGACAGAGAATTCTTTAAAAATTGGACATCACATATTAGCTTACAAAAACCAACCTATTAAAGTTAACAAAAGAGTGCTCCGCTCTCAATTGCCATCCAACAACAACATAACTAATAGGATAGGGATTTTGCCTATGGTCTGTGGAGCTAACACTAAAGTTTAATATATGCATAAGCATAACGGACAATAACTAGTGATGCCAAATGAATTGATCGCTAGCTCATCACTAAATATACTCCTAAACTAGACTAAGAGATGTTTAAACCTAGCTCTATTATCTGCAATGATAAATAACAAAATGAATTGCGGTATTTAGTGAATAGAAAATAAAGCACAATAATTAAAAAGATGAGCGGGTATAAAATTTTGTTAAATGAAAATAGGTTTAAATATAATAATAAATAATAGAAACTTAAGTAGAAGGAAAAAAAATAAAAAAATTTATAAAAATTCAATTTTATAAACCTCTAAATAGAAAGAGGTATGAAATAATTGGTATATATAAAAAGTTAAAAGATTTCAATTAATGAAAAATTTAATTATTACATTATTAAAGCAATAAAATTCAAGAAATATGTAGGAATATATTATTTAATTAAAATGTGAGGTTACTAAGGAATAATTATGAAAAATAAATAAAAGTAAGTTTAGACATTTAAAAGGGTTAATGATAAACAGAAAATAATTGTACTAAAACAATTAAATAAAAACATTTTGTTAAAAAGTCCATACGAAACTATAAGTTCATATATATACTAACATAGACACATAGCCCACGGGAATAAATGGCCACAAATTCAATTTTAGAGGACTGTAGGTAGGAATCACAGGTGAGATTGCTACCATCGTCTTTACTTACCACCATTCTTATAGCTTCTAAATATTCAAAGAGCATCTAACTTAATACTTGTAACATCCAGTTCTCTGAAAATGAGAGAAAATGTGAGAAACATAATGTACGATTTCTTTGTAAACGAATAAAACTCACCGAATACAAAAACAAGTCCCCCGAAATGACTTAGTTAAGGCCCCAAAAAATTTGGGAAGCATTCTAAACTCCTAAAAATGAGAATCCCGGACTCAGACAGAATGAAAAACAGGACTAGAATGAAGAAACGAATTTGAACGAAAGGTTGACGAAATGTAAAGGCATTTTCCTCATTTTGAGCAAATTTTGGAATCCTCACAGGAGGGCTTTTTAAATAAAATTTTTGAGTTCTCCAGGGTTCTTAGGGGCACTAAAAACTATAGGAAGCGTTGGGACAGTTAAAGCCCCTTTGGTAGACGTTTTTTAACGTCAGTTAATCCGAACTTTGACTGATTTGTTCGGGAAGGTTTTAGCTCCGATTTGAGTGATTCCAAAGTCATTTTACTAAATTGGGAATCTAAATTTCATAATGGAAGAGAAGGTTCTAAAAAAGGAGCTAAAATAAATTAGAAACGAAAATGCCAAAAACGAAAGACAAATTGAGAATTTTTGAAAAGTCTTATTTCTTCCACCTATATATATGAGGCGCCCCATCTTCCCCTTCATTTAGCCTCATATGTTTCTGCCCTAAACTAGAGAAAGAAGCCCTAGGATGAGGAGCACCAAGAGGAGGATGAAGGAAGGAAGAAAACAAGGTAGAAAGGTATAGATTTTCATGGTTTTTCATGCTTTCTCCTTTCCAAACCTCTTCTCTTCCATTCTCCTTTGTTTCCTATGATTATAATGAAGTTTATAAATCCATTTTAAGGGAGAAATTAAGGGTAAAATTCGGATTTGAAGAGAGGAGCTCAAAGAAGACAAGATTCAAGTGAGAAAATAAGAAAAAATAAGGTAATTTCTTCTTCCATAGTTGCTACCCCTTGCACCTCTTCTCCACCCATTTACCCCACTCAAGAAGTCCTAGGAGGGCTTGGTTTTTAGGCAGAACCAAGGGTGATTCTTAGGAAAAAGTTTGTGGAGATTACGAATATGCAAAGAGAATTAACAAAAAATCATGAAAATTCAAGATGCAAATTCTAGGGTTTTAAGTGTTCCTTGCAAAATCTGATTTTATACAATGATCCCTAGACTTAAATAAGTTTTTGAATGAACTCTTAAGATCCCTAGAAGTCCCTCCATATGCATCTTCCATTGAGAAAACAAAGCAAGCTCCATGTAAGCCAAAATCCTCTATAGCCTTGGCCTAGATTGGTTTGTGTACCTAGAGATAGTTTTAATTTGTTCCAAACCTATTTTTGAGTCACATATGATGAGTGAAGATGAGTAGAGGCCTTGGGAAAAATTTAGAAACCATAGAAAGTGAGCCTTGTATGTTCCATAATATGACCTAAAGAAGCAACATGTAGTTAGGCTCTTCATTTTAATTGTGTGATGACTCCAAGAGGCTTAAAAGAAGTTAAGAATCATATTTGAAAGAAAAGAATAGAGCCTAAAATTTATTTGATGGGTGTTGCTTCCTTAGGTGCATTTTTGGAATCATAAAGGCATTTATAGGTTAAGCTAAAGTCTAAGCAAGTGCGTGGCCTTAGAATTAATTTCATGAATCTAATTGGCTTTCCATAAATTGTGTTTAGGCTAAGGGAAATCATTCCCACACCTTTGTGTGTGTGAGGCCAAAGCAAGGACAAAAAATTTAAGAGAAAAAGTGTGTGTTTACTTCCAAGGTAGCTCTCTCTACCTTCTCTCATGCATGATTGCTTGCTTTACTTGTCTTTAAATATGTGTATGTGTATTTCAAGCCATGAAAAATGCTCTAGTATGAGCTCTTACTCTATGGTACCATAATGATACATTATGTTTCCAAATGATGTTTATGATGTTTGTTTTGATTTGCTTGAGTGTGGTGAGGCCAAGAACCCTTAAGATTGGTTGAGACAAAGTAAATAGTCTCCCAAAAGTGAGGTTGAATTCCAAGAACAAGGTTGAGTCCAAAAACCTCTTAAAGAATGGGTGGGGCAAGTCCAAAATCCATAAATAAATGGGTAAAGTCAATCCACTTACTTGGCAAGTCTTTGTATGCCATGTATGACTTGCTTAAATGTTGGAAATGCTTTTTGAATGTTTACACATGATAATATGCTCATGCATCATTTGTGAGACTTGTTTTGTATCTTTTATGTATGATTGAATAGGAAATGAGCTATTGAGATTCTTTGAATCTCATCCCCTCCTCTCCAATGATCAAACATGCTAGGTGGACTAAGAGATCAAGAAAATGGGAGCTAACAAGATGAGAGATGAGAGCTTGACATTAAAATGCCTAGATTTTGTTACTTTAAGGCCTTATGATGGCAATTGATGTACTCCATTATTATATATGACCTATGACTACTTGAATGTGTATAATTATGTTAATATGTGACGTATGAATGAGAGCTAAGATTGTATGTATGGATATACACATTTTGGTTATGTAATGGTAAATTTCCATTATGGAAGTATGTGTATAAATGGAAGTGGAGTAGCCAAAATGAGATGCATGAGGCTTGTGACCATTTGGACAACTCATACAAGTCATAATCATACTTTTAGACTTGCTAAAGAGGTGTCAAACCCCAAGGAAAGCCATTTGAACATTTTAGTATCTTGTATGGACCAAGAATTGACCAACTTAGAACTCTATACCACTTTTTGTCCAAATGAGCTCTTCTTGATCTGAGAAATCTAAGATTTGGCATGCAATTTGTAACACCATATATTTTTAGCTTATTTCATAACATTTTCATGCTTTACATCATCAATCCCATGAAGGAGTAAGAAAAAGGGGTTTAAAATAATACATTTTCTTACCTTGCATCGTGTATAAAAATTTCATTCGATGTCATATGGACCATGTGAACTCATACAACACATTCTTATGTTTAATTACATAGATACAACTCATTTGTATCATGAAATGTGGCCTACAACTCATGGAATTTGAAGGGAAGAATGAAATAAATACATAGTTTCGGCCAGCTTTTGACACTTTTCTATCCCAACTTTGAAAAATCATAACTAATTCTAGAAAAATCAAAATCATCATTCTTGACATTATGAAAAGTTAAAGATGTCTACTTCATACTAAAAATATGTCCAGACCATAATATCCATCAAAGAGGACGTTTGACATTCGAAATGGTCCAGAGGTCAAACTACCCACTTATGCTATCACAGATTTCTGCAGTAAATTTTAAAAATGTTCAATTAATTTCAAAAAAATTCAATCCATGCAAATGATACCAATATGGAAATTTGTGGATGTTAACTAAAGGGAAAAAATAACTCCAGACCAGTTCAGGTATGACCAGACCTCGAAATCTAATCAAACAATAATAGAGGTCAGCTGGAATTCTTGATACTGGATAGTTTCTTTGAAAATTCATATATCCCTCTCTAGACATCCAAATGAGGTGCTTCTAGTTAGCACAAGTCAATGGGAATGTCTAGTTTCTATGTATAAAATTTTGTGGCAATTGGACATTATTTAGACCCTGTGTGACAGATTTCATTTTTGGACTAGTATGAACAATAACATGACCAAAACTAGAAAATTTTTCAACTTTGAAAATTCATCAAATATTCTCTAGACCTCTGAAAATTTTGTTCTTTAACTTATCAAAAAACTCTCAATAAGTTCTAATTGTATGCCAACTATTAAATCAAGAAGAGCTCATTTAGATAAAAAAGGGCATATGGTTTCATTATGGTCAATTTTAGCTCTATATGGGATACCAAAATGTCCAAATAGCTTTTCTTGGGTTTGGCACCTCTTGGGCAAGTCCAAAAGCATAATTAGGACTTGTGTGAGCTACCCAAATGGTCCTAACCCTCATGCATATCATTTTGGCCATCTCATCTACACATATGCATAATTCCATAAACTAATTCAAGAAGCTACATTGCCCATACATACTCAATTTGCATACTAGTGGTCACATAATACATTTTCCCATTTAAACATAACATATTATCATAATTACATATGTTCCAAAGGCCATAGACCATTTACAATAATAATTTACATCATTAGGCATCATTATGGCTTCAAAGAGCAAAAACTATACATATTAGTGTCAATCTCTTCTCTTCAAGGTGGTTGGCTTCCATCACCTTGTCTACTTAGTCCACCTAGCATGTTAGATCATTGGAGAGGAGAGAATGAAATTCAAAGAATTCCAATAGCTCATCTTCCATTCAATCATACATAATGGATGCAAACAAGTCTCATAAATGCATATATGGTCATGTTGACATGTGCAAACATTCAAGAAACATTTTCGTCATTTGAGAATGTCATACATAGCATACAAAGGCTTGCCAAGCAAGTGGATTGGCCTCACACAATTTTTTATGGATATTGGACTTGCCTCACCTATTCTTTAAGAGATTCTTGGACTCAACCATACTCTTGGGAGCCCATCTTATTTTTGGGAGACTCTTTACTTTGTCTCAACCAATTTCAAGGGTTCTTGGCCTCACTACACTCAAGCAAACCCAAGCACACATAAAAAATATCATATAAGAGTATATTGTAACATCATGGCACCATGGTATTAAAGTCATACTAGAACACTTTTCATAACTTAAAAATACACATGCATACATTCAAGACAAGCTAAGCACACATCCATGCATGAGAGAAGGTGGAGAGAGCTATTATCTCTCTCTTTTTCTTATTATTTGGTTCTTTCCTGTCATGTTTATATCAAAGAAACTAAGTAACTACACCTAGAAAATTGCACTAAAGTTTTCCCTTTCGGTAATGAGTATCCCAATATAGCTTTCGTAAAAATAAAAAAGCATGAGTAGAGTAAGATTTTATATATGACTTGAAGAGGAATACAGCCTACCAAAGCTACAAACGAACTGTTCGATCTTTAAGGTACATCGTTTTTAACAAGAAATCAATTCCAATGGTAGCCTGAAATTCAAATTAGCAAAACATTTGTTAACCTAGAAGTAGGAATTAAAAAAATGTATATATATAAACAAGTTACCATTTTCAGTTATCTACTAATCATACATGGTAACCAATATAAAGAAGGAACATTACAAGATCAGAGGAATTTAATAATTATAATTCCCCTGAATCTCCATCTAATTATCAAAATCTAATCAAGGCCTTCAAAATAATTCTGCAAATACGGCCTCTTCTTCCCCCCTAGCATTTCACCAACTCAAACCTTTTGAAGTGGACCGTTCTTAATTAATGGATAACGAACTTGTAAGTAATTGGTTTGATTGCATGATCTTACCTTACATCATAATGAATACATCAAACCTAGAGTTTAAATCTAGTTCTGCTAATAATACCCCAAACAACACACAAAAGTTCTAAGAAAAAGTATCTACTAGACTGGAGTATACCATAAAATATCTATTTCCTGCTCCTACTCCTAATTATGTGCGGTAAATGTAACACCATATTTAATTAGCTCATATCATCTCATTTACACTAGCATTTACATAAAACAGCCCATTCTCAAGAAATATTCCATTAAAATATTTGATTATGTTGTGTTATGTCATATTTAAAATCTTCGTTATACCTTCTGTGGGCCATGTAAACTCACTTACATAAGTTTTCACTTCCAATCCATACATACAATTCAGAACCATCCTAAAATGGCATCAAAACCCCAAGCTCATGGCCTATATACATAAAAATAATGGGTGTTGTCTTGGGTTTGATTTCGAGTTCTCTGGTATCAATTTTGGAAAATCACAACTAATTTTAAAAAAATCAAAATTCAACAAAATTAGCTTCCTAGAAAGCCCTAAGTGTTAACTTCTTGTTAAAAATACTTTTAGGTTATGAAAACTATGTTTGGACTATGTTTAACAATAGGTAAGTGACATTGGTTAGATTATCCAATGTTTTTGATATAGTTTACTGATATAAACTTAAAAAATGCATAACTAATTCCACAAAAATATAATTTGTGTAAATTATACTAATTTGGAAAACTACATATATTAATTAGAGGGAAAAAATATGTTTAGACCAATTTAGAAGCCCTTAGACCTTGAAAACCATTGGAACAATAACCCAGGTTTGCTCGCATCATTGACACTGATCTAAAATTTCAAAAATTCATAACTCTTTACTCATACCTCTAAATGAGATGATCTTAGTGGCCACAGAAAGCTCATGATGCCTAGTTTATGCCTGTAAAATTTTATGAGCATTGGACATCATTTGATTCTCAGATGATACAGAAACAAAAAATGATCATATGAACAGTGCACATGTCAATCCAAATTTCTGATATGAACTTTGAAAAATCATAAGTAATTCTTTAGAGCTTCAAATAATCTATACTTTAGCTTCCCAAAAAGCTCTAGAGAAGGCCTACATGCACACCAAATCTAGTAAATTCGTTCATTTAGTCAGATTTTGACATAGGGTTGCATTATGACCATTTTAGGCCTCTTAAAGGGTTATAATGGTACCAATTTTGCTTCCACCACTTCTAGGGCCATATGATTACATGGGAAAGCATTAAAATGGTCTACTAAACATGTCTCAAGGGTCCAACAACCCAAAATTTTCAAACTCACTCTCCCACTCCAAGCCATACACAAGAACATACATATGTAATTCTTACCATTTATTGTCAAAAGCTTGTTACATTATTCAAGTGGCACCAATTTTCATTTATACATCAAGTATCCATATAATTACATGTGTTCCAAAGGCATCACATACATCACAATAATACATCATATGCCATCAAACTAGTTACAAAGTGAACAATTTTCACATTTCTATGTCAAGCTCCTCCCTTTAAGCTTGGCGGCTTCCAATTCTTATCTCACTTGGCCCACCTAGACATGTTAGGAGATGGGGAGGGAAGAGTGAGATTCAAAAAATCCCAATAACTCTTGTTTCTTCCAACGACACATAGAGGATGCAATTTCAAGCCTAAATATGTATGTATGGTAGGGGTGTTCATTGGCTCGATTGGCCTTAGAGGCCCGCCCTAGCCCAATCTAATCGGGCCAGGTTTAGTCGGGTTAAAAATATAAATAGGTATAACTTTAAACAAAACTATTTCGGGTCGGGTCAGGCCACGGGCGAAGGTATGTTCTGCCCAACTCGCCCTAATAGTTACTTTTTTTTTAGTTATTAATATCTTGTCATCTTATATTTTTTTTATTTTTATTTCATTTAATTATCTTTGCATACTGCAATTTTTATTACCTACGCAAATATTCTTTACTTCTTAATTATTTTTATCATTGATGTGAATGCTTACTGACATTTCTTTTGTTAAATAATAAAAATATATATATTTACCTATGTCTAATTATGTTAGTATATCTTATATTTTACTTGTTATGTTAATATATCTTATATTTTACTTGATAATACTAGATTATTTTTTTATTATTGATACAAATATAAGAGTTCTAAAAGTTTATTATTTTGAAATATATGCCTATAAATTTGTAAAAAAATATTTTTATATTACAAGTATCAATTCATAAAAAAAAAATTAGTTTAGGCGACCTTAACTCGCCTTATCCCAACATAAATAAGACTTATTAGGGTCTGGTAAGGCCACGGGTATAAAAACAAGTCTGATGTCTTAATCGGGTTAAGCATCGGACATACTAGATGTTCGGTCTGGCTAGGGTCACCCTGGCTCGCCCTAACCCACCCTAAAATCGAGCTTCTTCTGGCAGGGTCAGGCCACAGGTATAAAAATACATCCAAGACCCTAATTGGGCTAGGTTTCGGGCCAAGCATCGCCCTGATCCGGCCCTGCCCATATACACTCCTAATGTATGGCATTCATGAAATTCTCAAGCATATAAGTAACATTTTCTTCATTCAATAAGTCACACATAACATACATAAGCTTGCCAAGATATTGGTTTAGCCTCACCCATTTGTTTTGGGACTTTTAGACTTGTGTCACATATTTTCAAAGGACTTTTGACTAAGTCTCACTCTTCTAGAGACTGTTGGCTTGTTTCACCTAACCTTTAGAGACTTTTGGCTCATCCTCATCCTTGCTAGGGGACTTTTGGCCTTATCACACTCAAACAAGCCTAGAATATACATAAAAGCATCTTACAAATACATAAACATAGTAACATGATACCATGGCATTAAAAAAGACTTGCTAAAATATGTTTCATGGCTTAAACATATGCACACACATTCAAGGATGAGAAAACATCCACACATCATGAGAGAAATAAGAGAGAGCTACCTTGCATATAAAAGCATACTTTAACCTTTGAAAATCCTTCTCCTCCCTCTGCCAAACATCCATGAAGAGGTGGAGCTTGATTCTCTTGGCTTAAGCACATGAAATAAGATCCAATTATACTCTTGCAACATTTACCAAAGTCACTCACACACTAGAACAACTTGGTTGCTCAAATGGTCCCATTTATGGTTCCATAAGGCATCTAATGAAGTAACCTTGGAAATTCTTAATCTTGGCTCCATTCTTCCGTTCCATCTATAACTCTTGATTCCATTTAGACTTCTTGGAGTCATCACACATTTATTTTAAGGAGCCTAACTAGGTGTTACTTCATTATGCTATAATATGGAACCTATAGCTCCATTTCATTATCCATGACTTCTAAAATTTTTCTAAGGCTTCCTCTTATGCTCTCTCATCATATATGATGCAAAACTAAGATTGGAAGAACTTAAAACACTCCCTTGGTGCTTCATCTCCCCTTGGCCAAACCTATGCTCACCTTGGCACTAATGGAGATTGTCTTGCTTTCCTTGATGGGAGATGCATGTGAGAAGCTCTCTAAAGATCTTTGAAGCTCATACAAACTCTTACTTTGGCCTAAGGACTTTTGTATCAAAACAAAATTTAAGTTATGTTCTTGAATCCCTAGCCTTACAATCTTGAATTTCATGGATTCTTTCTTGAATTTCTTTGCATTTTGTTATTACCCACACTCTAATTCATGAGTTTCATCCTTGGTTCTACCTAAAATCGATTCCCTCTTGGCTAGCCATATGTAGGATGAAATACACATAAAGAAGAACAAGAAAGGGAAGCATGGAAACTAAATATTTTACCTTGAATTCAAGCATTTCTTGAATGCTCTTCCTTCTCCTCTAGCTTTCCTCCTAAATTTCAAACTCCTCCCTCTTGGTTTGAGCTTAAAAACAAAACCAATTCATGTGCCAAAGCTACGAGGAGAAAGAGGAGAAGAAGAGAAATCAAATTGCTAAAGGAAGAAGCTTGAATTTCTACACTTTTCTTACCTTTTTCTTGAATTTTTCTTCTTCATTTTCCTCCATTCTTAGACACCACTCCCAGTTGGTCTCCCATCTATTCTAAGGTGGAAATGAAGTCAGTCATGTCAGGGAGAGAAGAGGGGTGTGTATTTAAGGAGGCTTCTTGAACTTTCTTTTTCTAAAATTCCATTTATGTCCCAATTTCAAAACTTCTTCGTTTTAGGTTTGTTTTAACTCCTTTTTGAGAACCATATTTTCCATCATAAAATTTAGGTTCTCTAACCTATAAAATGCCTTTAGTATCACTCAATTTAGAGCTAAAACCTTATTGAATGAATTGATTAAAATTCAGGCTCACTGCCTTTGAAAAACGTATGCCAACGAGGCTTTAACTGTCCCAAGGCTTTTCATAGTTTTCAAGGCTTCTGAAAACTCCGAAGAGCTCAAGTTTTTCATTTAAAAAACCCTCCTATGAGTATTCCAAAGATTGCTTGAAGTTACGAAAATGCCATTACGTTTTGATGCATTTTTGTTAAAATCCGTCTGGCTATTCTGGCTCTGGTTTCAGGGTACCTCTGGCTTCCTGAATTTTTTATTTGAGGCTTAGAATATTGTTCTAATTTTAATAGACCTTAAATCACTTTATTCAAGGGGCTTCTTTTTGTAATTGGTGAATTTCACACATTTATGAAGAAACCATGCGCTACGTTTCTCATGTTTTCTCACAGTTTCTAGGAATCAGATATTACAGTAAACACATCTTCATAAGCCAACAACAATTTTGCCGATATAAACATATTAAGTCACTCATTGATAAGATAATCTTTTAGCTTTAGGCACTACCTAACAAAATATACAGGATATGAAAAAATCTACATAACAAACGAGAATGGCGATCCTCACTACCAAAAGAAATGAGAATGTAAAAAAATGCTTAATTCTAGATTGATCTACAAAAAAACACATACAGATATCATATATATATATATAATGCAATATCTAATAAGAGATCAACTGCATAATCAAAATACTTCAGCAAAAGAGAAGAAAAGGCATTAGAAAATTTTCTCTTCATAAAAGGATCGGGAATGACCTTATAGGTGGTGTTGAATTTGTCATACATGAAGTGGGGGATGATGCTGGTTTTGACCACCAATTGATAGCCCAAGAAAACAAGCTTGTATTTGGCGAGAGGTGACACCATTGCCATTTTTGGAGATTGATGGAAAGAAATCTTAGTAATTGGTTGTGTAAAGCAAATAAGGCTCAAATCTAAATCTCCCAAATCCTCACAATTATAGAGAGCAAGAACTAAGGGAGAATCACAAAAACTATGATTAAAGGCAACTAGAAGGTCCATGTAGCATCAAGAAGAAAAAAAAACTTAATGATGCATGCATATTGAGATGAACCGCATTGCTTCAGAACAATGTGGCTCCCTCCCCTCTTTAGAAATATAAAGATTTCGAGGGCAACATTTCATATATGGGAGGAGAAA
This sequence comes from Erythrophleum ivorense, assembly GCA_026724425.1. Classification (NCBI taxonomy): domain Eukaryota; kingdom Viridiplantae; phylum Streptophyta; class Magnoliopsida; order Fabales; family Fabaceae; genus Erythrophleum; species Erythrophleum ivorense. The sequence continues at coordinate 47,215,645 of JAIUCV010000008.1, read as the reverse complement.
CCGCCAAACCTTTGAACTCTATGGCAAAAAATTTAAATGTTCTTTATGATCAATTCAGCCCCATTTTTCTGTTTATTGGCATTTATGTATCACGTTTGGCCAAAGTAAAAAAGACTTTTTGATTTCATTTTTAGATAAATATATTATATCAACCCACTAATTTTATAAAAAAATTAATTTAGCTTTTTTGGTTTAAAAGTATTTTATCTTTTAAAATAATTTAATTTTGTACTATATAACAATGTTATACAGAATTTTATATCAAATCTAATATTTTATTAACTTAAACACAAAATCTACATGTGAATTAATAATATCAAATAAATAAATAATATCTAAATCAAGAAGCTATTAAATTTAGAGATAAAATATACGAACTTTCTTTTGGATTTGATTAAATAACACTCAATGCTTTTCCTATTTAAAAAATTATGCTTGAAACCCATCTAATTTATTTTCAGGTAATTTTTACACAAGATGTGTTTCTTCTAAATATAAAATTAATTAACTATATTTAATATCATATTAAAAATAAAAGTATAGTATCATATTGTTCAAAAAATTATTTTTTAATAGCAAATAAATTAAAAAGGTAGTTCTTAAAACATATATCAAAATGTTATTGAAGTCAAATGTAATTTTTGAAATAAAAAGGTAGCAGGTATAATTTAAAATAAATATCTGAGAAGGTAATGTAATTTAGTCTAAATCTAATTTTTAAAATCTTTTATAAATTGTGTGATAAAAAATTTTATTTTTTAAAATTTTAAATCAGGAAGATCAAATAATTTTTTTAAAAAAATTGAAAGGAACAAAATGTATTTAAGCCTTTTATATACTATCAAATTTTAGTTTTAAATTTCTTAAAAATTAGTGCTAAAATATACTTTTAGTCACTTAACTTTACTTTACGTTTCACTTTGTTCCCTTTATTTTATTTAATTTCAATTTGATTCCTTAATTTTTTTTAAATTTCACTTTCATCCTTTACTTTTATTTGATTTCCATTTAGTTCTTCAATTTTACATTAAGTTTCACTATTATTCTTTAATTTCATATGGTTTTAATTTAGTCCCTTAACTTTACTCTAAGTTTCACTTTTGTTATTTAATTTCATTTTTGTCTACTTTAACTAATCTAGCTAATGATTTCATTTTATTTTATTAATGAGCCATGTAAACTTTTTCTATTAAGTATTTTAGTTTAATAGTATTAAAGGGGAAAAAACATTCAATTAGTTTCTCAAAATTAATAGTCAAATTAAAATAAAATGAAATTAAGAAACAAGAATGAAATATGAGATAAAGTTAAGAGATTAAATTAGAACCAAATGAAATTAAAAGATGAAAATGAAATTTAAAGTAAAGTTAAGAGATCAAATTAAAACTAAATAAAATTAAGAAATAAAAGTAAAATTTAAGTTAAAAGTAAAAGACCAAATTTAAAATAAATGACATTAATGGACGAAAATAAAATTTTAAATAAAATCAAGAGACTAAAAGTATATTTTTACCAACAATTGAAATAAAAAATTTGATGTACCCACTTACGCACATTATTAAGAGAAAATAAAGACAATGACAATGAGAGCAACGAAATACAAAAAGAATTTATTTTTTTCACATCTCATTTTTTAAAAAATTGGTGAGTGAAATGATTAAAAAGAATCTTTATTTTTCTTTATATAACCTACATTGGAAGGAAATAACGAGAGATGGGGCCAGGTTATAATAATAACTAAAGTAAAAACAAATATGAAACATCAATCTACAAATTTAAGCCAACAAAGTCATCAAATAGAACTTTGCAGCGTCATAGCCTCACAAGTTAGTGTAAAGAAGATTTAGATGCCCTATAATACTTTACGACTATCTCTCTTTTTAACGTTATTCTGTATACTATAGGGGTCCATTTGATTGGATGATGGAATGGGAAAGGGAATATAAAATGTGGGTAAGTTGGGATAAGTAAGATAGAAAATAATTTTTTTGTCTCTACTTTTAAAAAGTTGATTTGATAGTTAAAATGATGATTTGATAAATGGAAAAAAAAAACATAAGGGTGTCATAGACATTGCATAACCCATATAAAGGGAATGTGATCGTGTTGCCGCGAACCAAATGAAGAGGATAGGAGTTTCAAATTCATGTGAATGGTAAGCTGTAAGATGACAAATGCAAGATTTTCCTGTCTGTATTGTCTAACTTGGGAACACAATGCCTAAACCATAAAATTAACTTTCAAATTTTATCACGCTTTTATTCTTAGGTGAATATTATTAGAAAGAAAAAATGTTACAAAATGAAAAGAGAGGAGGCTAAGATATTTTTTTCTTTTCAGCAAGGATGCAAAGATGAAACAATAAACAATATAAGCCCAAACACCAACACAATAAGGCTATTCAATCCCCTTGAATATCAGTTGAAAAGGCACCCTTAAAGAAAGCAAGGGCAGGATGCCAAGGAGAGACGGTAAAAGCCATCATTTCCTAAATTAGATTTAAAAGCTTTTTAAGGATTTAACAAATACAAGTATTTTGCTCAAAATAAATATCCCAACGAGCAGCACAGATAGCAGAATGCCATAAAGTTATTCTCCCTTTAGTAGAACTAAAAGGTTTGAAGCTAATCAAAAGAGACTGTTATAGAGAGGGCACACACAACCTTCACCAAAAACACCAGTGTCTGCTCCGTGTGGAAGTAGCTTTGTTGGGCCTTCTAATCTATAGGATGCCAATAGCGTTAATCTTCATGAATTTTGTTGTTGTTTAGATGAAAACTTAACCTTGAAGACAACCTTAATTTTCCAAATGGATTTTTCAAGGAAGAATTTTTGTCTATTTGAAGAATGTCTGAGGAAGTGGAAGAAGAGTTTATAAAAATGTTGTTTAAGGGTTTAGGGGTACTAATTCTTTTATCCATCCACATTATTAGGTAAATGGAGAGAATCAAGCAAGAGTCAAAGTAATTGTAATTTGGAAGTTCCTCTACTATTCAAGTTCCTAAAAAAGTGAAATTTGAAAGAAACAAGGAAGTCCTAAGTAAACATAATAAAAATATGGAATAGGAGATTCATGCAAAGGGAATATTTTCCTTGATGTGGTATCACCTAAAAGAACTTTGTCAATAACTCAATATGGTTACCAATAGGAAGTCATATGATAGCATCTCCTAAATCCTTGCATTTGCTCTAACCAAAAGCCAAGGCATTAATACTTGACTTGGGTGTTAGATCAAGTACTTATAACTAGGCTAAAAGTCACAGCTATTAGTCAAAATGTAACTTTTTTTACTTGATTGCACTGGTTCAAATGCCAGAGTTTGACAATGACTCGAACTCACATTTAGGCCTCCACCATAGGACAATTGCTACTATACCTTGGCCAACAATCTTCCCTCAATAATTAATTGAAATCAAACATGTAACTTTGACTCTAATACCACTTATTGGATCAAGTACTTACCACTAAGCCAAAAGTTATAGCTATTAATTAAGGCATAAACTTTCTACTTAATTGTACTTAGCCTAAGCGCTATGTTTCAATTATAATTCAACTCCCCAATGAGGCCTCTATCATGGAGCAATTAATGTCATATCTTGGCCAACATTGGGACTATAGTTGTAAGGATAAAGGAAGGGAAAATAGAAGGTGAAAAAGAAGAAGGACAATATTGACAATTATCCATAAACAATTTATTTAAAAGAAAAAAGAAAAAGAAGAAAACCCTTAGACAACTTTCTTAAACATCATTATCTTAATTTCACTGTGTACACAATTCCTCAAAATCAATTGAACAAAACATAAAATATAAGAATATAAACTACAAAGAGAACATATAATCAACCACATAAGCACCCTAGGGATGCTTGAAAACTATTAACACAACCTGGATTTGAATTCAAATCTAGCAAAAATTTACTTAACCGAGCGGAGAAATTGGATTCAATAGCAAATTCCCACATACAACTAGAAGAAAAACAACCTGCCTTTTCTATTATTGAAATCAGAACCAAGGCTACTTAAAGAACATGTGAAAAGGCGAGAAAGACGCCTCTTCAGGTGAACATAATGAACATATCTCCCATAGGCTGATTAACACAATGAAAATAACATGACATGAAATGAGTATTGAGCAAGAAGTTATGAAAATTCAATAAAAGTCGGGTATATGACACTACAGACCACAAAGTGACATAAGCTCCGTATCAATCAATCACGCCCTAAAAAAATATAGAGGAAGAAGATGAATTTGACAAATTAAACTATTGAAGCACTAATCTAGTTATGATCTATTATAAACTAATGCAATTTAGAACCAAAGTCCTTTTTCTATAAAGATAGAAAAGTTTGATTTAGGATTAATTGAGGGAACATAACACCACATCAATTTATGCAAATGCTAGTGCTAATATATTTTAGTAGAGGTACGCCAACATATATCCAGGAAGTATCAGGACTTCAAAAACAATTCAATACACCTATATCAATAATCTCCACGTAGGAGAATTCTACAACAGTCACGGCTTTATTAACATCCACTATACGGTAGAAACCTATATAATTTTGACCTTTACTTTCACATTTTCACTTTAAAACCAATTCATTTGCCAAGCATGTTCTGCTGGGCCTGATTTTCCTGCCGCTGCTGAAAGTTCAGAGGCCTCCTGAAAAGCAATATGCGTGGCTCAGGGCGATGAATTACACAATGAATCAACCACGGCTTTGTTGAACCCCAATTGCACGCCACTCATTCTGGGTCATAAAACCAATATAAAACATTTAAGCATGCAACCATTTAGTTTCCAGTTGATAAATGAACACAGATAAAAGACTGTGGTTATTTAAGAAGGCAAAAAGCCGTACAAATTACCCCTGATATCAATAACACCGAAAATAATAACAACTATAAAATAAGTCTTCTTATTTTGAAGCCCATGCTTCAGCTGTTGACAGAACTTGAACATAAATTAAGAACATCTTTTTTTTTTTCGGCAATCCTATTCAAATAGGCCAGCTTATTTTCTTTTACTAATCTTATTTTGTTTAAAATTCCTCTTTGGAGGGGTCATTACCACCCGTAGAACCTTTGCTCGAGCTTTCAACAATGCTTAAAAGCACTGCTGCGACTATCAACAAGAACCATAAGTTCTCGTTTTTAGTAAAACTAGTTACACTAACCCATTTCAAGGAGATTACCATTGTATGCCCCACAAATCATCATCTTAAGACAGCAACCAATGAGAAAATATGCTGCTATGAAAATGAAAATATAAAACTATAATTGAATGCATATCACAACTTAATGGCAAAGTGAGTGATCAACAATATATCACTTCTGATATACAAACATGTTCTTGCAATGCTAGCTATTTAGTCTAACCATATACAAGACTAACACAGATGACAATTTAGCCTTTCCTCTGATGCATATTTGAACGAATGAGTTTTTCCCGACAAAACATAAATATTAAGGACAGTAAATCTCAGTAACACATCTCAATATTAAATAAGAATGCAGTGAAAAGTACCTTTCTCTGATTCAGCAGTGTGAATGTGAGTGAATCAAGGTTCCGGTAAGAAATTTGCAGTGAACTGTTTTGAGGAGCATAAGGAGCTGAAGGAAGTCCTAATACATTCAATGCACCAATCAAAGTCAGCTCTTTGCACGTTCTCTTTAAAGTACCCTCTTTTGCCATGAAAATTACTGCACACATAACCTGAAACGCATATTAAAAGAATGCATGAGTTTTTGCCAATAAATAATTAAAGAAGCAATGCCTTGTACACAATACATGTGTTTTTATCAAGACAAATTTGTTCAGGGGTTAAATTAACAATCTCACACGTCATAACAGATGAGGTTACAAAAACTTCTTGTCTGTCAGGAGGGAAAAATGAAGTTAAAAAGACACGTTTCACATGGCCATTTACTATTAAAATGTTGCTATTGCTTCATGCACAAGGATATGACTAGAAGATTAACTCCATAAGTAACACATCAAATCACACTCTCCCCAAGTGAATTATAGGTAAGGAGTACCGGCTAAGGTATACATACCAATCATAATAATTTAGATGGAAAAACAAACAAATCATTCTCAAAAAATCAATTGCACTTAACACGCATATTGTATAAAGAAGGTAAGGGCTATGTTAAAAACATCATGGCATGAACTAATGAAATTCCTTTCATTATGAGGAAATAGACTAGTAGATAAGAACATACAAGTGGGTGTATTGGTTTCTCACTTAAAGTCTGAGGCGTGCACTTCACTTTCTCAGCCTAGGAATCATATTGCTATCTGCATTAATTTATTCAGATCTCCTACACCCAATACAAGGAATGTGAATGCAGCTAACATGGCTTTCTAGATCACTACTTTTAGACAAAACCTCGTTCTGGACCTTACTGGGCGTTCCTCAAGTCCAACGAATAGCTCCAAAAGAAAGAAACCAATGTCTGAACCTCTAAAAACCTCATTGCATGGATTCTCTGGTCTATATTTGAAAATCTTTTTTTTTTTTTTACTGGGGCAATTTTGCTTAAAACTTCGCCAACAACCACTAAGTTATGACATGCAAGATACTTAATCTGTTGACGATATGGGATTCTAGCATTCATACGACGAAGTTATTTTAAATTACCCTCGTTCACGGGAACATCTTTAAACATATAGCACCTGTCCATTATCACTGTCGGATAGACAACTGAAATACCAACATTACGAAATGCCGAGCAGGAAAATTAATCAAGAAGTTGTGCAATCATGAATACCGTGGTTGACTTTTATTTCAACATCGAATTTCTTCACCCTCCGACGGCTGCCGCAGCTTGTTGTGAAGATTGAAAATGTACAAGTAATCACAAAACGGAAAACTGGAATTGTTGAATGATTATTGAAGCCCCTCCGTATAATGACTGTCAAGAATAGTCTCTTTCCCAAAGTAAAAAAGAAAAGAAAAACGTCTATCCGTAACACTCCAAAAACACAAAAAAAAGAAAAAAGAAAAGAAAGAAAACGCAGACGCCGGCATCACCGACGGAGATGCGGGCATTCCTTTCCCTCCTCATGCAGCAGTTTGGCGGCCACAGTTTCAAATATGTTCGAACATTCTTTACATTGAAACTTGAATTTTGCATGCATGAATTTGTTGTGCGATTCTTGATCTTTCTTCTTATAGAAGGATTTAGCGCAATTCAGGCAGTGAAAATTTTTTTCGCGCTCCATTTGGGAAGAACGTAGAGGGTGTGCGAAAGAAATTAGAAAAAAAAACTAGATTGGGGAAGATGTAGATTGCATGAGTAACATGAATGTTATATACATAATAGATAATACAATTTTTAACCGCCTGATAACTGATCAACTAAAAAGTTTCACTGTCTTAGTTAAACTGGTCGCTCGGCGTCTTGCTGTGTGCGTAAACGGAGTGTATTTATACCATGTCGCTGTTATTTACTTTTCCACTTCCTATTTCCATTGTTATTATTTCTCTCTTTTTCTTATTATTTGGTTCTTTCTTATTATGTTTATATCAAAGAATCTTTCTTATTATGTACATATCAAAGAATCTAATTGACAACACAAAAAATTGCACCAAAGTTTTCCTTTCAGTAATGAGTATCCCAATATAGCTTTTATAAAAGTAAAAAACCATTAGGTGACTGAGATTGTATATATGACTTGAAGAGGAATACAACCTACCAAAAGCTGCAAACGAACTGTTTGATCTTCGAGGTACATCGTTTTTGACAAGAAGTCAATTCCAATAGGAGCCTGAAATTCAAATTTGCGAAACATTTGTTACCCTAAAAGCAGGAATTTAAAAAAAAAAAGTTACTACAAGAAGTTGCCATTCTCAGTTATCTACTAATCATACATGATAACCAATATAAACAAGGAATATTACAAGGTCAGAGGAATTTAATAATTATAATTCCACTAGATCACCATCTAATTATCAACACTAATCAAGGCCTTGAAACATAATTCCGCAAATACGACCTCTTCTTCCCACCCTAGCATTTCACCAACTCAAACCTTATAGAGTGGACCGTTCTTAATAGATAATGAACTTGTAAGAAAATGGTTTGATTGCATGACCTTACCTTACATCATAATGAATACGTCAATCCTAGAGTTTAAATCTAGTTCTGCTAATAATATCCCAAACGACACACAAAAATTCAGAGAAAAAGTATCTACTAGAGTGGCGTATATCACAGAATATCTTTTTCCTGCTCCTATTCCTAATTATCTGCGGTAAACACATCTTCACAATCACAGCAATAGTTTTACCGATATACATATATTAAGTCACTCATCGATAAGATGATCTTTCCACCTTAAGCACCACCTACATACAGGATATGAAAAAATCTACATAACGAACGAGAACGGCGTTCCCCTCTACCAAGAGAAATAAGAACGTAAAAATATGTTCAATTTCAGATTGATCTACGAAAAAACACAAACAGACGTCACATGTCGGAAATGCAATATATGAAAAGAGATCAACAGCATAATCAAAATACTTCAGCGAAAGAGAAGAAAAGGGTAACAATAACAGAAATACAATAGAGAGGTAAAATAAAATAACAATAATAATAATGAGTTAATGTACCAAAAAAAAATTGGTAAATTAAATTATCTTGGAATTTAATAATTTTGAGAGTTTAACAATTGATTTTTACACATTAACTAAATTAATTAAAACTGTCAATGCTAAGAACAAGTAAAATCTTTGAGGAATCAAGAACAAATTCTAATTGTAAGGGTTATAAAAAAAAAAAATCCAATAGCGTGTGCTGGAAACTAACTGAGATAATTTATTTTATTATCTCACATATTTCTGTTTCTTTTTCTTCACGGGTCTGCAAGGGTGCTGAGAGGACTTCATTGCAGCTTTTCTTGAGTTTTCTTCTGGACTCCACGTTTTTCTATGTTTACCCACTGGTCCCACAAGATTAAATTACAGAAGTATCCCAAAGACTTCCACGTGCCCCTTATATCATCTCCTGCACATTTCTTTTGGGTACTGCTTCTTTTATATTGTGTGTGTATTAAGGGTTTTTGGAGTTCAATTTCTCCTCTTCCCATCTCTTTCATCCCGTCAAGGCTGTAGACTTCAAGGAGTTTTTTTTTATTTCATCCACCCACTGTTGTTAATTTGGTGAAGGGGCTTCCTTACCTCCATTTTTCGGTTACTACGTTCCCTTTTGTGAAACTCAGGTTCTCCAATGCCATTGAAATTGTGCTTTGGGTTCAGTTAGCTATAGTGGCCTTGAAGCTCCATCTTTCTTTCCATTTTTTTTAACCTAGAAATCGAGCACTTTTGGAAGCTTTCTTTCCACACCATGGTCCTAGGATTAGGGTGTTGTTTGCTCTGTTTTCTAGCTCCCAAGAAAAAAAAAAACTTTCCATTTTTTTTTAGTTACTAAATATTTCCCCTTCATCCTGCTATTGGTTCAGCTTTATCCCTTGAGGCTTTAGATTAAGTTTTATTCTTTCTTTGTTTTGCTATCTGAAAGTATAATTGTAACTAAGTGGTCATGCTCTCTCTCTTACTTCGTCTTTCCCTTGCAGATTTGTGTGGGTTATTCTCCTCCATCTTTTAGTGTATGCTACCATTTTGTTTTTGTTTTTCTTTTTGTTGTGCTTCACATGATTGTGGGTTGGCCAAGAACCTATATTCCTTTGCTTCCCCATGTTATGGTTGCTTAACTTGAAGGAGGTGAAGTGATAGATGGAAGATCAAAGATAGGTAAATAATTTATTCGTTCTACTTGTTTTGTAAGTGAAGTTCCTTATTATTAGGTAGCTATGCTTTTGTTCCCTTTTCCTCACAATTGCTGCCCTGTATCAAACTCGTATGGTGGGACAGAACATTGTGGTCCTCGTGCATAAATAGGTACTTAGTGAGCCACCTAAATGCCTATGTGTCTTGTTGAAAAATAATGCGAGGAATAAATTAAGTTACAATTATCGTTAGATAATAACTTAAAGTGAAGTAATTTGACCAAGTAAAATGGAAGAAGGTGTCTAAATATGGTCATTGAAAGAAAAACACTAAATGGATTGCTATGACTATGTCTTAGGAAATATTTTGCATTTATTGTTGGAAGAGCAGCGACGATTCGATGACGAAGGACCATTAATTATCTAACAAGCACTGTGAGTAGATTATAAAGCTCGATGCATTTTTAACTTTCCTCCAATTTTTACTCCTTTACTTCTTGCTTATTTTTACGTGGTTTTGGGGCAAGCTTTTTAGGGAGTGTCTTCATGTATGCCAATATTTTGGATATCCAATCTTTTAGGTTTTGTTATGTTAAAATACAAATTTCTATCGAGTTGAAGTTGAAATTGTATGCTTCTCTAAGTAATAGATTGTGATATAAGACTACCTTCAGTCTGATGATTTTGAACTATGATAGTGTCGTAAATTTTGAACCCTTTTGAATGTTTCAAATATGAATACACGAATTTGGATTTTTTTGGGAAGCTATCTAGTACAAAACCCTGCAGCTAACAACAGTATTTGTTAGCCTTGGTGCACCTCGATCTGAACCCCAGCTAGTAGGGGTGGTGCTAGCCCCGTGTGTAGGCCAACACACGTGGATCTGTTATGATTATTGTGAGTTGTATGCTCTGCGTCTGTAGTTACTTACCCTCACGAGCTATGTGCTTTGCGTCTGTTCTATTTTGGTTTTAACTAGGTGCTTCCTATTCTAATTTGCTAAATGACCTCATTGAAATATTTATTTTAACCTTGACATAAACGTGGAATTATTTGCATGTTGGCATTGTTATTTTATATTATTTTTGTTTTTATTATTATTGAATATAATACAAATTCTTGAATGTTTATTAACTCTTAATATGAACAATGTTTTTTTTTCAAAGAACTTTGTACCCACTTGTCTTTTTAGTTATTGGGCTTTATCTTCTACTCACTGAGTACCGCGACTCATCCTATTAATTAATTTTGCAGATAGCGAAAGTTGTGTCCAATGGTCCTCCAATGTAGTTTGATAGAGTTAATAGTGAAGAGCTTGTGGTTAGTTTGTTTTGTATTAATGGACTGTTATTTTTGTGTATGTATATTTGTACTTTAGAGTTCGCTCCACAGACTACAAGCAAGATCCTGGCTTTATCATTTATGCTTTAGTGGGTTGATGGAGAGAGTAGAGTTTTTTTTTTTTTGTCTAATTGTGAAATTGTGATTATAATATGGGTAAAGCAAACTTATGGAGAAAAAAAAATTTGATCATGTGTCATTATTAAGCAAGTATTTGTGTGTCTGTCAGGCTTACAGGTGTGAGGTCTACTCGTATTTCGTGCCGATCTATCCCTTGTTTCGGGGTGTGACAAAAAGGCATTAGAAAATTTTCTTTTCACAAAATGATCGGGAATGACCTGATAGGTGGTGTCGAATTTGTCGTACATGAAGTGGGAGATGATGCTGGTTTTGCCCACCGATTGATCGCCCAAGAAGACGAGGTTGTATTTGGCGAGAGGCGACATCGTCGCCATTTTTGGAGATTGATACGCAAATAAGGCTCAGACCTGAATCTCCCAAATTCTCACAATTATTGAGAGCGAGAATTAAGGGAGAATCACGAAAACGACAACTAAAGCCGATTCTCTGCCCTTCCCTTCCCCGTGCTCTTCCTGGAAGGTCGCCCATCTATTAATTATTTTTTTTTAATTTTAAAATTTTTTATTGTAAAAAAATAAAATAAAAATAATTTTTTAATTGTAATTTTTTAAAAAAATAATAATTTAAATTAAAATATAAAAATTTAAAATTTAAAATTTAAGCCATTTGACTCATATTTAAACAATTTGGATCACTTCTCCAAAATGTGGAGGGAAGTGCAGAGAATCAGACCTATCAAAGGCAATTTCGAGTGCAACACATTTTACTTATGGGAGGGGACATCATAAGGCTGTACATGGGCAGAACTGGGTCGGATCAGGCTGAATATTTAGTAGACTTGATACTCTGCCCGATTAAGACATTAAACTTATTTTTATGTTCATAACTCGGCCCTAACAAGCCTGATTTTATGTTGAGTTAGGGCGGGTTAAGGCAATCAAGACTTTTTTTTATTTTTTAATAAATTGATACTTATAATATAAAAATATCTTTTTACAAACTTACAGGTATATATTTTAAAACAATAGACCTTCAGAACTCTTATATTTTTATTAGTAATAAAAAAATAGTATAGTATTATCAAACAAAATATGAGCTATACTAGCATAATTAGCTTTAAGTAAATATGTATATTTTCATTATTCAACAAAAGAAATGTCAGGAAGCATATACATTAATTATGAAAATAATTAAGAAATAGGGAAGGTTTGTGTAGGTAATAAAAACTACAATATGTAAAGAGAATTGATGAAATAAGAATTATATATATATATATATATATAATATAGCTAAGATGTTAATAATGAAAAAAAAAACTATTAAGGTAGATTAGACAAAACATGCCTTCATCCATGGCCTGACTCAACTTGATATAGTTTTGTTTAAAATTTTGCCTATTTGTATTTTTAGCCCATCCCTACCCACACCAATTAGACCGAATTAGAGAGGGTCCTTAAGACGTATTGGGCCAATGAACACCTCTAAAAAACCGCCAACCACGAACGTCAATAGCCAAACCTTTAAACTTTACATTGGCCTAAAATTTGATCTTTCTTGTTGATCGATTCAATCCCATCTTTTTTCTTATTGACACTCTCGTACTCTGTTTGGCCAAAGTCAAAATGGCATTTTGATTTCATTTTGAGATAAATATATTATATCACCCTTTGAGTTTATAAAAAATTTAATTTAATTTTCCTAGTTCAAAAATATTTTATAGTTAAAAATAATTTTATTTTGTATTTTTTATCCAAAATTTAATATCAAATTTAACATTTTATTAATTTAGACACCAAATCTAAATGCAAATTAATAATGTCAAATAAAAAAATAATATTTAAGCCAAAAAATTATTAAATTTAGGAGTAAATTATAATAACTTTCCTTTAGGTTTGGTAAAAGTACACCTAATACCTCTCTTGTATGAAAAATTACACCTAGAGTCCTTTTAATTCATTTTTTGAGTTAATTCTTTTACACAATATGTATTTCCTCCAAAAATAAAATTATTTGACTATATTTACTATCAAATTAAAAATAAAATCACAATATTATGTTGTACAAAAAGCTAATTTTTTTATAAGGAATAAACTTTTATAAAAAGCTTTATGTGATATATATCAATATGTTATAGAACTCAAGTATAATTTTTGAAACAAGAGAAACATCAAATATAATTTAACCAACCATATGAAAAAATTAATGTAACTTACTCTAAATTTAATATTTACATTTATTATGAATTATGTCATAATAGGGGAAAATTGAATCATTTTGAAAATATAAGAGAATCACATCTATTTTTAAACTAGTTAGGAACCTAGACTTTGCACAGGATATTTAATTTGTTTCTTAAACTGAAATGTGAATTAGGAAAAAAAAAGTCATAGATACATTCATGAAGTGTTTAATATGTTAAATATTTTTACATGTCCAAGTGTAAAAGCTGCAGAACCTAGTTTAGGGAATCAGATCCTCTGAATGATGAAGTGCCTCTGAAGTCTCAGATCAACGGCTCTAGATTTGCCATGTGGATGGACTAGATGAGTCAATACAAATGCTGCGTTTAGAGGAGAATACCCTAACAGAACAGCTTCCAATGGCTTCTTCGATCTCTCACTCTCTTTCATGTCTAGCTAGCAATGGCTTTCTCTTCTCTTCCAATGGCTTCTTCTTCTATCATTATGTAGATCATCATGGAAGTTGAGCGCAAGATCCATTGTAATATGCTTCCTTCTCTCTCGATAATGCACCTCTATTTGTTCTTTTTTTGCAATCTCCTTCCCATCTTCCTAGCCATCTTCTCATGTTCTCATGTTTGCTTAAAATGTTGAGTCTATTTGGATTGGTAAACTATTTGGTAACTAATGAACTCTATAACCAATAAACATTCTGATCCTGAAGTAGACTCAAACGTTTATACTGATATATCTAAATTGCATAGTATAAACCAAAGATGATTTTCAATGGGTTTTTTCAATTTGAAACTATTGCATGCTACTATAGTAGTAAGCGATGGCTATGGTTTTATGATTTTATCCTTGATGCTACAACAATTCAATGAGTTCTCTAAGTAGTGTTGGTTATGGTTTTATCCTTGATTGGTTTTCCCTTTTTCAATTCTTTCTATAGATTATTATTATGACTGCCTAGTAATTTGTGAATCCTATAATGGTATACTCCTAATGTTCTTAGGACTATGATATGTACGAATTTCTATAACTAAAACTCATATATGGGATATGGTTATAGAAAATCTAAATTGAAATTAATTGTTCATATTTTAACAACTATGATATGAATTTTTAAAAAAATATTGGGGTTACATGTATGATATTTTAACAATATGATTGGCTTTTGAACCAATTCCAAATACAAGGAGCATGTTAGGATGGAGAATTTGATTGAATTAAGAATGAAAATGCCAAAATAAGCTCTAGTTAAAGTATGCTTTGATAGCCAAATTTGGGGCATAAATTATTCAGCCTTGAAAGCTAAAAGCCATAAAGAAGCCATAAGCTCAAATCCACTGGGGAAGAGTCGCAAACATATCATTTGGATCTACTCTAGTTCTGGTCTTTTGTTCTGGGTTTAGCTCGTTTGACCATGGCTGGTTATGTGAAATTGACTTGAAACTAGCATTCTCAATTGTCTTACTATCTAGACATACCTAGATGCAAGTAGTGCTTGATAACCCAGAAAGTTTCAAACTTCCCTAAGAAAACCACGAGAATCTCACTACTTTCAAGTACTAAAATGAGTAGTGATTTAACTGAGGAATGGATTGAGGGAAATAGTTCTGTTAACTTTTTGAAATGGATCGTTTTGATTATGAAGGCGACGTGGCTCCTTCCTTAGCGTTGAAGTGATGAACGGTGCTGATTGGCTCACTTTAGACAAACTTCAGAGGCACTTAATTCAGGGGATCTGTTTCCCCTAGTTTAGTAGACATTGCAAAATTAATATTGAGTATGAAATTAATATTTTTTTTGTGTAGGATAAGAAACCTATATATGTCATATACTTTTTAAAATTGTTAGCCATTTTAAATTAGAATATATGATTGGGTGAATAATTAAGAAGATAAGTTACCTAAACTTGTTAGCTATTTTAAATTGGAATATATGATTAAGTAAATTATTAGGCTAGAATTCACTTTGATATATATACTCTTCATTACTGGCAAGACTAATCTGCGCTTAACTGCTTATCTTTCTGTATAAGATTTACATACTTGCTATGTATTCTTGATAGTCCTTTGAGAAAAGGTAGTTGTGAACTTGATGAGTTAGGCCTGCAAATAATGTAATAAAATGAAAATAAATAAAACATATATGTGCTAAGAATGCCGAAAAGAAAAAAGGTGTAAACGTAGTAACACATACTAAGTTGCTTTATTAACAAATAGCATGTTTCTAGGCACATGCATGCCTTTATTTTGAAGGCACCCTCATATTTTAATATCTGAAAAATCTGAGTTCAACAAAAAACAAAATAAAAATCATCATTTGCTGGTGTTTAGCTTATCACATGAACAAAATAACAATAGAATGGAGAAGCTTATCACATGAACGAAATAACAATAGAATGGAGAAAGCAAGATTAAGAATAATAACCATTAACAATAATAGAATGGAGCAGAGAAAAGAGGACTTTTGTTCAAGACTCAACAACCAAAAAGAAAATAACAGCACAATTTATGAAGCCATGCCCCTACAATGCATAGCCGAGTTGAACAAAGTGATTTTCCCCATTCCTGCTGCGAGACTTCAATATGTTTGAGTTTAACAACATATTTCAAGAGTCCTGCACGAAACAGAGCCTTTAAAAACTACATTATATATATACAACATTGAAATTTTAAAATGAATTAGAAAGGAAGAATTTCATTCACCTCTCATAATCAGCTTATGTCACATTATAAGCTGCATTTGCCATAACGTGAAGATGAGGACCATTCAAACATTCCTGTTTATAAGCTATGACATAATCATTTCTATAAATCTAGACATCTTTGAAAGGGTTGAATGCTATAAGCTGTGACATAATCAAATACCTGTGCAATAACCAACAGAGATGTTGAGCTGACCTCAAGCAAAATTTATTTATTTCTCAATAAAATGATTTGTAATAACTCATAAGAAAAGGTCAAGTAGGATTTTTTTTCTTTTAAAATTTATTTATCTATAGATCAACTATTCTACAATTATTCCATATCATTTGAATAAAGGTAATATCAAAGCTCATAATGTAAGTCACATATCTTAGTTACGTAAAGAAATGCTCATGCAAACTTAAACCCATTTTTATCTATTGCTTTTTCTAGGCAATAACACCACATCACATCCTCAACCTCATTTCTCCAAACCAAAAAAAAAATAGGGAAAATAACCTATATTTTGTCTTCTAACAATTTTATCTAAAGTAAATTTCATACTTCATGAACATAAAGACAAAACTTAAGCAAATCTATTACATATACATATTGAATGCTATTATGGATCTGCTAAACAATCCCATATACATGCTGAAAACTGCAATAAATCAACCTAGCATATAAAAATAAGTAAATACAATTATAAAATTTGCAAAGGATTTACTAACATAATAAAATGACATAGGGAGTAGGAAAAAAAACCACAATCATATACAAATATTCTTTTAAAAAAAAAGAAGAACATAGAAACTTGAATTTGTTGTGGTATTATCTAGAAACTACATTGATTATGATCATGATCCCATTCCGTATGATATAAATAATTGTCTCAAGTTCTACATGTGGTGTCAATCTCCACTGAAGGTGATTAAACCCCCTTATCTTACTTTTCCTTGTAAATTTTGTATTCATTTATTTTCTTTGTTTTCCTTGAGTTTATATTGTTATTAAACACATTAAAATATATATATATATATATCCATATGGAAGGAGTTTGACATATAAAGTATGGACATACCAGATCCTCAGTGGAGCATCTTTTTTAATGCATTTGATGTGAAAAGTTGCAAGGTTGAAACAGAAAAGCATGGTATATTACTGAAAAGTTGCTTGTGACGACAGAAAATTAACCATATGACCTACCAATATTATCCCTTCAGCTTAAATAGACAATGAAAATAAAAGAAAGCAATCGTGACTAATTCCAATACCTAACTCTCAAGTGATAATAGTTTACTACAATCTCTTTTATCTTGTCATAGTTATAGCTTGCAATC
The DNA here is from genome assembly GCA_026724425.1 of Erythrophleum ivorense. Taxonomy (NCBI): domain Eukaryota; kingdom Viridiplantae; phylum Streptophyta; class Magnoliopsida; order Fabales; family Fabaceae; genus Erythrophleum; species Erythrophleum ivorense. The sequence continues at coordinate 47,198,271 of JAIUCV010000008.1, read as the reverse complement.
ATGACCAATTCCATCATTTTTGCATATAATTTAGAGTTAGAAACTATAAATAGTTTTTGCAAACAAAATTTCTATTCTAATAGGTACTACTAAAAAATCATTGTTGAATGGGAAAATGATCGGTGCCTATATCTTAGCCAAAGAACAAAATTTATATTTTAACAGCACATCATATATTTCTTTAAGTCTCTATGATACATCATAGAGGGTATATTGAGAGGTTGTATTGCACAACTTCCAAAATAAACTAAGTTGAATTAAAATTTACAATTAGTGGCAAAACTTAGATTATCTCCTTTGGAAGTGAAGTTTAATGTTTAATTGGGTTTTCCAAATATAAACGGATCCTAAAACTAACCTAATCAAGGGGGTTTGATTGATTTAAACTAACATGAAACTAAATTCCTAATTACTATGTATATACATGAACTAAGAGGTGATTTATGGACTTGTGACTAGCTTTAGATTCGTTCTTTGATATCTACTATCCTTATCCTAATTTAATTATAAATGATTTGGTCTAAGAGTCTCTAATTATGCTCATGGCAAAATATCTTGAGTTATCACGCAATAATCAAGAAATTAACAAATTAATATTGAACTGAAACCTCAATCCCACATCAAATCATCAATTCTTGTCATTAGGATCAATGAATACTAAATTTGATTGATTAATTGATCAATTAGCCTTTGAATTATCACCCTAAGATGTTCAATTAACCAATTAAACCCTAAGGAATCCTCAAATCAAATAATTACTCACTCAATTTCATTTATGTGTTTCATCAAACACCTTGACTATATATATAAGAAATTGGAAGAGAATGAAAATCTAGCACTTAATTCAATCAATTAAATATTCAAATGGTTTCCTAATTAGTATCTAACCAGCTACTAATTATACACTACATTAATCTCAATCCAATACATCTCAACCAAGCATATACAAGAAAATAGAAAATTGTGGAAAGAGATAAGAATCTTAGCCAAAAATCCCTTTATAATCCATGGATTCAAGCTTCTCCGAGAGTCTTCCTCCTAACTAGCCACAAAACGGAGAATTAATGCTTCATTGGAGATGGAAGTTGATGGAGGAAATGGAATGGGGATGGAGGAGCTACAGCATGGAGAGTGGAAGATGGAGTGGTGAATGTGCGTATTCTCGATGGGTAGCGTGGATTGATCCTTTATTAACATGCTGCCCGAGTTTATTATAATGTGTTACTCTCATGTGCTCCTTACATGCCTCACTTAATCAATTGTTTCACGTGTTTTGCTCTCCTGGAGGCTTCCTTGTCCAGGCCATGCCATTCACGTGCATCATTTGCTCGTTGCTTCAGCTCCTTCCAGCCCCACGTGAGTTTCTTCTCCTGCTTTGGACCTCACGTGCTCTGCCCTCATGCATCTTTCCCAAAATACCCGAGACTACTGCTTCATGCTTATGTGCTGTGCTTTCTTCTTCTCCAGCTCATGCTTCCTTCACTCGCGTTTTCTCCATCGTACAGCTGCTTCTTCATTTTGTGGCTTCATGCACATATACCCATCTCAGCTCCTTCACTTACCATGTTTGTTTTCATCCTCTTCATCTCATTCCACGTAAAACTCGGGACTGCCTTCTCCCTTTTCCAACGCCTAGCTTTCTTCCTTTCCAACCAAACACATAAGTCTTTGTTCTGCTTTTCTCTCAGATTGTGTGCAAGTTCACATTCTGCTTCATTCCTCTCCAACACTACCTTGAACCCGAGCCCTGTAGTTGCTGCATTGTTTTGGAGCTTCTTTTTGTGTGTCACGAGCTCAGCCCGTGGTTCTTTTCAGCTTGTTGCTTCATGTGTCTTCCAACCCTACACGAGCTTCTTCTCCTCTTCCATGCACATAAAACCCGAGCCTCCTCTCAAGCTTCTCTAGCTGCTGTTCTACTCACGTTCTGCATGTAGCTTCATCCTCTCGATGCTCGTGGCATGGGTGCTAAATATTTGTTACTGTGACGCGCAAGAAGCCCAGCCGGTAGCTCCTTCTGATCTGCCTTATGTGTTGATGCTTCCACGGCTATGCATTAACTTTGTGACTTGGTGCATTGTGTGGTGCAGTGAAATGTGACTTATGAAGTGAGCTGAGGCTGGAGCTACATGTTAGTGTGTTGCTGTGCAAGTAAGTTGGAGCAGTGAGTGCTGGACGCTATGTGGAGAGATTGGAGTGTTGTGCTAGTGAAGGAGTGTGGGTGTGCTTAAATTAGTCTGGTATGTGCTTATGTTTGTAATGTGGCCACATGGATAGCTCGTGTGTGTGTTTGACTCCCAGCTCATCCATCTCATTCAAGCCATCAACCCATATCCATTTCTTCCACAATTGCTCTCCTAATCAATGTCTAACCAACTATCAATCATAAATTGCATCAATTTCAATCAATTATAGGCTTAACCAAGCAAGTGTGAGAATAAAAATTGATGTAGAAAGAAAGAAAATAAAATAGAAAATTTTTAGTCCAAAATTTCTTGATTTACTCCATGGCTTCAAGCTTCTCTAAGGTCTTCTTCTAAGCTAGCCACAAGGGAGAGAATTAACGCTTCATGATGTGGAAGGCGATGGAGAAGTGGAATGGAGATGGATGAGAGCTCGCGGCTGTGGGATGGAGATAAAATGGAGTGTTAAAACGTAAAAATAAGATGATGTGTGGCTGCTCCTTAATAGCGGTCTGCACGAGCTAATTTCCCCTCCCTTTCACGTGCTTCTCACATGGATTTTTAATGATCAGATATGTTGCTCTCCAAATCAAAGCCTTGCATTAAAACTCACGTGCTCTTTCACGTGTGTATAAGTGTGTGGGCCCCATTGTGATGGTGATGCATTGCTACTGTATTACACAGCTTCTTCGCCTCTAACCTGTAGCGAAATTCCAGCCTCTTCTCTTCCCTTGTGAGCTTCCTCTCAAGCTCGAAACTCTTTCTTCAAGTTTCCCCCATGCTCCTCACTTGCTTCTTCATTTAACTTTTAATAATCACGTGTTCATTTTCTGCAGCTACCCATGTTGGTTTCACGTGCTTCTTCATGTGAATCTTCCATGTGTTCTCCTTCTCCACGCTCTATCCAGCCCGTAGTAGTCATGTCAGCCCAAGCTCCTTTCCACATAAAACCCAAGTCTCACTTCCACGTTCTCCAGCTGCTTCCTTTATTATTATCAGCTCTTTCACATCAAAACCGTAGCTTCTTCTTCATACTTCACACCACTTCTCAAGCTTCCTCATTAGGTGTTCTTTCCAGCTTCTTCTTCCCCAAGACATTTTGCCTCATGCTCTGTTTCACGTTCTGTGCGTTGCTTGCTTGCTCAGCCTCCAGCTCGCTCAACTCGTGCTGCTGTTCTGGCCTCCAAACCGTGAGTGTGTTCGTGCAGTGCAGTGGCTGTGGGTGTTGAGGTACAAGTGAGGAAAAGGGCCTGTGATGAAAAGGGTGGATTATCGTGGAGTGAGCTGCAGCATGCTTGGACCCGTGAGTATGGAGTGCTTGGAGCTAGCTCGTGACTTTGTGCGATTGTTTATTCAACGTGGAAGGGAGACGTGATGGATCTGCTTCTTGTTCTTTTCATGAACCCGAGAGTACTATCCCCTCTCCCGTGGCTTCATTTCTCCTGCTTCAGCTCTTCCTTCATGTGACCATTCACGTGCAACCTTGTGTGTAATTTGTGGCTTCTGTTCCTTCTCAAACACGAGAGACTCTCCTTCATACAAACTCATAGCTTCATTTCATGCGCTTCTCTGCTCTTCTCTGGATGATGGACTATTTGTGGATGCTTGCCCGAGCTTCTAATTACCTTCCCACGTGCTTCTTAAATGTCTTTTAATCATCATGTGTCCTGCTGTAACTCCTAAAACCAGTGGCAACGTGCATGCATTGTGCATGTGTATTAGGGAACTGAGCTGGAGGTGCAAGCTGCTGTGTGCTTCCTTTCTCCACTTTAAAATCATGCCTATTCCACGTGAGGATGAAGCTTTTTTTTGTTGCCACCACGTGATGCCTTCTTCCTTGCAAATTTCCCTAAGTAAAAAGAAATAAAAATAAAAATCAAAGCCCAAAAAAATAAAATAAAATAAAATCATCATCTAAGAAAATGAAATAAAATAAAGTAAAATCATTAAAAATCCTAATTTATTCAACAAAATTTCAAAATATGAGAATTTATTTTCTAAACTAAATAACATCTACTAAAGTTCAATGTGCATCAATTCTTGAATAAAAAGTTTAAAATTAGTGGTTAAAAATATAAAAATATTTGTACTATCACTCCAAATAGTGAAGGGTTATGATTCCATTTAGGTAATTGTTGATAGGCTTACTAAATTAGTACATGTTCTTCCTGTAAAGACAACTTATGGTGTCATAAGATATGTGCAACTCTATTTGAATGAGATACTAAAATTTCATGGTGTTCCAATGTCTGTCATCTTTAATTAGGGATTGCAATTTACTTATAGATTCTAAAAAACCTTTTAGGAGGCCATGGGTACTCGATTGGATTTTAGCATTGGCTTTCATCCTCAGACTAATGGGCAATCAAAAAGGATCATACAGACAATAAAAGATATATTAAGGTCGTGTGTTTTGGATTTTGGTGGTAGTTAGGATAATTATTTACGATTAGTAGAATTTGCTTGTAATAACAATTATCAGGCTAGTATTCAGATAGCACCTTTTAAGGCACTATATGGAAGATGGTGTAGGTCTCCTATTAGATGGTTTGAAATTAGAGAAACTAAGCTACTAGGGCCTGACTTAGTGCAAGATGCTTTGGAAAAAGTAAAAATGATTAGTGAGAGATTGGTGGCAGCTCAGAGCAGACAAAAAGTGCATGTAGACCTTCCATGTTGTGACTTGGAGTTTATGATTAGTGATTATATGTTTCTCAGAGTGTCTCCCATGAAGGACATAATGAGAATTGAGAGGGAAGGGAAGTTGGCCCCAAGATACATTAGTCTATTTAAGGTTTAAAGACAGTAAGGCCAGTGGCTTACCATTTGGCATTGTGTAATGTCTAGATTTCTTAAAAACATCATAAATGAGCCAGATATAAAAAGAAGTTCTCTAAATAGAAAGATTTGATGCCAAAGAAAATTAAGACAATAATCTAAAAAATTGAAAATGACAATATAAAGTTTAAGATGCCCAAAAATCAAAGTCAATGTAGCAAAATAAAATTGACGAAAATATAATGATATTTTTGTAATTTTGGGCACTTTTTAAAAAACACAAAGGAGGGGTCTTTAAATGGAAAAAATAAGTTTCTCGAGATTCTTAAGGGCTTAAAAATCATAGAAACCCTTAGAATGGTTCAAACCCCTCCAATTTACATTTTAGAGTATCAATTGATCCAAATTTTGATCAGTTCGTTCGGGAAGGTTTTAAATCCAAATTGAGTGAAACTAAAGACATTTTATAAGTTATAGGATCTAAATTTTATGATAGAAAAGAAGGTTCCTAAAAAAGAGTTGAAATGAACATAAATAGCAAGAGCCAAGAAAAGGGGATAAAAAGGGGAATTTTAAAAAGAATTTTAAGAAGCTTCCTTCTTATATGTGTCATCCCATTTCTTCTCCTCACTTAACCAACTTAAGCTCTATCTCAAACCAGAAGAGAGATCTGCTAAGGGAGACACACAAGGAGGGAGCAAAGAAGGGAGAAAAGACTTAGCAAAAAGGTGAGAAAACTATGAATTTTCATGCTCCTTCCTTCACTAATTTTGTTCTCCTCTTTCGTCTTATGGTTTTAATGACTCAATTAGGACTAGTTTGTGACTAGTTCAAAGGGAGAAAATTATAATTTGAGGAGAATTTAGAAGCATAGAGAAGCTCTTTGAAAAAACTTTGAAACAAGGTAAAAACCATGGCTTATCTTGAATTTATTTGTTTGCTTCTTTCCCATGTATGTTGGGCCAGCACTATGCCCAATCAAAAGAGAATGATTTTTGGTCTTAGCAAAGAAGAAACATAGGTTTTAGAGTATGAGAAACAAGAATATGCAATGAAATTCAAAAGAGAAGCATTAGAATTTAAGTTGTCAAAGTTATGGATTTTGTTGCACCTTGATATGTATGAGACTTTCTAATGATACTTTAGGTTGTCTGAGAGTGTGAACGAGTTCTCAAGACATCTAGGAAGTCTCAAAAGTGCCAACTCCCTAAAAAAAATTAAGCAAAGTCCATGGGTGCTCCTTGTTGTGCATGTCTAGGCCAAATCAAAACTGAGCACCTAGGGAGAGTTTTAATTCATTCTAAGGCTAGAAAGGGATTAAACATTATTAGTGAATATCAAAAGAAGCATTGGAATGAATTTAGGAAGCATGGTTTATAAGATGGAGGTGTAAGCTCCATTTTAAGACATAAAGAAACAACTTGTATCTAGACTCCTTGAATTGAAATTATGATGGCTTTAAGGAGTCTAAAAGAAGTCAAGAGACTTAGATTGAATGAAAAATGAGAGCCAAGATCACAAATCCTAAGGGTTGCTTCATTGTATCTTGTATGGAAACATAAATGAGTCATATGAGAAAGTAGGCATGCATAGAGTTTGTATAAAGTTAAAGCTTGCTTCAATGATATAATTATGTCTTCTTTTATGTGTTTAAGCTAAGAGAATCAAGCCCACCTAGTTGTATATGTTTGGCTAAAAACGAGAAGAAGAATTAAAGAGAAAAGCTTGTTTTCTTGCTTCAAGATAGTTTTCTAATGTTTCTCATATGCATTGCTTAGATGTTTACTTGTCATTAAATGCTTAGTGGTATGTTTAAACTATAAAATATGTTTCTAGCCATTGAGTTCATGTATGATGCCATTATGTTTCTCGAAATATGTTTATAAATGCAAAATAGCTTGAATGAGTATGGTTATGCCAAAAATTCCTTAATATAAGTGATAATGAGCCAAAAATTCTTAAAAATAGGTGAGATAGAGCCAAAAATCTTAAGAAGAGTGAGGCTAAGTCAAAATTCCTTTGAAAGTGGATAAGACAAATCTAAAAATTCCAAAGAAATTGGGTGAGGCTAGACCAATGCCCTTTACAGCCTATGTTTGACATGCATGAATTCATATGATAAGAAAAATGAGTTATGTATGTTTATTTGTAGCTTAAATGCCATGCATTTTGACATAAAATTACATCCATTATATATGTTTGAAAGGGTAAAGAGCTACTGAGATTCTTTGAATCTCACTTTTTCCCCGCAAATGTCTAACCATATCTAGATGAGCCAAATTGATCAAGAAATGGAGGCCAACCATCTTGAAACATAGGACTTTGACAAAGGAATAGATATTTATTCATTTCAATGGCATATTGATATCAAAATATGTAACCATATGATGTATATATGATGTAGACCTTAATCATATTCAAATGTATGTAGATATAATGTATGTACACATTTTGGAACCAAATGAATGAATATGTAAGCTTTTGCCATCCATATGCTATTATGGTTATGTGTATAATTGCAAGTGACAAAGTGAGAATGACCTCCATGATGATTTGAACCATTTGCCATGCTCATATATGCTGCAATTGTGCTTTTAGACTTGCCCAAGTGGCTATGGAACCATAGGAAGGTCATTTGGTACCTTGTTATCCCATTATGGACTTCAAATTTGACCATTTCTTGAGCTAAATCAAAGTCTGACCAAATGGATGAGTTTTTACAAGAAATTTGGGTAGCAAATAGGTCTTATTTGGGGCTTTTCATGAAGCCAAAGATTACCTAAATTGGAATTTTAAAGAATTTACTATGATTTTTCAAAGTTAGCCAAAGTATGCAAAAACTGTCAAAGGTACAGTTCATATGCCCAATTTGTATTTTTGTGTCACTCATAGGTCAAATGGAGTCCAATACTTATGAATTTTTGTAGGCATAAACTATACACCATAAGCTTTCTATACCAATGAGAGAACCTCATTGGAGCTTTGTAGGGGGAGAAACAAATTTTTAAAGTTCTAGGATCTGATACTATCTAAAAGCATGACCTGATGTATTATTCTATTTTTTTCATAGGTTAACTATTACTTTCTTGGTCTAGAATTATTTTTATTCATTAAGCATCCATAGCTTTCCAGAAAGTTATTATATGCATGATTTTGATTTTTTTAAAATTAGTTATGAATTTCCAAAATTCATATAAGAAATCTGAAACACCAACCTAAGAGCAAAAATATGATGTTTAGATGTATGGTTCCAAACCCATGCTTTGTGAGATAAAATATGATGTTTTTGATATGGATGGATACGGTATGGATATAAAATGAAATTGATGAGCCCACATAGTCCTTAAAGTCAAGAATGAATTAATTGGGTTCTCTGTGATGTAAAATTTTGTTGTTTAATGTGCTATGTTCACATAAATGTCTAAGAATAAGCCGTGTGAGATGGTATAAAGGTTAGGGAGCTAAGGTATTACACATTGCCACCTAAGTTGGCTAATGTCCACTTGGTACTTTATGTTTTGATGTTGAAAAATTATATACCCAATCCCTCTTATGTATTACATATGAAGAAACACTAATGGAAGTCCTGGACAGATAGATTAAAAAGCTACATTCAAAGGAAACTACATCTATGAAAGTCCTTTGGTGCCACCATTTACAAGTAGAGGCTACATGGGAAATAGAAAGTAAAATATATGCAAAATACCCCTACTTGTTCAAGAATTAAAGTTGGTTCATATTTAAATTTGAGGACTGAATTTTTGTTAGAGGGAGAATGTAACAACCTAAACCCATATGTAAAATTAAAAGTTAAATCGATATACTAAGAGTGAAGTCTAGGTCTAGTGGTAGCCAAGCAAAACTTCATATGATGTGCCCTATGTTCAAATCTAGTAGCCTCTTGCACTAGTTTTTTTTTCCTTTTTTGTTGCTTCTTTGTTATATCTAAAATGCCTTCCAGTAGTTCAATAACAGAGTTGTTTTTTTTTTGTCATTCCCTCTCACCATGTTTTTTTTTCAAGTGCATATTCTTCATTCTAAAGTCATCCTACCAATTAGAAGTTAGGGGAAAAGGATGTCCAAATCATCAACTTCATCTCCATTCTTTTTTGCTATAGCTTGGTCTTGTTTCTGCTAGTACTTTTTGGGTGTTATTGTCTTGCTTTAGCTATGAATGGTTGTTGAATCATGGCAACCATACCCTTCATACAAAAGCACTTCTTTTCAAATTGAAGCTTAGTTTTTGTTTGCTTAAAAAAAAAGTCAGAATCACTATATTTTTCCTCATTGTTCTGTGCATTATGTTTCCATTTTCCATTCACTTTGTGATTGTTCAATACTTTGCCTCTTGTTTGGCATGGTTTTCTAAGTTATAGCTCCTTGTTGATTGGTTAGGTGTTCTTAATATTGTACAAGTTCTTCTATTCTTGGTACATTATTACTTCCCCTTTTGGCTCAAAATTTTGCCCTATGCATTTTCCTCTCTGATTCTCAGCCAAACAAAACTAAAATGGGAGTGTGGTAGCTCTTAGGTGTGAGTCATAACTAGATTGGTAAAAAGGCTGAGAAGGAGTAAAGGGAAGTGCATCAAGCCTCATTAGCTCTATTTTTCTTTTTCTTTTTCTTTTTCCCCTTTTTAATTCTCGGCCAGCTAAGCACATTCAATGGTGTAGCCGTTCCTTTTTTAAGTGCTCAATTGTGGGGTCATTCATGGGGGAAGGAAGAGGTTAGTGTAACATTTTTAAGGAGGCCACATTTTCATTTTGACCCTTTTCAATGTTGGAACCTTAATGCTATTATTAGTATGGTTTGTGTGGGATGGAGCTTTATGTTCTATTTAGGATTCAAATAATTTCATATGCTTTTAAGCCACTTAAGGAGAGCTTGGGGTCATAGGCTAGTAGTTGATTTAATTGATTCCCTTAAGCTTTGAATGGGGATAACCTTAATCCAAATTTATGTATATATAATTTTCTTTTTCCTATTATTATTTACTTCATGCATTTATGTTTTAGACTTCTAAAATATTGGAATGGTTTATTGTCAAATAAAGAAAATATAAGAACTTTAAATTAGGTGTTTTGAGGAGTATATTACCTTTTGAGAAAATTTTTTAACTACTTTAAGACAAAGTTTATAAATTTTGTTGGCCAAATATAGGAACTGAAGAAGGAAGATTCATAATCACAATGTGTGGGATTATAATGGTTAAAAGAATTGATAGGATATTTAAAGGAAAAAAAAATCTTTTAGTGAGGCAATTTGGAATTATCCAAATGCTAAGATATTGTGAACCTATGTCATAGGGTATTTAGGGAGTTAGTCGCATCTAAGGAATTAGCAAAGGATATAATAAAAAACTTCTTATATTATTTTAAGAGGTGAGTAAATAATGTTAGCTATATATTTATTTTCAAGGGTTGTGGTTAAACATTCCTCAATTAATGCATTTACTTCATTAAATATGTTTTTGATTATTTACACATTTGAATGTTTATTAAGTATTTCTAGACCTTGAGAATATATATATTGATGATGAAAATTGTCTCTGTTGACTATGAAAGTTCTAAATTTTACTTTTTGATTTCTCTACAAAAATGATAATATTTACTAATATACCTTGTTATCTGTTTAGATTGTAAGTATACATAAATAAGAATTTGATTTACTCTAAGCATATATTTATAAGACAATTTCTTATGGGAGCTATTTGTTTCAAATGGTTAGCTATGGTGCACTCTAATATGTACCTTAGCTAGCAAGGGTGTTGTTAGCCCTGTGTGGTCAACCACCATATGCAAATCTATTCTAATTTTCATTAGTAGGTTACTTAGCATTTATGTTATTTACCCTCCCAAGTTGTGTGTTTTGCATATAGTCTAATTGCAACTGATTAGATACTTTCCACTACATTTGATGATTGATTTTATTGGGAGGATTTTTTATCACCGCTTTTAAAGTTTTAATGGTTGAATTGCTGTTTTGAATAAGACTTTAAGCAAAAATGTTCTTATATATCTTATACTTAGCCTTATTTACTCATTGAACGTTTGACTCATTCCTTTTATTTTCAATTTGTTTCAGATAGTAGAACTAAACTGAATCCCTCTTCAGCAACTTAGAATTGGTCATCTTCCTTCGTTCTTGGTGAGCCTCACATTTGTCACGTGGGCATATTTTGATGATTGCATGAAATCCATATTTTTGTCCTATAGTAAGTTGTATGTCACTCTACTGAGTCATAAACAAAATCCCTTGTAACACCTGATTTACTAAAAAAAGGCAAAAAATGTATGATTTTCAAAGGAAGTCCCTTAAAGCAAAGGGAAAGCAGCTAAATAAAATTATAGTAGTAATCTAGAACCCTAAAATAAGTTAGGATATTTTTGTAAATTTTGAAAATTTTGAAAAACTTCCACAAAGAATTTTTAAATGAAAATTTTGAGCCTTTTAGGGTTCTCAAAAGTCCTTAAAACTATGGGGACTTTTAGAATAGTTAAAATCCCTCCAATGAGCAATTTCGGTAAAGGGTTGACTGAAACTTTGACGAATAATTCAAAATGATTTCAAATCTAATTTAGTGAAACTAAAGACAATTTATAAGTTAGAGGACCTAAATTTTATGATGGCAAAGAAGGATTTTTAAAAAGAGTTGAAATGAGACCAAATAGAGAAACCATAGTTTAAAGACTAAATTGAAAAGTAAAAAAGTAAGACAACTTTACCTTTTTGGCCTTAAAAAACTTTTAGCTCTTCTCCCACCTCTCCACTAATGTTTTTTTGGTCTGGGCAAATTTAGAGAGAGAGGCTAAAAGGCGTTCAAGAGAGAAGGAAAGGAAGCTTTTAAAAGAGTAAGATTTTCTAGTTTTTTCATACTCTTTGCTTCTTTAAACTTGTTCCTCTCTTCCTTCTCTCTCTTTTTATGGTTTGATTGTTTATTTTAGTGTTAGTTTATGGTTAAGGAAATGGAGGGAGGAGGAGATTTGAGAGAACTTATGGGAGTATGAAATAGAGCTCTTGACAAGCTAGCAAATGAGGTAAGAAACCATGGACTTCTTTTGCTTCATCTTGTTTTCTACTCTTAGTCATGTTTGGGTCAGATCTAGCCCACTTAAAGGAAGATGATTTTTGGCCTTATCAAGAAAGAAACAAGTGTTTGGGAGTGTGGAAATTAAGAAGAGTCCATTAGAGAGAAATGGGAAGCAATGAAATTCAAGTTGGAGAATCTTGGGGTTTTGGAAGAAATGCTCAAATATGATATTTCCTAGAGACATTCTAGCTTATGTAAAATATTGTATGAGTCTATTAAACCTCTAGGAAGATTTATATGAGTCATTCCTCTAAGAAAAAGCAAGCTACTCTATAGGTCTTCTCCTAGGGTGTTGGTTTCAGCCTAGAGAGGAATATTGTACCAAGAAAGTAATTTTTTTTATTCTACGGTTATAAGAGACTTAGATATGAATTATTGGTGCTAAAGGAACCAATGAATTAAAGTTAGGAAGCTTGGTCTGTGAGATACAGGTTTAGGTCCCATTTAGACATAAAGAGACAACCTAGAGTTTAGCTTCTTAGATTGAGTTTATGGTGGCTTCAATGAGTTTATATGGAGCTATGGTTTAAAAAGAATGAGAATTGGGAGCCAAGAGTATGATTTCAAGTGTTTGCTTCATTGTGTTATATATGGCCCTTATTAGAGTTTAAAACCAAGTAAGCTAGCATAGATGTGTATGAAGCTAGAATTGGTTCTAAGGATTAATTTAAGCCTCATTTGATATGTCTAGGCCAAGTGAATCAAGATCTCCCTATTGATGGGTGTTTGGCCAAGAAGAGCAAGTAAAGTGCAAGGGAAAAACAAGGGGAAAAGTTATATTTCCTAGCATAAGGTAGCTCTCTAATCTTTCTCATAAACATTTCTTGATTTATTACTTGTCTTGGTTTGCTTGTATGTGTTCTTGAATCAAGTGAATGGTTTATAGCCATTAATTTAAAGTCTTGGTACCTTGACATGATTTTTGAACTTATTTGAAAGTGTGATTGCTTAAATGGGCTTAGTAAGGCCAAAAGTTCCTTGAGGAGGGTAAGAAGGAGCCAAAAGTCCTTAATAATGGGTGAGACAAGGCTAAAAGTTTCAAGAAAGAGTGAGACCAAATCAAAAGTCCTTAGATGTGGATGAGGCAAATCTAAAAGTCCCAAGAATTTAGGTAAGGCTAAACCAATAACCTTTAGATCCTATATTTGAGTTGTTTGAATTTAATTGACATGAGAAAAGTGGCTATTTATGGCTTTAGAAATGTTTATGACATACTCGCATTTCTTGACTTGTAATTACATCATATATGTATGTTTAAAAGGATAAGAGAACTATTAGGATTTTTTAAATCTCACTCTTTCTCCCATATATTTACTTTTGCCTAGGTGAAACCCAAGGTCTAAGTAGAAGGGGTAATGTGGCTTGAAGTGAATAGTTTGACACTAGAATAGGGATTTTTGGTACTCGAATGACAAGAGTAATGTACAAGAGTTGTATATATGATGTAAATAGTTAAACATATGGAAATTCATGTAATTATGATGAATGAAAGGATTTTAGAACCAATTATGTAGGTATGTATGTTTTTGACATCCATGCCTAGTTGGGCTTGCGTAATCTTGGATGTGAAAGCAACTAAGGAAGTAGTTTTAAGTTGCTTGAGTAATTGGACCTCTTAGACAAGTCTTGTATGCTATTTTTAACCTTTCTTAAGTACTCAAGAAGTTATGGTCAAGATAAGAAAACATTTGAGGTCATTTTGACCCCAAATGGTGCTTAAAACTCCCATTTTTGCATCCTATATCCCAAACTGACCAAATAAACGAATTTAAGCATGAAATTTGACTTGAATATATGTCTCATTTAGAACTTTATACTGAGTTAAGAACCATCATTTTTGGAGTTTTAGAGAATTAATTATGAATTTTTAAAGTTAAAAAAATTCTGTAGATCTAGTTTATACACTGTTTATATGGTCAATTTATGTTTATGTGTTATCTAAGAGTCAAATTGTAATACTATAATTTCTTAGCTCATTCCATGCTATCTTTATACCTTACATCAATCAATACATATAAGAGGCAAGAAAATGGCATTAAAACATTGATTATTTTTATGGTGCGTCGCGTATAAAAATTTCGTTCCGTGCCTGTGAGCCAAGTGACCCCATACTATACTTTCCCATATTTAATTACATGTATACAAATCATTTGCATCATAAAATCATGCACACAACTCACGGAAACCGAAATGGAACCTAGAACATGGAGGTTTATTTTCGGCCAGATTTGACCCTTTTCCTGGCCCAATTTTGAAAAATCATAACTAATTCTAGAAAAATAAAAATCACACATTCTTGGACATTATAGAAATCAACGATTCACAATAAAAATATGCACAGGCCATAACACCCATCATAGAGGGCGTTTGACATCCGAAAAGGTCCAGAGGTCAAACTGCCTCCTGATGCTGTCACAGATTCTGCAGTAAACTTTGAAAATGTCCAATTAATTTCACAAAAATCCAACCTATGCAAATATACCAATATGGAAATCTGTGGATATTACCTAGAGGAGAAAAATACTTTCAGACCAGTTCAGGTAGCCCAATTCTCGAAATTCAATAGAACAATAACTCAGGTCTGGTAAGGGTCCTAATACTGGATAGAATGTTCAAAAATTTATATCTCCCTCTATAGACCTCCAAATGAGGTGCTTCTAGTTGTCACAAGTCACTGGCAATGTCTAGTTTCTATATATATTTTTTTGTGGCAATTGAACATCATTTGCCCTATGAGTAACAGAATTTAGTTTCGAACCAGTGCTACAGTACCAAGGACCAAAACTAGAAAAATTTTCAATTTCAACAATTTGCTAAATATTCCACAGACCTCCAACAATTACCAAACTTTAGCTTCCCAAAAAGCTCTCAATAAGCTCTAGATGTATGCCAAATTTCAGATCAAGAAGAGCTCATTTGGATAAAAAGTAATATAGCCTCATGAAATGGTTATTTTTGCTTCTTACCAAAAGTCACTTTGCACCAAATGGCCTCTTCTTGAGTTTGGCACCCCTTGAGCAAGTTTCAAAGCACAATTATGACTTGTGGATACTTCCCAAGTGATCCCAACCCTCATGCATCTTATTTTGGTCTCTCAACATCTATTTATGCATAGTTACATCAAGCCATTTAAGAGCCAATTTGCATAATACTATTGATTTAGTATCATATAAAGTCTACATCATATTCATACATCATTTTACACTTGTCTATGGTCTTACATTACAAAAACATTACATACATCATCACTTTGACATTTAACCACCATTTAAAGTACATAATACACTAAAACAAAGATATTCAACGTCCTTGGCTTGCATCTCCTTGACTTGGAACACCACCTAGATAATTCAAGGATGAGGGAGAAAGGGGAGTGAGATTCCCAGAATCTCAATAGCTCACACACCCATTCACACCACATTCAAGGCATACATATACCAAATGCATAACTATACAAGCATAAAGTGTGCAATAAATTCCATTTCATGCCACATTCATATGTCAAGCTCACTTTCATGCCTTAGGGACTTTTTGTAACACCTTGACTTCTAGCTCATACCCATCATGCCTTATTTACTCATACACACATGCTAAATATACAAGGAAGATTATTCACTCTACCTTGATGTTTCTTCTACATGGCATTATGCATGGGTAGATATCCACTTTAAAGTCACATGGACCGGGTGAGCTCTTTCTACGCATCCTCATGCTTAGTTGCACTACTAAGACTCATTTCAATCCCAAAAATATGCTTTAAACTCATGGAAAGCAAAAAGGGATATGAGACATGCAATTTCGTTTTCGGCAGATTTCACTTCATTTCTGGGCTAAGTTTGAAAATTCATAACTAAATGCAGAAAAATCGTAACTACATGATCTCGGTCATTCTAGAAATCTTGAGACATCTACTTTATGCTAAAAATATCTAGAAATCTCAGTATCTCACATATCATGCGTTTGACATTCGAAATCGTCCACTGGTCAGAGGGGATTCTGTTACTGTCACAGTTTTCTGATATGGACTTTGAAAATGTCTAACTAATTCCACAAAAATCCGCTGCATGCAAATGATACCTCTATGGAAATATGTGGATGTTAGATAGAGAGGAAAAATATCCCCAGATCAGTTCATCAAGCCAAACTCCCGGAAACCGATGAAACAATACCTTGGGTCTGGTTGGGTTACTGATGCTGGGCAGGAACTTCAAAATTGTATATCTTCCTCTCTAGACCTCCAAATGAGGTTCTTCCAGTTCCTACAATTCATTGTGACCATCTAGTTTCTGTGTATAAAATTTAGTAGCCATTAGACTACGTTTGCCCCTCGGATGACATGATTTCAAAACTGACCAAATGAACAGTGTTTTCTGAAATCCGAATTTCTGATGTTAACTTTGAAAAATCATAGAAAATGATATAGACTTCCAAATGACTTGATCTTTATCTTCCCAAAAATCTCTAGACAAGATCTAGTCACATGCCAAATTTCAAGGCAAGAAGAGGTTATCTGGTCAACTCTTGACATCACATGCAAAAAGCTACTTTCTTGGCTAAAAATGGGGCTCATGGGATCCAATCTTAGTTCTTCTACCTCTATGACTCTTTGAGCACATGAGAAAGCATCTATAAGGGCCATCAATCATGGCTCAAGTGTCTAATAACCTAGATTGGAGAAACTCACTACCCTATGCCCACTTATACACACATGTGGCCTATACTAACATTATGCATTTCATAATCAAACTTGCTTCTTTTATTCAAAATGGGTCTCATTCTCATACATGCATCATAAATACATTGATTTACAAGCATTTGTAGGTACTACATCATGTACATCATTAATTTACATCCCTTGTCTTAAGTACAACATAATTACAAGAAGTTCTTTGCAAGTCTTCATTAGTCTTCCCTAGCTTCATGCTTGGTGGTTCCCATCTCTTGCCTCACTTGGTCCACCTAGCATGTTTGGATGGTGGAGAGGGAGGGTGAGATTCAAAGAATCTCAATAGCTCATCTCTCATTCAATCATACATATATATAGCATGCAAACAAGTCTCACCATGCATGTATGGCATGTTAGCATATAAAATCATAATGAAAACATTTGCAACATGTGAATTGGCCATGCATAGAAGAAAAACATTCTCAACATGTGAGTAGGCCATACATAACACTTAGAAGCTTGCCAAATACATGAATTAGCCTCAACCACTCACTTGTGGATCTTGGACTTGCCTCACCCATTCTTAAGAGGTTCTTGGACTCAATCCTTACTCTTTGGGAGTCAACCTCACTTTTGGGAGACTCTTTGCTTTGTCTCAACCAACTTAAGGGTTTGGCTCATCCTCACCATGGCTAAAAGGTTATTGGCTTTTCCATTCCTCAAGAAAACCAAAACAATCACATAAATCATCATTTCATAATATATCCTCATGCTAACACACTTCTCATGGCTCATATCATACATACACACAAGCAAGACAATGTAAACACACAATTATGCATGAAAGAAGGTGGAGAGAGCTACCTTATTAGCTAGTCACAACTTTCTCTTTCAACTTATCTCCTCCCTTGTGGATTTCACAACCACTTCTAGATGGGAGAGCTTCTCTTGAGCCTAACCACACAAGAAGCATGAATTAATTCCTTAACACTTAATTCATAAGCTAGGTATCTCTTCTTATCAACCCTACTGAACATGTCAAACTAGGTCTCTTTCTCTCACTAGAATCCATGAACTATCCTCTCTCTTTTCTCAATTTCTCAAGCTCTTAAGAAGGGAAAGCAAGAAAGAGAAGACCATATAACTTTTAACCTCCCTCAAGAGTGGTTTCCCACTCTCCTCTTCTGAACCAAGCTCAAGACCTAACCATTTTAACTATCAAAACCGTAAAAAGAGAGGGGAAGGGGAGAAGAGTAACATACTAAGAGAAAAGCCATGGAAATCCTTACCTTTCTTGTTCTTCCTTCCTCTCCTAAGCTTCTCTCTCTCTCCTCCACCCTTTTCTCTCTCTTAAAGTGAGCTTGAGTCGGTTAGAAGAAGAAAGAAGAGATTTGGAGGCTTTTAAAAAGTCAAATTCTCTTTTTCTCGCTTTTCCAGACTTCTCTCGCTATAGCGAGCCATCGCCCTCGCTACAGCGAGCTCGTGTCTGTTCCAGACCTCTGCCCTCGCTATGGCGTCACTACGGCGAGCAACTCCCTGGATTTTGTATGGAATGCCCGCACTCGCTATAGCTAGGAGCATTTTCGCTATTGCGAGAAGGCATTCTCGCTATAGCTAGGCCATTTCTCACTATGGCGAACCAGTGCATTCGCTATAGCTTGGCTGTGGCGAGAAGACTTAGAAAATTTCCAGCCCTTACAAATTTTCAACTTTTCTTTTCCTTTTCTTTTCTCTTTCTTTTCTTTCTTTCTTTCTTTTTTCCTGGCTGTTACACTTTTGGTTTAGTCTCACCCCATTTCTAGGACTTTTGGATTTGCCTCACTCTTAGCCTAGGGATTTTTGAATTTGCCTTACCCATTCAAGGGACTTTTGGCCTTATCTCACCCATGCCATGAGACTTTTGGCATCTCCTTACCTTCATCAAGGGACTTTTGGCATCACCTCACCCTTATGAGCTCTTTCCACAACCATAGTCATTCAAGACAACACATTGGTACCAATGCATAACAAGGATCAAGTGGCATGTTATCAAGCATCAAGAATGCATGCAAACACACTAAGACATACATATGCACACAAGAATGCAAAGAGAATGAGGTGGAGAGCTACCTTTTTATTTATGCAAGCTCACTTTACAATTTCTTTTCCCTCCTTGGTTTCACAAGAGCACTTATGTGGAGTAGGGTTCTCTTGACCTAGATATCACAAACATCACACAATTACACACTTGAAGCAAGCCAAGACATTAAACTAAAGCTTATTACACACTTGGTTCCAAAATGGATATATTGGTTCCATAAATGGCCTATTGAAGCAACTCATATCATTTAAGTGCTAGGCTCCATTCTCTTGTTCTTTATAGACTTCTTGGACTCATTTAAGGTCCTTGGAGTCATCACACATTCAATTGCATAATTGGAAAACCAAGTTGCTTCACAAAGCACCATTATGGACACCATTATTCCATCTCTCAATCTATGACTCCTAAATTTTTTCTAATGGTTTCTCCCATCTTCTAACATCATATAAAGTCTCAAACCAATGTTAGAACAGATTAAAACACTCCCTAACCCATTGAACCACTCTTGGCCGAGACATGTGTACCATTTATACTTCTTGGAGTTTCAAAATTTTTCTTGATGGGATAGCCACTTGAGAAGGTTTCTAGGGGCCTTAGGAGCTCAAGGAAATATTCAAATAGTCAAAGAATTACTCACACCAAATCAAATTTTACAAAATCCTAAGAAAGCCTACACTTTTCTATCTTGATTTTCTTTAGTTTTTCTTGGAATTTCTTGCTATATTCTTAATCCTTGCACTCTTTTCCCTAGGTTTCTCCCTTGGTTCTGCCCAAAATCCAACCTTTCCTACCCCATCCTAGGTTGGCCAAAACATACAAGAAGAAGGGACAAGAAGAGGCTACCATAGGAATGAGATTTTATCTTGTTTTTCCTTAGTTTCTTGGATGTTTCTTCCCTTGGTTGGCTTCTCCTCTCCAAACACGAAATTTCCCTCCTTGGTCTGACCTTAAAATAGAACCAAAGCATTCAAAAACATCCATGGAAAGAAAGGAGGAAGAGAGGAGAACAAGATTGAAGAAAGATGGAGCAAGAAAATCTATGAAATTACCTAGTTTCTCCTTGGTTTTCTTCCTCTTTTTCTTCCCCTTTTGATGCACCTAAGGAGCTGCTATTTTTTCTGTAAATTAGGTAGAAGAAGTCGTGCTCAATAGAATGGAGAAGATGGAAAAAAAGTGTGGAAGTGTTTAGGACATTCTAAAAGATTTTATTTCCAATTTTGTCCTTCCATAATAGCAATTTTGTTTCGATTTCGTTTTAGCTCCTTTTTTAGAACTGTTTTTTCCATTATAAAATTTAGATTCCCAATTTAATAAAATGCCTTTGGAATCACTCAATTTGGAGCTAAAACCTTACCGAATGAATTGGTCAAAGTTTTGGTCAACTAATGTTGAAAAACATACACTGGAGGGGCTTTACCGGTCTGGGGGCTTCTCATAGTTTTTGGAGCCTCTGAGAACCTTGGGCAACTCAAAAATTTCATTTAAAAAGCCCTCCTATGTGGTTTTTCAAAAGTTTCACTTATTTACAAAAATGCCATTACGTTTCATCAGTTTCCATTGCAAATTATTTCTCCATCCTAACTCCATTTTTCTATCAATCTGAGCCTAGAATTATCATTTTTGGGAGTCTTGGACTCTATCCAATTTTTTTTGGGACATTATCTAGGTCATTTTCGTGGATTTATTTTTATCTGGCTCATTTCGTTATTTTACAAAAATTACATTCATTACAGAAATGATATCCAATGCTTACAAAATTTTACAAAAACTAGAAATGATAAGCTTTCTATAGCACTTGAGAGAACCCTAATTGAAGGTCTGTAGAAGGAGAACTGAATTTTTAAAATTGCATGATAGTACCAATAATGCAGCTCAACCTTTGGTAATGTCCCATCAATTTTCATAACCTAAATGTTTTTATTTTGGTCTAAAATTATTTTTAGTCATTAGTTAACATCCAAAGCTTTTCATAAAACTATTATATATATGATTTTGATTTTTCTAGAATTAATTATGATTTTTCAAAGTTTACATCAGTAAATTGTCCCACAACCCGAGATGAAAACGTGGAAATTCTAATATATGAGCTTTTGATCCATGTTGTAAGCATTAAAATGAGTTGTTTCTAATTTTTTGGGGTATAATATGAATGAAAATGATTTGAGGAAAATTTAAATGACTCTTGTGGGTAAAACTATTGGATTTTGGTGTCCATACGTGTGTGTTTCCGATGCTAAGCTTGCTAAAATCTCAAAATTTCGTGTGATTTGGTCCTCAATTTGAGTTGTAAGCCCCCAATGGTGTTATTTTTGATATGTTTAAGAATGTTATGGATGGAAGATGTTATTGGTAAGGCCAAATGGTCCATATGGTCAAGACTGATTTAATTTGGCCTTTGATAATTATTTCCCTCGCTAAAAGTATGAAAGTTTTTGATAATGAATGTTTTACACCTTACTTGGTAATGTTTCTATTTGAACACACATGCTATGATTGATTAGCATTAAGCCATGTTAACATAAAGGCTAAGATAACATCTTGTTAACAGTGTTCAGGATTTTGTCGACAAGATCTTGTTTACTGTAGTGTAAATTCTAAAACCTTGTCGACAAAGTCTTTTGCCAGTAAGTATAAGGTCTTCTATTGTAGTATATTAATACATATAATATATGATGGTGTGACATCTCTCACCTCTAGAAATTGACTTATACTAGTCTATATTGATAGCATAATTTTCCTTTTAATGTATTTGTACTAGCTAGCTTATTTGTAGAAATATCAGGAGGTCTAAATTTCAGGAGAGATTTTGCCAAAATTTCTATAAAAGCCACTTAGAACTAAATATGTTTAATGTAAATATGATTCACAATTATTCTATTTGGTTCTACTATTTAATATTGAATTTTAGGGATATTCACTAATGCTTGGTAGGATTTTAGTTTGGATAGGCTTACGAAAGAGAAATTGTCTTTCTTTCGTGCTAGTCACACTTTTGGTTACGGGGTGTGACAGAGAAGAACTAAAAAATGGTAACCATGGATTAGGGTATTATAATACCCAATCTTTCTAAAATTGAATTGAAATCGATGAGTTATAAAAGCAAAACCCCAAAATGAGATGATTAGAGGCTAAAAAAGATTAGAATAATAATCTAGACATTTAGAAATGAGAATACAAAGCTAATGATGGCCTGAAATTAGAGCAAAAATGGCTAAACAAAAAAGCCAAAAATATAGTGGTATTTTCATAATTTTAGGCACTTTCTATGAAATTCAAAGGAGAATTTTTAAATGAAAAAAATGAGTTTATCGGGGTTCTCAAAGGTGCTAAAACCTATAAGAACTCTTAGAATAGTTACAACCTTCCATTTTATGTTTTTAGTCGTCAGTTGATTGAAACTTTGATCAATTTATTCGATAAGATTTTAAATTCAATTTAAGTAAAACTAAAGATATTTTATGAATTAGAGAATCTAAATTTTATGATAGAAAATATGGTTCTAAAAAAGGATTTAAAATGAACTCAAATGCTATAGTCAAAGTATAGTAGCAAAATAATAATTATGGAAAAAATTAAAAATATCACCCATACCTTTTTTTTATGTCATTCATGCCTTCTCCTCTAGTTTTGCCAACTTGCTTTCTACCCATGATCATTAGCTATGGCATGATGAAGGGAAGGAGGAGAGAGAAAGGAAAGAAAGCTAAATAGGTAAGCATATATGCAAAATCTCATATTATGATAGTTGGTAACCTTGCTCTACTCTTTATGCTCTTTCTAATAGTGGTTTTAACTTCATGAAATGATGATTTTGGTCACTAACCTCATGAGAAAAAGTGGAGGTTTGGAGCAACTAAATAAAGTAAGGGAATCATCATTTAGTAAGCTTTCAAATGAGGTATGTCATGCAATAGAAAGACTTATTTTTCTTTGAATTTCAATGGCTTCCATAGTAGGTTTAGAGAGAGAAACTAAAGAGGGGGAGTGAATTTGGATGAAACTTGATGGAATTAAGGGATATAGAGTGTGAAAAACAAGATTGTGCAATTGGAATTCAAAAAGAAACATTAGAATTTAAGTTAGCAAGGTTAGGGATTTTGTTGCACCTTGATATATAGAAGGCTTTCTAATAATAATTTAGGTTGTCTAAGAGTGTATATGAGTTCTCAAAACACCTAGGAAGTCTCCCATGTGTTAAGTCCCCAAAGAAAAATTGCAAAACTCCATAGGTGTTATTAGTGGTGTGTGTCTCAGCCTAACCATGATAATGCACCTAGAGAGCGTTTTAAATTGTTCTAAGGCTAGAAAGGGACTAAATATGATAGGAGAACATCAAAATAAGCCTTGGAATAAATTTAAAAAGCATAGATTGTGAGATGGAGGTGTAGGCTCCATAATGAGACATAAAGAAGCAACTTATAGATAGGCTTCTTAAAATGAATTTGTACTAGCTCCAAGGAGTCTAAATGGAGTTAAGAGATTTAGATTGAAAGAGAAAATAGAACCAAAATCATGAATTCTCATAATTGCTTTATTGTGTCATGTATAAATCCATAATTGAATCTTAGAACAAAGTGAGCTTCCATAGAGTGTGTGTGATGCTAGAGTTTCTTCCAATGATTGATTCATGCCTCATTTAATGTGTCTAGGTCAAGAGAATCAAATGCCATCTAATTCTATAAGCTTGGCCAAAAAGGGGAAGACATGTTCAAGGGAAAAGTGTGATGTTCTTATTTCAAGGTAGTTCTCTAATCTTTCTCATATGCATAGCTTAGTTTTTTTTCTTCTCATTGAGTGCTTGTGTGTATGTTTGCTCTACAAGAAATTTTTCTAGCCATTAATCACATGTTATGATACCATTATATTTCTTGAAATGTGTTTACATATGAAATGTGGCTTGAATAGGCATGATTAAGCTAAAAGTCCTTTAGTATGGGTGAGATGAGCCAAATGTCCCTAAGATTGAATGAGACAAAATCGAAAGTCTCAAGAAGAGTGAGACTTAGTCAAAAGTTCTTTAAAAATATGTGACGCAAATCCAAAAGTCCCTAAAAAGTTAGATAAGGCTAAACCAATGCCCTTGAGAGCCTATATTTGACATGTATGAGTTTATATGATGAAGAAAATGATTTATGTATATTCATGACTAGTCTAAAGGACATGCATGCATTCTTTGACATATATATGCATTCATTATGTATGTTTGAAAGGATAAAAAGCTATTGATATTCTTTAAATCTCACTCTTCCCTATTTTTTATCTAACCATGTCTAAGTGAAGTTCAAAGAAGCAAAAATAAGGACTAAGGAGCATGAGTTACCACAGTTTGACAATGGAAAAGCTCTTAATGTAATGTAATATCAAAGCATATGTGTATGAGTGGTTTATGGCATGTAAACGATTGAGCATGTATAAAAGTATGTGAATATCATATATGAATTGAAGTTGGAACCCAATGCATGTTTATATAGATTTTTAACATCCTTAGACCTTGTTGCATATGTGTATAATGTCAACTAGAGAGGTGATTTTGAGATGCTTGGTGAATTGAGCCACTTAAGGTGCTCTCATAGGCTACATTTGTGCCATGGAATATGCCCAAATGGTTGTAGAATAATTAGAATACCATTTCGTGACACTTTGACCAATTTATAGTGCTAAATTTGACATAATCTAGAGTTAAACCACAAACTGACCAAATGAACTAGTCTTGGCATGAAATTTGGCACACTTATACAGCTTAACTAGATCTTTTCACAAAGTTAAAAAACACCTAATTTGGAGTTTTAGAGAATTTATTATAATTTTTCAAAATTGATTAAATTATATAGAATTGGTGATGGTATTGTTCATATAGTCAATTTATATTTCTATGTCATTCATCAGTCAAATTAAATCCAATACTTATAAAATTTTACAAGCATAAATTAGACATTACAAACTTTTCATATCCATTGAGAGCACCTAATTTGGAGCGCTGTAAAGAGAAAACCAAATTTTTGAAATTTCAGACCTTAGAGTTATCCAAGAACAAACCTAATGTATGAGAAAAATGTTAGAGAGCTACCTTGAATGCGAACACACACATTTTTCCTTGATTTCTCTTTCCCTCTTTTGGTCACACACTTGTAAGTAGGTGGAGTATGATTCCTTTGGTCTAAACACATCAAATAGGATCCAATTACATTCTTGAAACAACCTTTAACACCACACACACTCAAAGGAAGCCTACTTTCTCATATAGTTCAACTATGGTTCTATAAAGTACCTAATGAAACAACTATAAGAATTTAAGATCTTGACTCCATTCTCTCTGTCAATCTATGACTCTTGACTCTATTTAAACTCCTTGGAACCATCACACATTTATTGTCAGAAGCCTAGCTATGTGTTGCTTCTTAATGTACTTATACCTCTAACTCTCAATTGATGCCTTCTAAATTTTTTCCAAAGCTTCCTTTGATACTTTTCCATTATATTTAGTCCCAATCTAGGCTTAGAAAAATTTATAATACTCCCTAGGTTCTTGAGCTATGCTTGGCCGAGACATGCTTAAAGATTTAGACTCATGGACTTTTCTTTGTTTCCTTGAAGGAAGAAGCACTTGGAAGGCTTCTTAGAGGTCTAATGTACTCATACAAGGTCTCACATAAGCCTAATCACCCCTAGGAAAAATTAGATTTCAAATTTCTCTCAAAACCCCAAAGTTGCACCAATTTGGCTTTCTTAGTTCTCTTTGCTTCTTAATTAATTCCATTTGTATCTTCCTAATCCTTGCACCCTAGAACCCTTAATACTACCTTAAGATGGTCAGAATTTATCTCCTATGGAATGGGCTCAAGGTTGAATGAAAAACACCATGAGAAAAGGAGCAAGAAGAAGCAATAACATCCTTTGGTATTTACCTTGTTTATAAGCCTTCCAAGAGCACTTTCTTATGCCTCCAAGAGCACTTCCAAATTCTCTCTTCCCTCTCCTAAACCAACCACATATCAACATCAAATTATTCACTAAAACTATGAGAAGAAAGAGGAAGAAAAGGGGAAGGAGTTTAACAAAGCAAGGAGTAGGAAAAAGTAGCTAGATCTTACACTTTCAAGGCTTACTTTCTCTTCCTTTTACTCCCCCTTTGTGTGCCACTTCAAGAAGCCTTTGATTCTATTTTTAGCCAGCCACAAGTCAGTCAAAAGATAGGGAAGAGTTCTAGAAGTTCATAATCATAAGGTGGTTTTTTTCCAATTTCATAATTTCAACTATATCCTAAACTTGGTTTTCCCCATTTGAACTCATTTCAACTCCTTTTTGAAAATTGTCTTTTCCATCATAAAATTTAGGTCTTTAATTTATAAAATATCTTTAGAATCACTCAATTTGGATTTAAAACCTTCCTAAACAAAAAGGTTAAAATTTAGGCCAACTGACATTCAAAAACATATACCAAAGGGGTTTTAACTATCTTAGGGGTTCCCATGGGTTTTAGGACCTCTGAGAACCCCAGAAAACTCTAATTTCCCATTTAAAGTGCTCATATTTATGAAAATACTACTATGCTTTTGGTGATTTTATTGAACAACTTTAACTTTGGTTTTTAGGCATCTTAAACCTTGGATCTTTATTTTTTATTATTTAAAATTTTATTTTAATTTTATTTGGCTTTAAATAATTTATTTTAGGGGACTTACTTTTCAAACTGACTCATTTTGATGTTTATATGAAAAATTGGATATTATAGAATCCAAAAGAACTTGATATTTTTAAGCATAAAAATAAATGGCTAAAGTATCATCAACAATGACTTATATGTAAGAATATGCCCTGTCCTAATTAGAGAGAACATTAAACACCAATCTCAAATCACCTTCCAACACATTGTTAGAGACAAAGGCCATTCATTAAGGGGGCTCCTTCTTTTATGGCAATTGCTTCAAGTAATAAAGGATTAACCGCACCTTTAATTTAATTTACTAGGCCAAAGTGCCTATTTTATGGCCCTCCCAATCGTAAACCACACAACCCATGGTTCCATTCCCATCTTTAAGTAATAAATCATTCCTTGAAATATCCATCCGTATGTTATTACTTTTTTTACCAAATAAAGTAGCAAACACTCACCAAGAAAACTAATTGCTTGGGACTCCATCCAAATCCTTTAACTTCAACACCCTTCTTGAAGCTATCAAAGTATTTCGAAACCCTAAATTGAAAAGGAGCATTGTCCCACACCATAGCCAAGTTCCAATAAGTAAAAAAGGAATGAAAAGAGGTTTTAGTCTCATCATTATAATGGAAATAAGAGCCTTCTGCCTTTATACCCCTTCTATTCAAATTGTTCATTGTGGGAGTAGTATCTTTTAAGATTCTCCACTCCAATTAGTTTGAATTTGTTTGGGAGTTGTATATTCAAACATCCCTTCTAAATGTTACTATCATCTAATTCACAATATTTACATCCCTATACTTTTCATTGATGCATTTAATAGATAGCTAAAATAAAGTAAGAACTTACAAAACATTTATAAATCATAATACAATTGAAATTTATCTCTGATTAAGATTAATCAAATATTGAATAAAAGATAAAAAGTGGTTCTTTAGTATTAAGGACTTGGTATTCAAGTTAAATCTCACCAATGATCATAGAAATTAATGATTAAGAACTTACAAAATATTTATAAATTAGAATACAATTGAAATTTGTCTCTGATTAAGATTAATCAAATATCGAATAAAAGATAAAAAGTGGTTCTTCAATATTAAGGACCTGGTATTCAAGTTAAATCTCACTAATGATCATAGAAATTAATGATAAAATGACTTATGAATGATAAGACAACTTTAGCTTCTAGTAGACAATTTGTGTAACGAACGATTTTTCCTAAAACATCATAATTGAGCCGTATAAAAGCAAATCCCCTGAAATAAGCTAGTTAAAGTCCTATAAAATTTGAGTAGTATCCTAGGCTCCTAAGAATAAGAATCCCAGGCTCAGACGAAATTACAAAAGGAGTTACGACAGTGAAGCAAAATTTTTAAATGTGTATTCTTGGTATAGTTTGACTAGATTTAATTTTTGTGGAATTAGTTATGAAATTTTCAAGTTCATGACAGAAGGCTACACTAGTACCAGGGACAGCCGAAGAAATTGCATTTTCTTAGTTTTTGGCTTTATATCCATGGTTTATGGGTTGTTTAAGGCTATGTACGAGTTTTATAAATGGTGTTTGAGTAGAGAATGTGAATGATCTGTTCACAGGACCCACGAGGCAAAATATGACTGATTAAACCCCAACTGAAAGTAGTAAAATACCACAATTTTGGTTATTTTCATTGGAAATCATATGGAATCAAGCCTAAAGGGAGATTAGTTAGAGTTAAGTCATTATGGTGTTACACTCTTAATCCCTCTAATCGACATATTGCTTCATGCCAAACTAGAGAAAATGGCTGGAGAGAGAGAGAGACCAAGAAGAGCCAAGAAAGAAAGGAGAACATCAAGGAAAAAGATAAGAAAATTATAAGAATTTATGGTTCCTTCCTTTAGAAAATAAGTTCCTCTTTCTTTCCATAGTTTAGGTGCTTATATGGTTCTATTTTAGGCTTAATTCAGAGAGGAAAGTATAAGGATTTAATGAGAAAATTTAGGTAAAAGAAAAGCCTCTTGGAAAGAGTTTGATTCAAGGTAACTTCTTTCCATTTTGTTGCATCTTCTTCCCTTGCTTCTTCTTAAATGTTTTAGCCAAGAACATAACCATAAGAAGGAAGGAAAGTTTTTGAGTTAGAGCAAGCATAAAACCATTGATTTATGCCATTAATAGAACTATTATAAGACCAATGGACCAAGTATGCTTCTTAAGTATGTATTTAATGCTTTGGCTTATTCCAAGAGAGTAATTGAGTGCTATTTGTTATGTCAAGGCCAAGGAACTCAAGCTGCATCTAGTTGTGATTGTGAGACCGAGAAGGAAAAAATGAAGTTGAAAAGGAATACTTGTGTTAGCTTACAACGTAGCTCTTTACTCTTTCTTATTGTATTCTTAGATATATGATGGTCATTGTATACTTGTGTATGCACTTGTATTATGAGACATGCCATTTGATATTGCCTTGTTGGATTAGTACCAATATGCTTACGTTTTGGATTGTAAAAATTGCTCTTAAAGGGTAAGGTGGTGCCAAAAGTCCCTTGTGATGGGTGAGGTAGAGCCAAAAATCCCTAAATATGGGTGAGATAAGGCAAAAAGTCTCATAAATAAATGAGGCTATATAGGTGAAACAAGGCAAAAAGTCTCATGGATGAGTAAGGCTAAGTTAAAAGTTCCTAAACCAAGAGTGAGGCTAATCTAAAAGTCCTAAAAATAAAGTGAAGTTAGACCAAAAGTCCTTAGAGTTTGTTTTTGGCTTGATTTGATTTACATGGCATGAAAATTGTGTTAAATGATTATTGATCGTTTGGATGTCTACTTGCATGCTTTGACATATTCATATGCCTTGATTGCTTCTTTGAATGAGAATATGAGCTCTTGAGATTCTTGAAATCTCACCATCTTCCCCTTCCCATCTTAATATGTATAGGTAGAGCTCAAGGAAACTAAAGTACAAGCTAAGGAGCCTAATTGAGCATACTTGATCAATTATGTAGCTTGTATTAGTTCTTTTGATATAAAGGTATGTCAAGTATATGTATGTATATATTATTTTTAACATGTAAATATATGAGCAAGTGCAAAAGCATGTATATGTGATGTATGAACCATTTGTGGAACCAAAGCAATAAGAATGCAAGTTTTGGGTTCTTGGTAGCCCATTTCTAAATGTGTATTCTTGTATGTAACATGGTGAGATTATGAGGCATATTAGTTTGGACCATTTGGGAAGATGGTACATGTTATGTTTATGCTTTAAAACATGCTCAAAAGGTGGTAGAGCATTTAAAAAGTCATTTAAGCCACTTCTGACCCATATAAGGTGTTAAAATTGTCATATTTGTGAGCTATATCAAGATCTGACTAAATGAGCTCCTCTTGACCCAAAACTTAGCATAATTATAGGTCTTTCTTAGAGCTTTTTGGGAAGCTAAAATTCATAATATTCGAAACTTTAGAGAATTTTTGGTGAATTTACAAAGTTAGATAATTTTTACCAATTTGGCTATGGCACTGTATAAGTGGTTAGATCCGTTGTCTCTGTCATTCATGGGTCAAATGTTGCCTAATGGCCATGAAATTTTATGGGAAGAAACTAGACATCCACAGTGACCTATACCAACTAGAAGCACCTCATTTCGATTTATAGAAAGGGAGAAACAAATTTTTAAACTTTTAGATCAGTATTAGAGGTGCCACCTGACCTTGATTATTGTTCTATAGGTTTTTGCACCATAGTTGCATTTTTTTTATTCTGCACTTATTTTTTCCCTCTAGTTAACATCTATAACTTTTCAAATTGGTATAGTTTGTCCTAATTAGATTTTTATGGATTTAGTTAGGAATTTTTAAAGTTCATATTAGTTAATTGTGGCAAAAATGTAGGACAACCAAACCTTTTGAGCTTTCCTGTTGTCAAACACGGTCCAAATGATGAGATTGTGATTTGAAATTATTTTTAGTATAAAATTAACATTAGAGCTTTCCAGAAAGCTATCATTTGCTTGATTCCCATTTTTCTAAATTTAATTATGATTTTCCAAAGTTGGGATCAAAAACTTGCATTCTGAATCCGTTAGAGAAATGTAATCTTTTTGGTTTTTGGCTTCATATCTGTGGTTCATGGATTTTTTTATTCTATGTATGAGTTGTATGAATGAAGTTTGAATAGAGAATATAATTGATGGGTTCTGAGGACCCGTGGAGCGAAGTATGAATGTTTAAACCCCCAGTGTAATGCAATAAAATACCACAGTTTTACCTATTTTCTTTGGAGTTTCATAGAATCAAGCTCAAGTGAAGGATAATTGAGTCTAATGTACTATGGTGTTACACCTAAGACCCCTAAAAAGCCTTCCAAGTGTCCCTCTTATCAAGGAAAAATCAAAAACTCCATAAGCTCTTCCTCCCTCCATAACTTCAACCAAGACAGGTTGAAAGGATCAAGGAGTGTTTTAATTTATTTTATCCTTAGTTTGAGACTTCATATCATAGAAGAAAGTAAGAGGAACCTTTGGGAAAAATTTAAAAACTATAAATTGGGAAATGAGGCAATGGTTTCCATAATGAAACCTTAGGAAGTAACTTGGGCCTAGACCCCTGGGAATAAGTTTGTGATGACTTTAAAGAGTCTAAATGGGACCAAAAGGTCTAGATATGAGGAGAAAATGGAACTAAGAACTTGAATTATGGTAGTTGCTTCCTTAGGCCATTAATGGAACCAAAATAAGATCAATGAACAAAGTGTGTGTCTCAGGTGCGAGTTTAATATTTTAGCTTATTCCAAGGGAGTAATTAAGTGTTATTTGTCATAGATAGGCCTAGGAAATCAAGCTCCATCTCATTGTGGTTATGTAGCCAAGAAAGGGAAGGAATAGCCAAGAAAAAATTTGTGGTTGATTACCAAGATAGCTCTCCATTCTATTCTTATTGTATTCTTGGATATGTATGTGTCATTGTATACTTTTATATGCATTGGTGTTTTGAAACATGGCTCTTGATGTTATGATGTTGCATTGGTATTAATATGCTTCCTTGAATGTGATTTATTTGTAAGAATTGCTCATAAGGGTGAGATGGTGCCAAAAGTCCCTTGTTATAGGTGAGGAGATACCAAAAGTCTCTAGGCATGGGTGAGATAAGGCCAAAAGTCTTATGGATGGGTGAGGCCAAGTCAAAAGTCCCTAAGCTAATGATGAGGCTAATTTATAAGTCCTAGAAATAAGGTAAAAATAAACCAAAAGTCCCTAGAGCTCATTCTTGACCTTGTGATGATTGTGTGGCATAAAAATGTGATTTGAATGCTTTATAGACAAGCCAAATTGCATACTTGTGCTCCTTGATATGCTACATGCCTTAAATGTATACTTGAATGAGTATATGAGCTATTGAGATTCCATGAATTTCACCCACTTCCCTCTCCTATCTCATATTGTCTAGGTGGAATTCAAGAACCAAAGAATGGAGGCCATGAAGTATAAATGACCATCTCTTGACACCTTTGCATGGTTATGTATAGTTTGATGTAAAAGAATGTCAAAATACTAATGTACATATTATTTTAGAGTTGTAGACAATTGAGCAAATGTAAAAATATGTAACGATCGTGTATGAATCAAAGTGGTAGCCCAATGAATGAGAAATGGCATTTTGGCTACTTGGTGGCTTAGTTGGAATTGAGTATTATGACATGTGTCCTAGTGGAATTATATATGAGGTGCTTTAGACCATTTGAGAACTAGATACATACTATTTTTGTGCTTTAAATCATCTTAAAATGTGGTGGAAGCCTTAGGAGGTCAATTAGACAAAGTTGAACATTTATATGAGGCTAAAATAACTATAATGGTGAGCTATGGCCAAAACTATCCAAATGAACTCCCCTTGATCTAAAATTTGTCCTGCATATAAGTCTTATCTGGAGCTTTTTGGAAAGTTAAAGTTCATATTATTTGAAGCTCTAGAAAATATTTGGTAAATTTATAAAGTTGGCAAATTTCCATGTTATTGGTATTGTCACTGTGTAATTGGTCAGAATTTTCATCTCTATTACTCATAGGGCAAATGGTACCCAATGGCTGTGAAATTTTATAGCGAGAAACTAGACATTCACAATGAACTATACTAACTAGAATCACTTTAATTAGAGGTCTATAGAGGAAGATATAAATTTTTAAAATTTTATGTCAGTATTAAGGGCGCAGTCAGACCTCAATTATTGTTTCATTATTTTTCTAGGTCTAAATTCTTCTGAATTGGTCTAGACTTATTTTTTCAATCTATTTAACATCTGTAGCTTTTCAAATTGGTATATTTTGCCCAAATTGGATTTTTGTGGAATAGTTATGAATTTATGAAATTTATATTAGCAAACTACATCAGAAACACTGGGTAGTCTGACCTATGTCATTTTTCTATTGCCAAACATGGTCCAAATGATGTTATTATGGCTTGGAATTATTTTTAGTATAAATTTAACATCTAGAGCTTTCCAAAAAGCTATAGGTTACTTGATTTCAATTTTTCTAAAATAAATTATGATTTTCCAAATTTAGTGCCAAAAATTTGACTTTTAGACCCATGAGAAAATTACCATTTTTCTAGTTTTTGGCTCCAAATCCATGATTTGTGAGATGTTTCGCAATCACTATGACTTTTTTATATGGAAAATAAATAGAGAATAATATTGATGAGTTCACGAGGCCCACAAAAGGCAAAATGGATCCTTAAACCCTAACATAACACAAGAAAATCTTACTTTTATTCCTTTTTTCTTGGTCTTTTACTGGCTTTACATGAAATTGAACTTGGATAAGGAAATATAATGCTAGATAAACTATGGCATGACAACTATATATTTTAAATCGAGAAAATTGATAATATAACTATCAAACCATGATAGTACAGAAACCTTTCTCTAGTACCACAAGCTAAAAGGTAATTTTTCTAAAGGCCTTGTGTCCTCCTTGTAACCGAATAAGCTAAGAGGCATTTTCTTTCTTTTTTTTCTAAGAATCAAATGTAATTGTACTTTTGGAATGCAAATTTACAATGTTTTTTGGAAATGCAAAATTTTTAACAAAGCAAACTAACTATCTAGTATACGAGATATTAATACTGAAAGGCATGCAAATGATGGCACAGTGAAGAATAAAATACAAAAAAATGATAAAGATATTGGTCCATTACAAAATAATAGGGTCTAGAAGATAATAGTGATTTACATTAACAAAGTTTGTGTTAGTGTTTTTCTTTCTTATGATCATATCACATGAAATTGGAAATGATATAATCTAATTGAGCAGAAGTTAAAGCACGAGTTGCTCATACAGAACTTTGAGGATATATGTTATTAACATATTAGATCTTGTTTCCCTCTTGATGGCATACAAGTTTGTACAGAAAGAAACCCTTGGTATTACTTCCATCACTTTGCTTGTCAGAGATTTCTACACAATTCTTCAATTTGTCAATGTTTATATTACTTCTTTTTACATGATTCTTCTCTGCTCACTTATTCTACTGTAGATTTGATGTGTTGCCACTTTAGCCATTACTTGATTTATCTTTTACATCTACTGATTCTAGATGTAGCAACTTTATCTTTTTCATGGATTTTTTAAGATTATTTGTTTATAAAATGACTAGATTGAAGTATGCCATCTATATAGCAACTTAAGGACTATGGGCAATGCATAGAAATTGATTAATTCAATATTCATGTAGTTAAAAAAAAACTTGACAGTGCTATTTTATTGGTGTAGTTTAAAAACTAGTAATAGAATAATAAGCCAAGAGTGATTAAAATATCATAATGGACAAATCAAAGCTTAACATTCCAAAGTACAATTTCTTAGCTAAGGCTTATTGCACTATGATTTATAGAGGTTTGCATTTGAAATATTTTCTTTTAATGGAATTATTTTGTAGTTTCTTATATTTAGCACTTAACTATTATATAGATATAAAGTTGTTTTTTTCTTATACATATATTGCCCTATGATTAAAGTGGTACCCTCATACTACAACTTTATTGTGATTTCATCTCATGTGAACCTTTTCCCCCCTAAATTACAATTAGAAGTTTCCTCTAAGCTTCTTATACAATTTTGTTTGCATATGTATTTTTCATGCTCTCATTTTAAATTCTTATATACTTGCTATAGTTCAAGGTTCTAATGTTGTCTTTCAATCCATTAACTCACAAGAAATGAAAAAGGTCTCCAACCATGGATAAATTTTAAGGTTTGCAATGAATTCCTCTCATTTTTTTGAGTTAGACTTGAGATTTTACACCAATAAAATGGCTAAACCATTCTCTTTTGCTTTATGCTTAAGTGTTTGATTGATTGAATTTCTTCAATGGCTTCAAAAATCTAATTCTCTAAATTGTATGGTGTAATGATCTTAGGCAACATAACTATAATTTAGATTTTGACGTGTATAGTTTTCGTAATAAGAGTTAGGATTTGTTGATCTTTCTTAGTTGTTTCTTCTCTATGCTATCTCTTACATATATGCAAAACTATTCATGTTGCTATATATATATAGAGCTAATAACTTGACATGTGTCCTCCTTATGTAGTTTCTTTAAAGAAATTAAAATTTTCAATTGTGAATGTAAAATTTTTTATTCTATTGAGCCTTTAAAATAATGTCAAAATTTAACAATAAATATTTTCAACTTATAATCATAAAGTATTTTTTTTTTCAAAAATTTTGTAAGTAAATAGGATTAGGAAGAAAAACTAGGTATATAGTAAAAAAACTCATGGTCTTTACAGTATAAAATGTAATTTTTTTCACTATTAAAATTGATATACTAGAAACTAAAATTTCTCATCTCTTTAAAAAATTACATAAAGTGAACACATGTTAAGCTTATAAATTGCATATATTTAGTAGTGGCCAAAACCACCTCCTTATCAGTAAAGATCTAACCATAGTTTGAAACCATTGTTAGACCAAATTTAACCATAGTTTATCAATTTGACCACAATTTTACCAGTGGTTACTAGAAACCATAGTTAAACCTTTTTGCAATAGATAATTTGAAAATGGATTTTGAAGTACAACTTAGCAATTGTTATAACCGTTGCTACAATCTTAAAAAAGCATGGTTAAAAGCATAATTTTTTGGTAGTGAATGAACTCAAAAAGTTCTAACAATTCAAGGTTAAGATTCTACTTTTTATATAGAAGAAGGGGTTAACAAGTTAACATCTACTTGATATCATTAATATGGCCATATGATTTTTTTTTATGTGGGATAATTAGATTATATAACAAAAACATAACATATGAATCAAATGTTTTTTAAAGAATAATAATTCTTTTTCTTATTATATTTTATTAATGAATATATAAAAAATAATGTAAATTTTATACTTTCTTTTTTATTCAGCATATATATAATGCTAGCTAGGTTTCATGCTAATCTTCTAGTGAGTCCACTTAAATGTGTCCAAATTAATAAGATCACATTTTACAAATGGCAATATCTAAGTCTTTTTTCCTTCTCTTGCCAATGTCGGGTTATGGTTTATGAATATAGGTAAGGCCAAGATGAAAAATGCTATGGAAGCTCTAAGAACAAAAATACATGTAAGATGCTCATTTTTCAACCATGTTAGATGTTGATGATTATATTATATAAAAGGCAATAATACAAACTGATGTCATGTACAAAAATTCTTGGTGAAATTGTCATAAAGCTTTCACATTGAGATAAAGACATAGGGATTATGACATTGAGAAAGAGCTAAAAAAATTTACAAATATAGCATGTTCTTGCTTTTAACAAAACTGAACCCAATTAAGACCTAAATCTAGATCTAGCTAGCTATATATATAGTAGAATAATTTTGACAACTTCAAATGCTAATTCTTACACATGGATTGAAACCAAGTGTAGTCACCATAGTAATCAATATATTGAATGATTTCATCTAGTAAATCATTGTGAGTCTTTATGTGCCCATTAATCAAGTTGGAACATGTAACATCCAGAAAAAGAAAAGAAAAGAAAAGAGAAAAGAAAAGGGAAAGAAAAGAAAAGCTGAAAATTTTCGAAGGCTGAAAATTTTCTAAGTCTGCTAGCTACAGCCTAGCTATAGCGAATGTACCTGTTCGCTATAGCGAGAAATGGGCTAGCTATAGCGAGAATGCCTTCTCGCTATAGCGAAAATGCTTCTAGCTATAGCGAGTGCGGGCATCCCATACAAAATCCAGGGGGTAGCTCGCCGTAGCAGGAGCTATAGCGAAGGCAAAGGTCTGGGACTTGCACGAGCTCGCCGTAGCGAGGGTTATGGCTCGCTATAGCGATGGTGAGTCCAGAAAAGCGTGAAAAGAGAGATTTTGACTTTTTAAAGAGTCTAAACTCTTCCTTTCTCTTAGAACCGACCTAAGCTTCGACCAAGGAGAGAGAAAAGAGCTGTGGAGAGAGAGAGAGACCTAGAGAAGCAAGGAGATCAAGCAAAGAGGTGAGTAATCTTGAGATTTCCCTAGCTTTTCTCCTTAGCATGTTGTTCTCCTCCTTTTGCTTTCTCTTTCTATGGTTTTAGAAGTTAATATGGGTTAGGTTCAGAAGAGGGAAGTAGGAAAACTACTCTAGAAGGAGGGTAGAACTCATATATCTTCATTTCTTCTTCCTTGCTTTCTTCTTTGAGGGCTTGAGAGAGGAAGGAGAGTGAGTAGAGTTCTAGAGAGAGAATCTCTAGCTTCTTACATGGGTAGTGAGGGTTTACTTCGATGAAGAGCCCCTTTAGCCTTATGAGTACTTAATTGAGTTATGAGAGAATGATTTGGTGCTCTTTGTTGTGCCTAGGCTTAAAGGAAGCAACTCCATCTATTTGTGAGTGTGAATTCAAAGAGGGAGAAGAGAAATTGAAAGGGAAGACTTGTATTATCCGATAAGGTAGCTCTTTACTCTTTTCTTGTTGCATTCATGGATGTGTAATAGTCATTGTATGTTGGTGTATGTGCTTGTATGATGAGATATGCCATTTGATATTGCCTTGATGCATTGGTACCAATATGCTTATGATATGAATTGTGAAAATTGCTCGGGTGAGGTGGTGCCGAAAGTCCCTTGAGACGGGTAAGGTGGAGCCGAAAGTCCCTAAACCAAGGGTGAGGCCGATCCAAAAGTCCCAAAGCTCGGGCAAGGCTAGACCAAAAGTCCCTAGAGCCTATCCTTGGCATTAACATGATATTCATGACATGAAACACATATGTTGTGTTATTGTGACTTGTGTGCATGCTTGACTAGTTATATGCCTTGATTGCATCTTGAATGAGTATGAGCTACTGAGGTTCCCCGAATCTCACCCCCTTCCCCTCCCATCTTAATATCCAGGTGGAGTTCAAGGAGAGTCAAGCATACCTCATGGAGCCTAGTAGAGTATAATTAAAGAAATGTATAGTTCTTTTGATGTATAAGGTGCCAAAATGAACATGCACCTATTATTTTTGAGTTGTAAATGTGGGAGCACATGTAAATATATGTATAGATGATGTATGGATTGTTTAAAGAGCCAAAGTAATGAGAATGTAGAAATTGGCCCTTTTGTGGCTTACATGTGCTAGTGTATTATGTTCCGTAGCATAGTGGTTTTGAAATGTATGATGTTTTGGATCACTTAAAAGTTTCATATATGCTATGTTTGTACTATCAAACTTGCCCAAAAGAGATTAGAGCATGTGGGAGGTCATCTAGACCCATTTTGAACCACATGGGGTGCCAAAACTGCCAATTGGGTGAGCTCCGTCAAAGTATGACCGGATGAGCTCTTCTTGGTATGGAATTTGGCATGCCTCTAGAGTTCATTAAGATCTTCTTGAGAAGCTAAAGTGGGTAATATTTGAAGGTCCAGAGAATATTTGGTGAATTATTGAAATTGGGGAATTTTGATGGTTTGGTCATGGTACTGTACATTAAGTCCGAAAATGAAACCATGTCATCCATGGAACCAATGGTGTCCAATTGTCATGAGATTTTTTGAGCATAATCTAGATATCCACAGTAACCTATACCAACTAGAAGCACCTCAATTGGATGTCTGTAGAGAGAGAAACGACTTGCTGAAGTTCTGTATCAGCATCAGGGAAGTTTCTGACCTTCGTTACTGTTCCATCAGTTTTCAAGGTCCAAGAGCTCCTAAACTGATCTGGACTTATTTTTATCCTCTAGTTAACATCTGTAGCTTTCCAAATTGGTATAGTTTACTTGGATTGTATTTTTGTGGAATTAACTACGAATTTTCAGAGTTCATGACAGTAAACTACACCAGTATCAGGGACAGCCGGACCTCTGTGTCTTTTTCGCCGTCAAAGATAGTCCAGACGTTGAGATTGTGGTTAGAAGTTATTTTTATATGAATTTAACATCCCAAGATTTCTAGAGAGCTATGATTTGCTTGATTCCCATTTTTCTAGAATTAGTTATGATTTTCCAAAGTTGGAGCCAAAAATCTGACTTATGGGCTCATTTGTGAAATTGCATTTTCTTGGTTTTTGGCTTCATATCCGTGGTTTGTGAGTTATTTGAGACTATGTACAAGTCTTATGAATGGTGTTTGAGTAGAGAGGGTGAATGATGGGTTCACGAGACCCACGGGGCAAAATGTGACCGGTTAAACCCCGACTTCAAATAGTAAAATACCACGGTTTCGGTCATTTTTCTAGGAAATCATATGGAATCAAGCCTAGAGGGAGATGAACTAGAGTGTAGTCAGTAAGGTGTTACAGAACACAATCTCCATCATTGTAGAAAAATGCACGCTAACCATATTAATTACAGGGAGCATAGGCTTATAAGAGTGCGTGTGTATCTATATATATATATGGTTTGTGAAACCCTTCTTTTACTTGGTTTCTTCTACTTAATTATAGATAACTACAGAAAGTATTTTTTG
Organism: Erythrophleum ivorense; assembly: GCA_026724425.1. Lineage (NCBI taxonomy): Eukaryota > Viridiplantae > Streptophyta > Magnoliopsida > Fabales > Fabaceae > Erythrophleum > Erythrophleum ivorense. The sequence continues at coordinate 47,158,920 of JAIUCV010000008.1, read as the reverse complement.
GCCAACCAGCTAGTAGAGACTTTCTGGTTGAATGAATCACTTAAACCAATTTTTAAAATTTCATTTAGATAAAATGTTATTTATTTAAGAATTCCTTTTACCACTTAGTTTCTTCTATCTAATTAATTAAGAGGTTTGTGTAATTTCAACAAAATTTAAGAGAGATCAATGTAATTTGCTCTAGAATTAATCACCATTGATCTTTAACGTCATTTAGCCATCGTGTAAGATTTGCTAACACCGAAAAGAAATCAATCGAGAATAGAAATTATAAAAATTAGTTTAATTTAAGAGGTAGCAAAATAATACTAAAATCTTCAAATAGGTATTCACTTTGGTGATTCATAAAGTTGCAACACACTTGTTCATTTAATTACCAACACACCATTTGTCTTTTTTTTATGGGTGAAATTTTCTAAATTTATCTTCTTCCTACACAACATTTAAATTATTAATAATACAATGATAACATATCTTCTAATTAATAATATGTAATGTAGTAATGTACCATATAATTTTACCATAAATTATGTACCGCATAATGCTTTATAAAAATTTAGTTTAAGTTAAAAAAGTTGTAAGTTAATACTAAAATCTTCAAAAATTTCTTTTGGTGCAACACTTGTACTTTTATCAAACATATCATTTATCTGTTTTTTTGTTTTTCTTTTTGGGGTGAAATTTTCTAAGTTTATCTTCTCCCTATGTAACATTTAGATTATTAATAATACAATTATTATGTATCTTCTAATTGATAATATATAATGTAATAATGCACTATATAACTTTACAATAAAACCATGAACACAAATATAAAACAATACTCTCTCAGAAAAGATGCCAAGGATACAATTAAAATTCAACTAATTATATACCTTCAAAAAAGGTAATCTCTTAATAATGATAAAGACTTTTTTTTAAAACAACCTAGTAAAACTTAAATACAAATATAAAAATTATAATCTAAAATACTTGACTAGCCTGGCAATAACCAAATGGGAGGTGGACAAATAAGGTTGGAATTGGGAAAAAACTGATGAATAGTTTGATTTTCTAAATCAAACATACCATTGTCATGTCCTCCTTCAATTTGCATATATTGAAACTCCCCATGGTCATCTGAATAATAGATACAATTTCTTCCATTATGTGAAATTGGGAGGGGCAGTACACTCACAGAAGAATTGAATCCAAGCACTAACACATAATCACCCAAACTTTTTATCTCTAACCATCTTGCTTCTTCACCTTCTTTAGATTCAACCAATTTATATACATGAAACCTAGTAGTGCGATAAACTATACCATTTTCACCGCGATCCCTATCATTAAGGTGTCTTGTTACCAAGAACAAATTGTTGTCAATCCCTACTAGATATCTTCGATACTCATCATAACATATATGATCAGGTATTCTATTAATATTTCTCACCATGGTTTTCATATCATATTCACATACGTGACCATTGTAGTTTATGGCATAAATCTTCCCTTTATGAAATATGACATCACAGTAAATAGATTCTTGAGTTGGAAAATCTGACCATGTTTTGTCACCATGTCTATAATAACATAATTTACCGAACTCTCCATAAATAGCTACAGCCATGAAATCTTGATTATCATCATCTGGAGGGGATGATATGACAATCTTGTCAGCATAAGCTTTCTGCATATGAAGGCTACTTAAATTGTAGGTTGTGCCATTTTTAGATCTTATAGTGTATTCTTCGTCAATTCTATCATGTTGATAATCAACTACATGTGGAAAAGTAGATAATGATGGAAGATCAATATGAACCCTCGAAAATGGCTCCAACATTTGTATTGCTCCATCTAGCCCAATCATAATCAACCATCCATAACAAGACCCTCGAAACATGGTATTCTTTGTCTCTGGTAACTCTATGTCGTAAATCACTTTTCTCTCCCGAATATGATAAAATGGACGTAAAGTATCACTTTCTTTATCAAAGGGTAAGAAGAGCAATGGAAGTTTAATGTGTTTCGGAAATTTTGGCAACTTCAAATGCCAATTTTTACACACAGATCGAAATCGAACATAGTCACCATAACAATCAATATGTAGAATGATTTCATCTAGTAAATCATTATTAATCTCTGCCCATTGATCAAGCTGAAATATAATCTCCATCTCTGTAGAAAAATGCATACTAACTAAGTTAATTATAGTCAACATATAGGTTAAGAGGATATATATATATATATATATATAAATGTCTCTAAGTGTGTATGCTTTAGAGAAATCCTTCTTTCACCTGGTTTTTTCTACTTAATTATAGATAACTATTGAGAGTTTTTTCTTTTTGGCTAACTAATTAATTGTGAGTTTCTTTTTGAACAAATCACATAAATCAATTTTTTAAAATTTCATTTAGATAAAAATGTTATTTGTTAAGAATTCCTTGCTTCACTTAGTTTCTTCTATTTAATTAATTAAGAGTGCTTTATTAAATAATAAAAATATTTACTTAATGAACTTCTAAAATAAATACAATTATCTCTGTTGTTTTTATTTTTACTTATCTTCTTATCAATGATTAAAAAACTTAAAATATATTTTAATAAGTAAGATATTTTATTTTATTTATCCAATTGTTAAAAGGAGGATTAATAATAGTTTTTGTTGTATCTTTCTTCATAATTTAAAAAAAATAGATAAATAATATTAATTCAATATATCATCAATTATCTCTTTAATTTTATTGATTTACTCTCTTTTTTTGTGAGATTTTTTTATTTGTCTTCTCGCTATGAAACAATTAGATTATTCATAATACAACTATAATGTATATCTTCTAACTAGTAATATATAATTATCACTTAACTTATTAACTATAATAAATCAATATATCTTTAATTGTTTTTGTACTTTCCTTTTTATTAATAAAAATAATAATTTTTTATTTAATTATTAAGGACAAATGGAGAGAGCACAGGGTGGTGCTTGCCCCTACACCTTTCTTATGCTACCTTATTTCCCTTCCACTCTCCTTTCTGTTTTCAATTCTTCTAGAACCCACACCATTGTATTATTTGCCTCTTACTATATTCTCTTTTTATTTTCTAAAAGAGAAATAACTTCCCAAAAGAAAAATATAGATTGCTTTTAAATTTTTATAATATTATTAAATAATAATGAAATAATAAATAATTATAATAAAATTGATAAATAATTATTATTGTTTTAAAAAATATGAATGATAAGTAACTAATTATCTTAATATTTATGCAAATAACAACATTAGAGTTGCATTGTCCAACATCGTGAATTTTATGATATTAAAAAATATCATGTTTAGCTTTAATAAATTTTTTTAAAAAAACATTACATATATACTTTTTTGGCAAAAAATTTTTATATAAATGAGTATGTTAATTTTTTTTTCCTAATTTTTAGCTCATTAATATAATTCTAGATCTATCCATGAGCCCGCAACATTTTGCTTATACATCTTTAAGAGTCAGCAAGCATCTTCAAGAGCATCTGGTCATGACGCATGAGGTGAAGTTCAAATAAAGCAACGAGAGCTTTTCATGGGCAAGATGTTGCATATAATTTAGAACCATATTCAATATAATAATAAGATGGAAGAGAGAGTTGTAGCTTGGAGCAATGAAATTCTAGATTTTCAATCTTTGTAATTAAAATCTAATTAAAGACTTAAAGGGTAGGAAAAGAGAAACATACATATAAATAACAACAACAACAATCACAACAACAAGGTTCATGAATACTTACTTGCATACAATCGTTGTCATAGACTGAACTTTGATCTTATATTCAAAGTGGAAACATCTTAAACCCCTCTTTGCGTAAATATAATATTTTTCTAATGTATTTGAAGTTTCACTTTAGTCTCTTATTTATAGACATTTTAGATAGAGTTTTAATAGGATACAATTCTTATTCAATTGATAGGATAAATGTAACGAATAGGATATATCTTTTTATTTTAAATTCAAATGTTAATTATCATCAAATAAATAATTATCTCAACTAATTTAAAGATAATAACAAATTATACTTAGAATTAATTATATAATATCTTAACTCAAAATTAAGATATTGGATTGTATTAGGATTTATCCCATCAAGAATGGATATATCCAAATGCTTCTATAAAAACAATCTCCATAAGAAAGCAAATTAAGAAGATTTATAATCGTCAATGCACACCAAATATAACGGTAAAAAAAATGCAGACATAAGAAAATCGAGGGTGTGATATTTACGTTTACTTAACTTCTTTTTCGTTTGGTATAAAATTTTTGTAACTGGAATCTGCAAAAAAAAAAAAGATGAAATATCTCTCAATATATAACTTCTATTTTTGTTAAATAGGTTATTATTTTTGCTTTCTCTACTTAGTTAAAAAAAATTATTTTGCTTTTATATATACGTGATGTCACAAATATTAAAATACGTATTATATTGTACCATGTCTATCTTGGATCATCCCACTTACGAGCCTCATTCCCAGCAAAGAGGAATTCAAAACATGGCAACTAGATACATGGGACAGCCAATACATGTGAAATTTGTAGCAACATGAACGCACTTACGCATTACAATTTTCGAAGAAAAGTCAGAATCAAGGAGGAATTCAAAACATGGTAACCAAATATCCAATACCAAAAGAAAGTTGGACTCTGAAATCAACGCGGCACGTTTATAAAGAACTAAAATACCCAGCAAACAGAATGGATCCAGTATGCAACCTCCAGCAACTAGCAAACTAGACTTTGAGCAGAAATCAACAAAATACCTCTATGTATTTCTGAGTGAGTTTTAATTTTCGCTTCCTCCTCTCCGGTCTTGCTATATCCAATTCCTCGGCTACTGCTCTCATATGACCTTCGGCCAAAAAGAAAGCCTTCAGACCCAGAGCCCCCTTTCCTCTGAATCCCTCTTAGCCTATCATCCTCTCGCTGCATCTCCTCCTAATTTCTCACCCCTTCGCTCCCTCTCGACTCCATAATCTCTCACTGTTTCTCCTCTTCCCTGGGCCTCACTCTTGCTCTCGGTTTCCTCTTTTCAATCCGAAAAAATGTCCCCTCTTCGTTGTTCTCTCAGCTTCTTTTATAGGCAACTCGGAGCGTGGCCTCACATCACTCCCAGGCGTGTGTCTGCAAATATCCCGTCACTCCTCTGCTCCTGCGCGCATGGCTGCCGTACCCCCTCTGCTCCACTTATTCTCCGCATTCGTGGTTTTCTCCAGCGCATGATGCCAGAATTGCTCCTTATCCTCTGCCAAAGCTGGTCCATGGTTCGTTCCTCCATTCCCCGTCATACGGTTTCGTTGCTGGCTGCTGGAGATTGTACGGGTAGCAGAGGCGTCGAGCGTGAAGGGAGAGAGGAGATGATCGTGCGTGAGGCGCTGAAGAGCAGGGTTCCTTTTGTTCTTTCTGAACCCCCCTTTTTTATTTAATTCAAATGGGTTGATTCAAGTTTTTGGGTGGGGGGGCCGGAGAGAATGGACCGTGGTTTTCAGTTTCATCTTCGTCATTGGGCTTCTCCCTTTATTATGTTTTTGATTTGTTCTCTTCTTCCTTTTTTCCTTTTTTTTTTTCAATTGAATTGTATGGGCTTCAGCTAGAAGGACCTATTGAATTGTATGGGTAGGTATTGTAGTAAAAGTTTACCATTGGCCCCATCAAATAAGTATAGAATGTTCAAAGGGATCAATTTGCCAACCTATTCATGGACTTACATTAAATTCTTGTTTGAGAAATTGATGTCCTAGAGTTATGTGATCAATCAAGTCAATGTAATGCATAGCTGCCTCATCATGTATACACAAGTATCCCCATTTCTGCAATCTAAAGTTGATAATCCTTCAAATTAGTAGACGAGAAAAATCAAAATTCTTTTCTTCTATTCTTAGATTCATAACTTTTATTTAGTGTACAAGGAATATAAAATGTATTTATACATGAACTTCAATCAACCAAAGTTGACTAGTTGCTTGACTATGTTTTGAATTGTCTCACTCTATTCTCTCCACCAATGTTGAAAAAAAGCCCTACAATAAAACAAATAAAATCTCACAATTGACTTCAATTTTGAATTTGTACAGTACATCCTATTTCAAAGTCAAACTAACGTGCAACTTGGGCAATTCAAGAGACCTATAATAAGAGAAAAGAGGATTCCTAAGCTTTTGGTTTAATCTGAACAAGCAATCACGTATTGGGTATTTGATTAACAATTTTAATCAACTCAAGACTTTTCAACAAGGTTGGATTTCTATATCAAATATTCGGTAAAATAAGTTATATATCGTAATTCCTAATGAGTAAGTTGGATGCTTAATTAACAAGGTGAAAGTGAATGAACTAAAGTAAAATAAACAAAAATCTAACTTTCTAAGAGAAAATGATGGTAAGTTGGAAAACCTTAAATAGAACTAAAAGTTAAGTTGAAAGAGTTAAACAAGGGTAATCAAATTTATATCACCCAAAAGTATGAAGTAGGAGTACATTAAAGCCTAATTTGCTTACTTGATTAGCAAGCAAGTTTTACTAAGTTATAGACCTTACACTTGTTCATGGGAGGGCTCTAAAATCTAGACTTCTCAATTAAAAAATCTTCATCCTATTTAACAAGACCAAATTGTACTAATTTTTTTGAACTGATCTTTAAGCCAATATATAATAAAGAAGGCCTTCAGCATACCATCTAAAATTATGTCATCCAATATATAACAAAAAAAGTCTATGACAAGAACAAAACACTGATATGCATGTTGCAGAGCAATTGAAGGGCCTAATTGATGGAACAAAGAAAGAAGTCATCCTTGCATGAGTGGAACATGCCAAGTTATGAGTTAGATGCCTTTAACTCTTTCTCTTTTTTTCCTCCCTTAGTTTTAAAGATGCTAAGAGATTTGTTATTATGTCACATCAAACCAAAAAAAAAGAAGAAGAAAAAATTCATTGGCAAACTTTTTTGTTCTATAGAATAAATTGGAATACACAATTGCCATCAGGAAATGTCAAACTTCAAGTTCAGCATCCAATTCAAGAACAACAGTAATAGGAGAAAGATAGAATCGTAGTTATTAGATGATATCAAATTAGAGGAAATAATGCCATAGCGAAGAGATTGAAAATAAAGCCCAATAAAAGAACACTTCCAAGAAGTAAAAATAAAAAGGAAGAACGAGTGGTAGTACTTGTAGAAGTGAATGTGGAGTAAGAGAATGTAAAGGCAATTGATCCAATGATTAATTCCTTATAGACTCAACTCATCTTTGAATGTGAGGTGGCATCAAGAATGTCTGCCATAGCGGTAGGAATAGACAAAGACACCTAACCTTGAGAGATTCGAAAGGTGGAAGAGGGACGAGATCTGCAACTTGGATTCTATGCAAATCCTATAGGCTTCCATTTTTTTAAGAAAATAATTGTAATTTAAAATTAAAAAACATTAAATTTATAAAATAAAATAAAATTTGAATCGAGATTTGAATGGTTTAAGAAGCGATGCTTATCTTTCAGAATTTCCATAAAATCCAAATTGCCAGATTTGTGATTAGGACAAATTTGTAGTAATCGTAATTAATTTAAACCTTTGTCTAAATATATATTTTAACAACAATATATGGTAAATTATTATTAGGACTTATTTTTTCCCAATTATAATAATTGCAATTAAGACAACATTTTAATAATGATTATACAACATCCTAATTATGATTATAAAAATTATCATTAAAACATTTTTTAACCATAATTAAAATAATTATGGTTAAACTATTATTGTAATGTTCTAATTTTTTTAGTACTTAAGTTATCCTTCCCTCAAAAAAAAAAAATGCTTAGGACTAGACCACAAGCACAGGCTTATAAATTGAACTTTGGAATGCATGTGTCTAGTGCTTTTATAATACAATTATTTTGCAAAATAAACTACAAAAGAAAGCCTTAAACAATTATTTTCCTATTGTAGAAGAAACTTTTTATTTTATCATAAACTATTACATGAAATCCACAAAGGAAATGCCATATTTTTTTAGAATAAATTATAGAAATTTCCACAAATTTTTACTAAAATTATACCAAATTTATTTCTATTTTTATAACATATACTTTTAATTTAATTTTAAAATTTTTAAATAAAATATCCTCTATTAAATAATTTTAAATTTAATGTAATAGAAGATATTTTAATAGAAAATTTTAAAATTTTACTAAAGTATAATGTAACTTTTTATTTTAAAATAAAATTGTGTATATTTTAAAAATAGATGAGAAATTTATATAATTTTAGAAAAATTTAAAAGAAATTTATCTAATTTATTCTACTTCTAATCTATCTGAAAAATAAAAGAATCGTATAAGGCAAAGTTGTGCAACAGCTCCTCCTCCATCCATGCAAGAATTATATAATTTGTAAAACAAAAGATAAATCAACTTGTTAGCTAACGGAGTTTATAAGTGCTGAAATAAACAAATAAACATGCACACTTATAGGGAGAAAATTAAACTTTCAGCATTTAAGATATATTTTTTGATCAAAGCTCTTTACAAGAAAACCAAAACTTGGGGATTCATTCCCTGTCTTCAGCAACATACATATAGTATTTATTTATTTAACAAAAGTTTTAACATATAAAAAAATTTAAAAGAACAAAATTGACTTGAATTTTTAAGAAGCTAAAAAAAGCCTTGTTCTTGTAGGATTTAAAAAAATTCAAAAAGATGCATTTTATTAGCTTGGACAAGAAATTTACATGAGATGCAATTACAAGTTGAAAAAGGAAAATGATATTAAACATAACAGCGATAAAGACAAATATTAATTACCTTTATGTTGAAGCTTCAATCCAACTATGCAATTTAGTCATGTCTATATTAGCAATTACATACATTTTGTCATATGTATCACTCCAGAACTTAAAGCAAGTATATCTCTATGATTTTTTAAAAAATAAGTTGCAAACTCCCCAAAATCCAATGCTAAATCCAATTGTCAAACTAACATAAAACCCTTGGCCGAAAAGTTGTTCATCATCTTCAAGATTTCCATCATTTTGATCATCTCTAGTTTGCTTAGTGAGACATTCAAAAAGGGGAGCCCCACGGAGATCAAAATTTCCCATATAAGCAAAGACATCAAAACTTTGAAGTTGAGTTCCATGTGGGATTTCACTTGACAAATTGTTGTATGATAAATTCATTACACCAAGACGATCTATATGTGAAAGTTCAGAAGGAATTCTTTTAGATAAATGATTATTTGATAGATCAAGAGAGTCCAATGACTTCAAACATCCAATTCTTAGAGGGATTTTTCCACTAATTTTGTTTCTTGACAAATTTAAGGAAATTAAACCAACAAGATCCATCATTTCACTTGGAATTTCTCCAATCAACATATTCCTAGAGACATCAATACTTTTCACTAGTCCTAATATACTTTGGTATTTAGACTCCTTACCTTTCCAAATCAATGATGCACTATCTCTTAAAGAATCTAACCCCATCAATGACAATATTGAATAGGACCACTCCATTGATCCAAATTCGATGGATACATCCATTGAAGCTAATTCATTCCCTCTTGGTTCCATTATATCAGATGAAATAATATAGGTGATAGTTGCATCATAACTTGTTTCATTAGCCAAAGCAGAAAGATTATTAAGACATTTTCGTAAACTTTCTGAGATGTTATTTATAGAGAGATCAACGATTTGTAGTTAAGAAAGATGACAAATATTGGAGGGCAAACTCCCAAAAAACATATTAGATCTTAGAACGAGTACATGCAACATTTTAAGTCCATCTCCAATCCAACTTGGAAATAATCCAAAAAAATTATTTTGGCTAACATCAAAAGTTCTAAGCTCAATACAATTATTCAAAGCCAAAGGTATTTCGCCCACAAATTTGTTGTTACCTAAATGTAATGCTTGGATATGTCTTAGGGCATCCATTGATGCCGAAATTTTTCCAAAGAGGCTATTATTTACCACATTAAGAAAGAGCAATGATTCAAAATATGTCCAACAATTAGGAAGTACTCCAACTAATTGATTATTTGTGAGATCTAGAAAAGTCAAATTTGTGGTCATATTTGGACATAAGAGATTACTAGCATCTAAAAACTTAATGTTAGATAGATCCAGTGCTATTACTTTTGATAAATTTGATGGAATTGGGCCTTTAAACAAATTTGAGTCCAAATCGATTTGTAAGGCATGTAATGCTAATGAGAAATTTGGAATTTTGCCAGTAATTTGATTGTGTGAAAGGTTTAAATTTATTAAAGGAAAATCCCAAAACCAATTTGGAATTGTATTAGAAATTTCAACACTTAAAATGTCTAACGAAAAACAATTCTTTTGGCTTTGAAGCCATATGGGAAAAGTGGGGCCCAATTTGCACGATGCTAACAAAATGAAGCGGATCTGAAAAGGGGGAACCCAATGACTGCTAATATTGAAGACCAAGTGATTAAAAGACAAGTCCAACGCCTTCAATTTAGTGAGTTTAAAGAAATGAGTTTTAGAAATCACATCTTTCAAGGAGTTGCGCCCAATGGACAAACACACTAAACCTAATAACAATCCTATGCTATTACTTAAAGTTCCATTTAATTGATTCCACGCAAGATTTAACATTTGTGGAGAAGAGAATTGAGAAAGATCTGGTATCAGCCTTACAATTTGGTTAAAAGACAAATCCAAGAATTGTAGTGATTTGTTAGCACAACTGAATGTTGCAACAAAATCATCTAATCAGCCACTTAAGTAGTTATGACGTAGTTCCAATATATAAACGACATAACTCCAAGGATTTGGGTAGCCCACCTTCAAGCTGATTTCTTGAAAGCGATAATTCTTGCAAGTGGAACAAATCTCCCAATTCATGAGGTAGTTTTCCTTTGAGATTCGTGGAAGATAGATAAAGATGTTTCAGATGGATTAAAGAAGTAATGAATTTTGGAAATTTGGTTAGATTGAAATTATTGTTACTAAGATCCAAATATGTCAGATGATGTAATTCAGCCAACGATAGAGTGATTGTACCTTCCAAACCATAACCGTTAAGATCAAGTTCGACCATATGGCCCCCTTGGTGGTTACACGAAACTCCTTTCCAGTGGCAGCATTCTTTCTGGTTTTCTCCATTTCCCCATGAAGAGAGGTTGTCATAGCAATCAACAAAACCCTGTTTCGAGAGCAAACAGTGATTGTCTATCACTCTCTAAGCATCCAATAGAAGCATTGCCAACTTGCTGGTTAACTGTAAACACCTCTATCATCTGCACCAAAAGAATAAAAGAAGCACAAAGAACATGTAGAAACCTTGTATCCATAATAATTCTAGAGACAAGGTATCGAATACAGAACTAAATGTTAGCAACTCAAATTGAGAAGCAATGAAAATAGAGCCAAAGTATTTATAATAGGCACGATGAGAGACTTCATGCATAGACTTTGCATAGGAAATTTCCAAAAATTAATTAATGTAATTTATTAAAAAAATTGATATGATCTTTTATGCATTAATATAGCAAGATTTTCACAAAAGCTGAAAATAAAGTTGCCCTTTTAAAAGTAAAGTTGCCTTTAACAATAGAGGTGGGCTTCATGGACTTTGCATGGGAAACAGCCAAAATTGAGTTTAGCACAAAAAATTAATAATAATAATAATAATAATAATAATAATAATAATAATAATAAGGTAAAATGAATGACTGTCCTAAATTATTTTCCATTTAGCTACAGCGTCCGCTTGGCGGCGGGAATATTATTTTGTTACAATTATGATATTAGAGAAAAAATTCTTTCAACTTTTTTGTCAAATATAAGAGAAAAAGAGGGAGTCGAAAATTGGTGAAAGTGAAAAATTTTATATATATCATGAGAAATATAAGCTTTTTTTTTTATATATGTCAAACTCAAGATTTTTATAAATAACTTACAAGTACTTAAAAAGTTTAAAATATTTATCTACCAAATATTGTATAAAAGAGAATGAAAAGATATTAATTTCTTTCTTTTATTAATAGGTTAGTACATTACAAATAACATATTATTTTGTTGATAAACTACGATGATTAAATTGTTGAAGATACGATTTAAGCGTGTAAGCATTTATGTTTTTGGCCAAAATTGAGAAAATATATCCTTCCTCAAAAAGTAACTAACTAAATAAAAACAAAATTTTTGAAGGCCCACTGATATAATAAATTGCAATTGATTACACATCTCGGAAGTAACTCATTATTGCTGCTCCATTTTGCAATTTAATTGCCAGCATATGATCCAAAGATATTTATGCCTTTGTAGAATAGTTGATAAGGAAAATTATGCTTGCATCTTTGCCCTTAGTCCCATCAATTAATTTTAATTTTGTAGTTATTACGGAAAACTCTCTATTTAACTAACTTGACAATAGGTGAAACTAATAAAATTTAAATGCTTTGATCTTTTATCTCTATTGATAATTTTTTTCCCTAATCAATTCATTTTAGCTAATTTTTAAAGAAAAAATATCAAGTGTAATTTATCTAATTTCATGACAAGTTAACGTAATTTATATGAGTTATCTGCAATGTTTATAAATTTCAATTATTTTGCTCAAACTTCACAGAATTAAAGCAAACAATTTTTTTGCTAGAATTGAGTAGTTTTTTGTTAGTCCAAATATAAAGTTCCCCCCCCCCCTAAAATTCACTCACTATATGATATAATTGAGAATTAGCTACAAAAAATCTATTATATATAATAATTGAAAGAACTCATGATTATTTTTTACTAGTTCTTTCACTGTTTCAACTTTCTTTTTGTGGGACCTGTGAAATTATGCATGAGTTCCACACCTATCTGGGCAATGCACGGGTAGTTTAACTATTATATATATATATACTTATATAAAAATACAATGTTTATATTATACGTGTTAAATGCTTATTAGTGAAATAAATAATTGAGATCCACAATTATCGCTCAAAATCAAATACTATAAAGAAAATCAATGCCAAAACGGGTGGTCCTGCGGGAGCACTGCTAATTACGCTCAGCACTGCAAAAAGTCACAAAAACTAAAATGTGCTTTACGTGCAGACAATAATAAGAAGGAAATAAAAAATTTTATATGATTTTTATATGATTTTTGTAATTATTATTTAAAAATATGTTAATTTTTTAATTATTTTTTTAAAATAAAGACATAATAATAATTTTTTTTATAAAATTACTTTTATTATTTTTATTTTTAATTTTCTATGTACCAAAAGTTGCAAAAGAATCTCACGTCTAACAAAGAATATGGAATTCATAAAAATGTAAGAATTTACTAGAAAATTATATTATTACATTTTTATTTTATGCTCATTTTACATTTTAGTTTTTACTATTAAGTTAAAATAAATAGATAATCACGATGGATGCTACGTAACAATTTTGTGAGAAATATTCAAGCTTTCTAATTGGGAGGGGAACTCCCAAACCCAATTGGGAATAGGTTGTTACCATGAATATGGTATATTATAGTAATATAAATTTATAGGCTGAAAATAATTCTTAGATGATGTTTATATATTGATGATAGGCAAGTGAAGACACAAAAGGAGGTGAATTAGGTTGTAAATAAGTTTAATTCTTATTGTAAAATGCAAATTTAAACCAGTTATAATCACACAAAAAAATATGTATATTTAATAAATGAATATAACTTTTTCTTTTCTTTTCTTTCCTCTTTCCTAATGTTTTTTCCTCTTCCACAGTGCTCAACTTCTACTCTACGAAGGGTGATTCGTCAGAGGATCAAAATTATATTGAAAGAGATTTTTCTTTTCTACATTTCAACCTTTTCATTCCTAAAGAAAAATCGAACCGTAGAATATTGCGGTGGTGAAACAAACTGGATAGTTAAAATAAACGAGGAACGAAAGCAACCTCGCCAATGGCATAGCAATACCGTACTTTTTTGTTCGAGCCCGCAACCTTTGTCGTGACATGAGCCATAACATACGTGTTATAGGTGTTGTGGCCCCCTAACAAGCATGGCTAGAGTTTTCATTTTATTTTATTTTACTTTTTTATTTAAGTTTTAGTCTTTCTCTACACAGCAAAAGATTAAAAATCCTTTTGTTCAAAGTGAAGTGGAAAGAAAAATTAGAGTTGATTGATGCATACCAAGCTTCACATTCAAAGTCTTCGGAATTAAAGGAAATTTAATCAAAAAGCTTTTTCTTAGTCGAAAAGAAGAAAATTTAGCAAAAAGAAAGTAGAGTTGCCGAGAGAGAAACTTCCATGACTTCTATACAAAAAAGTGAAACAAAAATTAAAGAAATGCCCCATGCTTTACCTTCTTCCTCTTCTTTATAATTTTGCTTTTAGAAATGCTAAAATTTTTTATAAAGATAAATTCAAATTAAACTAAATTTTGTAAAGAAAATGATTTTTTTTTGTTTAGCTTGAGTTATTTTTAATAGAATATTCCATTCAAGTAATTAGTTATGTTATTAGTCAAATTGATCAAATATAGTGCTATCATTCTCTAGATAAATTGTAGCCAACAGTCACTTTGTAGGGGTCTCCATGATCGACTTGTTCTTTGCGAAGAATATTTTGCTGCCGTAAGAAGCAGTTCAATGTCTTTGAAGAAGAAAATTCCCAAAAATTGATTTGGAAAGAGGAGGCTAAACCTAACTTCACGTTCAAGTTAAAATCGTTTTCTCTATGTTTTTTGTGTTTGTAAGTTTACTCTTTTAAATATACATATTCAAATAATTGATAACAATATATTTAATTATAACGGTATTGAAGGTGTTTGAAATTCCAAACTCATGTCTTGATATCCTGACTATTTCTATTCTAAAATTTTTCATAAGTCTGGAAAGGGTAATAGCGTATAAGGGAAGCTACATGATTTACCTCTTGTTTGTATTTCAAAGTTTGGATTTTTTTTTTTCTTATATATTAAGTGTTTACAAAATGATTTGTAATGAAATTTTTGGGATTTTTAAGTTACTATCCCAGAGGTAAAAAGATTTTGAAAAATAAAGAAACGTCTACTTTGCAATAAAATCTAAAAATTAATTAAATTTTAATTCTCTGGAGTTTTATTTTTCTTAATATTTCTATGGAATCTAAATGAGAATATTTTCTTACCTATATTCACGTCTTAAAGTAATTGTAAACAAAATAAAATAAATTACACAAATTTCTCTTAAATTTTATTAAAATTATATAGAATTTTTTTGAAATAAAAAATTAAACTACGCTTTATTTTAATTTTAATTAATTTATGAAAATACCTTCCATTAACCACTCTTACAAATTTTTTTATATAGGATATTTTAGTAAAAAACATTTAAAATCAAACTAAAATATATATTTTAAAAATAGAAGAAAGGCTTGTATAATTTTCTCAATAAAATATGTTAAAGAAAAATTGAACATTTAAAGAAGTATATATTAGCAATTTAAAAACTAAGGAAAGGAGATTACTGTGTGTAACATACGTTGAAGATGACAGATACTTTCATGTTACATTTGGTATCATGGAGTTGGCATTGATGGGAATGACACTGTTCAAAAAAAGTACCTATTATATAGTTGTCTTCATTATTTAACAATATATATTCGTTTTTATTATTTGTTTTAAGTAGAGACATAAGTATCATTTTATATCTCATTTACTTTTTTTTTTCTCAGTCTCCTTTCTCACATTCCAAACGTAAATGAATTTAATGAAGGGAACTGAAAATAGAATTTGACATGGAGTTAAAGATACTCTTATGTGCTTTCCACTATATTGACACTATTTTCATATGATGCCATCTTGATTATATATATCTGCTCTTTCCAAAATACAAATGTCTAATGATTTTACACAGAACAATTATTTTGTCAAATAAACTACAAAATGAAAGCATCTAACAATTTTTTCCCTTATTAATCGCGCATTGCAAAAGCACTTTAGTCACAAACTTATACATCAAATCGATAAAGCAAATGCCTTATTTCTAATTCATCTGGATCATGAAAGAAGCATATAAGGCAACCCTGTGCAGCAGTTCCTCCATGCAAGAACTATATAATTTATAGAACATGTAAGCCTTATATCCATGATCATTCTGGAGATAAGGTATATAGTATACAGAACTCAATTATTTGGTTACAATTATGATATTAGAGAAAAAATTCTTTGACTTTTTATTTTGTCAAATATAAAAGAGAAATAGAGAGTCGAAAATTGGTGAGAGTAAAAAATTATATATATATATATATATTGAAAAAAATATATTTTTAAAATTTTTTGACATATGTCAAACTCAAATTTTTTATAAATAACTTATAAGTAATTAAAAATTTAAAATATTTATCTACCAAATATTGTATAAAAGAGAATAAAAAAACATTTCTTTCTTTTATTTACATGTTAATACATTGTAGATATATATATGTTAATACATTATAGATAACATATCAGATTATTCGTTGATAAACTAAAATGATTAAATTGTTCAAGATATGGTTTAAGAGTGCAAACATTTTTGTTTTTGGCCAAAATTGAGAGGATCCTCCCTCAAAAAGTTATCAAATAAATAGAAACAAAGTTTTCGTAGGCCTACTGATATAATAAACCGCAATTGATTATACATTTTGGAAGTTACTTGTTATTGTTGCCTCACTTTGCTATTTAATTGCTAGCATATGATCCAAAAAGGTTTTTATACCTTTGTAGAACAGTTAATGAGGAAAATTATGCTTATATCTTTGCCCTTAATCCCATCAATTAATTTTAATTTTTGCAGCTATTACTGAAAACTTCCATTGTCTTAATTGAATATTATCTTTAAGTAACTTGACAATACGTGAAGTAAATTAAATTTAACTGCTTTGATCTTTTATCTCTAATTATAATTTTGTTTTCTAATCAATTCATTGTAATGGATATGTAAATGAGCTGGTTAGATATAAAAATTAATTGACTGAGTTAAAATTACAATTGAGAGCATAAATTAAAGTAATAAGTGTATTTTTTTAATATTCAATCCGTTTAAAATAATATCTAATTGATTAAACAACAGCAGAGAGGATTTTTCAATGGAATAAAAATAAATGAGGAAGTCAAGTGCAAAAGTTAACCATCGACATTGACGATGACGTTGATTTTCCAATTACAGCATACCAAAGAGCATTTTAGCGGACGTCACAGCAACCAACAACCTCAATATCTAGGTGCGTTTTGGTGCTTTGTTTTTAATTCTTGGACAAGTAAGTGGAGAGTAATGTCCATAAAAAACATTTTCTTTAGAATTATAAAGTACTTGAATTAATAGATATATCTCATTAGCTAACTTAAGATCTCATCTCATACAAGTTGATTAAAAAAGACTATATAAATTCAGAAAATTAACATTTCCACTAATGAACTTCCAACCACGTACTAAAATCTTGTGTCCATATATATAGTGGAATTTTAAAGTCTATATGTGATAAGTCTAATTTTTGGAATTTTTTTTTGAAATTTATATAATTATAGAAATAAGTCTGGCTGTAAAAATAAACAGAATGGAAATTGAACTTTTATAAATCGAATCCAAAATTTTCACAAATTGCTTAATTATTTATAAACCTTTAAAAATATGTAAATACCACACGTTTCTTATATATTTCTCTAATTTGTATATACAAACGAGAGGTCGAAATCCATAGCCAATGCACCAAGCTAGCAAGTTCCACTTCAATTGTCATTTTCACTAAGTTTGTGTCTTTCGTGAGAGAGGCTTCTTTTTATTATTATTTTTTAAGCCTCCAAATCTTCTGAAAGAAAATTTAAGAAAAAGAAAAAGATGTTAACGTACTCATAGGAGAGAGGAAAATCCAAAAATATTGACTTGGAAAGAGAAGTGCACCAAGCTTCGCATTTTTTCCTTTTTTTTCTTTGGGCGTCCGTTGACTAAGCTTCCCCTTTAACTATCACTTTCACTATTTTTTCTATGGTTAATTTTGTATTAGTAATTTACTCTTTTACAATTTGTAGTCTTTTGAAGGAAACTTAACAAAAAGAAGTGTTTTCTTTTTTTTAATTTTCCTGTTAGTAAACATTACTCTTTTACATTTAAATTAACAAATTAAAATAGTATATATATGGCCACAAGCGAAAAAGATTTTTGTTGGCAAAAAAAGGGAAAATTTAGTAAAAAGAAAGAAAATTTAAAGTTGCCGTAAGAGAGACTTCAAAGAGTTCTATAAAAAAAAGAGAAGTGGAAATTAAGACAAAACAACTTTGCTCTTTTGCAAAAGGAAGTTCTGCTGCTGTAAGAAACATTTCAAAGACTTTAAGGAAGAAAATTCCCAAAAATTTATTTGAAAAGCCGAGTTTCAACCTAAATTGACGTTCAAATATCTTTCTTCGCAGTTTTTGTATACCTAACTTTATTCTTTTTCATTTAAATATACAAATTCAAACAGTCAGTAATAGTATATGCGGATAAAGATCTGTGAAGGTTAAAATTAAAATACATCATAAAACTATTTGATTAGTAGGAGGTGCTGCATGGATTTCCATCCTGATTTAGATTTACTGTAACAGCCAAGGAATAGAAAAGGAAAGGAAAAGAGAAGCTGGAAAATTTTCGAAGAGCTGAGAATTTTCTAAGTCTTCTCGCCATAGCGAGGAATGGAATTGCCATAGCGAGAATGCCCCCTCGCCGTAGCGAATATGCTCCTAGCTATAGCGAGTGCGGCATTCCATATGGAAACCAGGGAGTCGTTCACCGTAGCGAAATTGTTCCTAGCTATAGCGAGTGCGGCATTCCATATAGAGACTAGGGAGTTGCTCGCCGTAGCGGTGCTATAGCGAAGGCAGAGGTCTGGAACAGGCCCGAGCTCGCCGTAGCGACGCCATAGCGAAGGCAGAGGTCTGGAACAGACACGAGCTCGCCGTAGCGAGGGCAATGGCTCGCTATAGCGAGAGCGGTCCAAAAAAGCGAGAAAAAGAGAATTTGACTTTTTAAAAGCTTCCAAATCTCTTCTTTCTTCTTCTAACCGACTCAAGCACGCTATAGGAAAGAGAAAAGGGCGGAGGAGAGAGAGAGAAGCTGAAGAGAAGAAGAAAGGACAAGAAAGGTAAGGATTCTCATGGCTTCCTCTTAGTATGTTGCCCTTCTCCCCTTTCCCCCTCTTTCCTACGGTTTAGATAGCAAAAATGGTTAGGTCTTGAGTCTGGTTCAGAGGAGAGAGAGTGGGAAACCATTCTTGAGAGAGATTAGAAGTATATAGTCTTCTCTTTCTTGCTTTCCCCCTTTCTTAAGAGTTTAAGAGTTGAGAAAAGAGAGGGGATAACTAATGGACTCTAGTGAGAGGATGAAACCTAGATTGAAAAGCTCAGTAGAGCTGATTAGAAGTAATCCCTAGCTTGAGAATTAAGTATTAAAGTATTAATTCCATGCTTTTGTGTGGTTAGGCTCAAGAGAAGCTCTCCCATCTAGAAGTGGTAGTGAAATCCACAAGGGAGGAGTCAAGTGAAAGAGCAAGTAGTGAATAGCTAACAAGGTAGTTCTCTCCACTTTCTCTCACGCATAATTGTGTGTTACATTGTCTTGCTTGTGTATATGAATGATATGAGCTATGAGAAGTGTGTTAGCATGATGATGTGTTATGAATTGAAATGATGACTTATATGATTGTTTTGGTTTGCTTGAGGAAATGGATAGTCAATAACCCTATAGCCAAGGTGAGGATGAGCCAAGCCCCTAAGTGGTTGAGACAAGAGTAAAAGGTCTCCCAAAAGTGAGGTTGACTTCCAAAGAGTAAGGGTTGAGTCTAAGGACCTCTAAAGAGTGGGTAAGGTAAATCCAAAAGCCACAAGGGAGTGGGTGAGGCTAATCCAAGTACTTAGCAAGCTTCTAAATGTTATATGTGGCCTACTCACATGTTGAGAATGTTTTCCTTTATGCATGGCTAATTCATATGTTTTAAATGTTTTCATCATGGTTTTATATGCTAACATGCCATACATGCATAATGAGACTTGTTGCATGCAATTTATGTATGTTTGAATGAGAGTTGAACTACTGAGATTCCATGAATCTCACCCTCCCTCTCCACCATCCAACCATGCCAGGTGGACCAAGTGAGCCTAGAGATGGGAACCATCACCAAGCATAAGGCTAGGGAGACTAAGAAAGATTTGTAAAAGAGCTTCTTGTAAATGTATTGTATATGAGTAAAGTGTATTAAGAATGTATATGATGTAGCCTCTATGTATGTTTGTAAGTTAATGTATGAATGATGAATGAATGAGAATGAGGCATATTTGAATGAGAAAGTAAGTCTTGAATGTGAAATGCTCAATAATAGCATAGGCCATATGAGTGTATAAGTGGACATGGGATAGTGAGTTTCTCCAATCTAAGTTATTAGACGCTTGAGGCATGATTGATAGCTCCTAGAGATGCTTTCTCATGTGCTCAAGGAGTCATAGAAGTAGAAAAACCAGGATTGGACCCTATGAACCCCACTTTTGGCCAAGAAAGGGCCTTCTTGCACATGATGTCATAGATTAGCCATATGACCTCTTCTTGCTATGAGATTTGACATGTAACTAGATCATGCTTAGAGATTTCTGGGAAGATAGAGTTCATGTCATTTAGAGGTCTATAGCATTTTCTATGATTTTTCAAAGTTAACATCAGGAATTCGGATTTGGGAAAATCACTGTTCATTTGGTCAGTTTGAGAAACGTGTCATCCAAGGGGCAAACGTAGTCCAATGGCTACGAGATTTTATACACAGAAACTAGATGGTCACAGTGACTTGTAGGAACTAGAAGCACATCATTTAGAGGTCTAGAGAGGAAGTTATGCAATTTCGAAGTTCTTGCCCAGAATCAGATACCCAACCAGACCCGAGGTACTGTTTCATCGGTTTTCGGGAATTTGGCTAGGTGAACTGATCTGGAGATATTTTTCTCCTCTAGCTAACATCTACATCTTTCCATAGAGATATATTTTATGAGCATTGGAGTTTTATGGAATTAGTTAGACAATTTCAAAGTCCATATCAGTAAACTGTGACAGCAAAGAAGCCCCCTCTGACCAGTGAACAATTTCGATGTCAAACGCAGAGTATGTGAGATATTGAGACTTCTACTTATTTTTAGAATGAAGTAGACATCTCAAGATTTCTAGAATGATCTAGACCATGCAGTTATGATTTTTTTGCATTTAGTTATGGATTTTCAAACTTAGCTCAGAAATGAGGCAAAATCTGCCAATAGCGAAAATGCATGTCTCCAATCCCTTTTTGCTTTCCAAGAGTTTAAAGCATATGTTTGGGATTGCAACAAGTCTCCATAGTGTAATTGAGCATGAGGAAGCATAGAGAGAGCTCAACCGGTCCATGTTACTTCTAAGTGGATCTCTACCCACACATAGTGCCATAGAGAAAGAAGCATAAGGTAGAGAAGTTATCTCCCTTGTGAGTTCCGTATGTGCATATGAGTAAGAGGGCATGTTGGGTATGAGCTAGAGGTTAAGGTGTTACATTTACACTACGTATATTTGTTGTCCTTCTCAACTACCACATGTTCTAATTAGCTAATTTCTTTCTTAGCTAAAATATATTTTGATAACTTTTGGTTTAATTTATTTATACTTTAATATTTTATGATTTAAAAGTTTGTATTCAAGTATTTTGTGGTTTAAACTTCTAGCAAACTAGTACCTATGATTTCATTTCAAAATTTTTGGACAGAATTTATGAAAACTTGTCTTCAATTCTTACGTTTCTTATGTCATCCTTAGATTTTATGCATTGAAGGCAGAAATTCTTCCTTTAGTCAATTAAAAATTTTAAATTCAATATACACAACACAATATCCCCAAAATTTTGTCCTTAAGTGGAATCGTTAATTTTTTCATCAGTTTATCTTAAATTAAATCTTCAATGCATTGAAGATTAAAATTCTTCCTTAATTTAATTGAAATCACAAATAAGACAATATAATATAATATCTTTCTCAAATTTTATCCCTAATTTTTCCCAAATTCTCAATTTTCCTATAAAATTTCAAATTTCATTCATAAAATTTGGATAAATTGGGGTAATTGAGAAATAAAGTTTATTAAAGGACAAATTTAGCCAAATTGGGAACATTTCAACGGTCATGTGACTTGCACATGTCATTTTTTATCCAAAAAATAACAACATAAAATCACAAGGTGCAAATGTACTAATAATGTAAATCATACCACATCAAAATGCAAAATTTTAAATTACAAGAGACAAAGTGTAATTAAGCCAAACCATACATTACAAGAAAAAATAAAATCAGAGACAAAAAAATAATAATCTAACTAGAGACGGAATTAGAAACAAGAAAAATTTTGTCTCATATTTTGGTGTTGTAAAAAAAAAGTGAGATGAAAAAAATAATTTTATCATCTTAGATTCAGAGATAAAAAATTCCGTCTCAAAATAAATTTGCCTTTAATGTCAAGGATAGGAATATCCTTATTTAGAGACAATAAATATATTTCATCCCTAATTCATCTTTGAGCAAAGATAGGTACTTTCATGCTCAATCCATCTCTAAATGGGAGATGGTCAATTTCCATGCCAAATCCGTCTTTGATTAAGGATAGATATTGCCATGACAAATTTGTCTTTGATTAGGGATAGGTATTTCCATCCCAAATTTATCTCTAGTAAGGGACAAAGACGAATCTATCCATGACAATTTTGTCTCAGATCAGAGAGATTGTTGAATCTCAAATTTATCTTTGATCCATTACAAATTCATCTCAAACTCTGTCTCTCATCCATCACTCTTTACCCTCGTGTTGTGCTTATTGTTTTGGTTGCTAGCACATATTCTCCTTGTTCGCCCCATTGGCCACAAAGGACTAACAAGTTTAAAAGTCTGAGATGGGGTTGCTATTTTCAAAATAAAGAGTTGAAACAACCTACCTAGTGTGCCAAATGTTGGTGCTCGAGCTATTGTTTATAATAAAAAAGGAGGCTTAGTCCAATAGTGTATTGTTTAGAATGAAGATTGTATTATAGGTTCTTGCCTTTATTAGCATAGAGGAAGAAGGAGACAAGCTATCGTTGCCCAGTGTATAGTAAAGTTTAAACTTAAATACACAATTTTTTTAACCAAACAAAAATTAAATTGAGGGTATTTTGGTAAAAAAAATTAAATTAGACTAAAAATGTAAGGTAACACTTTGGTTTTAAGTGAGGTCAATGTATATTTTGAAAATAAAGAAAATGTCTATGTAATTTTTACAAAGCTCATATGAGATTTGTATAATTTATTTAATTTGAAATTTAAGGGACCATTCTAAGACAATTCATACTTAAGGAATTAATTGAAGATGATAAATAGAATTAAGTGACTACAATTCTATTTTAACTTATTTTATATTAACAAATTTTAATATTATATATTTATATATCTATATATTAAGAATTGAATTCATATGTAATATCACTCTACTTTGTTTTATATTGAAATTTTACAAATTCATAATCTTTTTATAAGTTCTCTTGTATCTTTGTTGGTAGAATTAAAAATAAAATAAAATAATTCTTTAGTATAGAACAACAACAAGAACAAAGAAACAAAGGAGTACTCAATTAGTTTAAATTACATAATTAATTAAAATTGTTTAATTGTTTCATTGTATCCCTCTAAATATATTGAAGGCAAAATTATACAACTATGTATAAAAATAGAAAATTGCAATGTATTGCAATCAAGGAGATACGGAAGCAAGGTATCTCTCTCTAGCTCTTACCTTTGCGAACAGGAGCAAAAATGCTCCAAGCCCTCCTTGAATGCATTCTTCTAAAGCTGAAAAGATGAATGAAAAGAAAAGGTGATAGCATTGTATGAAATGAAAAATGCCTTTTCTAGGATTAAGAGGATAAACTATCCATGCCCCCTAACAAACTAATAGAATGCGACAATTAGAAAAAAAAAAGATAATTCATACATACTAATGCTGAAAAACAGAGCATACAAGTTAAAAATATCATTTCCATTTGTCGACATCTAAAAACAATGCAAGATTAATGCATGAGGAGAGATGCTTCTATTTGTAACTAAGAAGACATAAGTGTCACCATTTTCCTTTATACACCTTCAATAATGTCAAACTTGATAAGATTATGGTCCCAAAACCAAAGATGGCCTTCCATGACATGGACCATAAATACTTGCATTGAGTAATATAGTGTCGTGCCCAGTTGAATATGGCTTTAAATAAATTGTTCTTCTTAGTTTGTGAAGAGAGCAAAGATAATGGCAGGTAGTAGCTATTGGGAACAAGAAACATGAAAGGAAGAAGCAGAGTTTGGAAGAAGAAACAAAAAAGAGAGCTTCTCAAAACAAATAAGGAGTGAAACCTACATTTTAACTCACACTCTTGGACTTGGTCACAGTTGGTTCAGAAAGTCCATGATCTAGAGTTTTATTACTTAGATTGGGTGAGTTAGTTATTTGACCCATTTTATCAGTTTAGGTGGTTTTTTATTAGTTTCTAAGTTGGTTGGATTTTAGCGCCAATTGAACTAGAGTTATTGCAATTTTTTTCATATGTTGATTGTTATGTTTTTTAATTAAAATATAACTAAGTGTATAATTTTTTAATAAAACCAAGATAAGTATATGGTTTAATTGAGAAATCATAAAAAATTATACACTTGTCTCATGCAAATTTTGTCGCATGACGAATAATCAAATAAGGTCATTTTAAATTTATTCAAATTTGAGAGAAAAAAAGGATTGATGAGTGAAGATCAAGTGACTAAAGTGTGATATAATTTGATTGTGAATTTATGTGGCTTAAATTTTGTCTATCTAGGGAAATTTTCTAAATCATTATAAAGTATAAGCAAAACTGAGGCAAAAATGATTGTTTTGCATTATTCATAAAATTGACTCAATTCAAATTAAAGAGATAAATTAAAACTTACACAATACTAAAGAGACCAAACATGTATTTTGGAAACTTTAATTTAAAGGATTAAAACTTTTGTCATGCCCCAAAATAGAGACATGACTAGCATGAGATACAAGAAAATATCGCATCAATAAGCCTAGCCATAAACAAATCCTTATGTGATTTTGAATGCATGATTTTATGAAAAATAATTTCAAGTATAACATGATTCTATCACTTATTTCTTTCTATAAATTTTAAGATTTTTACATCTGCCATAATCAAATCAAATTATGTTGATTTGCTATAAAAACTTGACAGACAATTCTTTAAAAATTGGACATCACATATTAGCTTACAAAAACCAACCTATTAGAGTTAACAAAAGAGTGCTCCGCTCTTAATTGCCATCCAACAACAACATAACTAATAGGATAGGGATTTTGCCTATGGTCTGTGGAGCTAACACTAAAGTTTAATATATGCATAAGCATAACGGACAATAACTAGTGATGCCAAATGAATTGATCGCTAGCTCATCACTAAATATACTCCTAAACTAGACTAAGAGATGTTTAAACCTAGCTCTATTATCTGCAATGATAAATAACAAAATGAATTGCGGTATTTAGTGAATAGAAAATAAAGCACAATAATTAAAAAGATGAGCGGGTATAAAATTTTGTTAAATGAAAATAGGTTTAAATATAATAATAAATAATAGAAACTTAAGTAGAAGGAAAAAAAATAAAAAGATTTATAAAAATTCAATTTTATAAACCTCTAAATAGAAAGAGGTATGAAATAATTGGTATATATAAAAAGTTAAAAGATTTCAATTAATGAAAAATTTAATTATTACATTATTAAAGCAATAAAATTCAAGAAATATGTAGGAATATATTATTTAATTAAAATGTGAGGTTACTAAGGAATAATTATGAAAAATAAATAAAAGTAAGTTTAGACATTTAAAAGGGTTAATGATAAATAGAAAATAATTGTACTAAAACAATTAAATAAAAACATTTTGTTAAAAAGTCCATATGAAACTATAAGTTCATATATATACTAACATAGACACATAGCCCATGGGAATAAATGGCCACAAATTCAATTTTAGAGGACTGTAGGTAGGAATCACAGGTGAGATTGCTACCATCATCTTTACTTACCACCATTCTTATAGCTTCTAAATATTCAAAGAGCATCCAACTTAATACTTGTAACATCCAGTTCTCTGAAAATGAGAGAAAATGTGAGAAACATAATGTACGATTTCTTTGTAAACGAATAAAACTCACCGAATACAAAAACAAGTCCCCCGAAATGACTTAGTTAAGGTCCCAAAAAATTTGGGAAGCATTCTAAACTCCTAAAAATGAGAATCCCGGACTCAGACAGAATGAAAAACAGGACTAGAATGAAGAAACGAATTTCAACGAAAGGTTGACGAAACATAAAGGCATTTTCCTCATTTTGAGCAAATTTTGGAATCCTCACAGGAGGGCTTTTTAAATAAAATTTTTGAGTTCTCCAGGGTTCTCAGAGGCACTAAAAACTATGGGAAGCGTTGGGACAGTTAAAGCCCCTTCGGTAGATGTTTTTTAACGTCAGTTAATCCGAACTTTGACTGATTTGTTCGGGAAGATTTTAGCTCCGATTTGAGTGATTCCAAAGTCATTTTACTAAATTGGGAATCTAAATTTCATAATGGAAGAGAAGGTTCTAAAAAAGGAGCTAAAATAAATTAGAAACGAAAATGCCAAAAACGAAGGACAAATTGAGAATTTTTGAAAAGTCTTATTTCTTCCACCTATATATATGAGGCGCCCCATCTTCCCCTTCATTTAGCCTCATATGTTTCTGCCCTAAGCTAGAGAAAGAAGCCCTAGGATGAGGAGCACCAAGAGGAGGATGAAGGAAGGAAGAAAACAAGGTAGAAAGGTATAGATTTTCATGGTTTTTCATGCTTTCTCCTTTCCAAACCTCTTCTCTTCCATTCTCCTTTGTTTCCTATGATTATAATGAAGTTTATAAATCCATTTTAAGGGAGAAATTAAGGGTAAAATTCGGATTTGAAGAGAGGAGCTCAAAGAAGACAAGATTCAAGTGGGAAAATAAGAAAAAATAAGGTAATTTTTTCTTCCATAGTTGCTACCCCTTGCACCTCTTCTCCACCCATTTACCCCACTCAAGAAGTCCTAGGAGGGCTTGGTTTTTAGGCAGAACCAAGGGTGATTCTTAGGAAAAAGTTTGTGGAGATTACGAATATGCAAAGAGAATTAACAAAAAATCATGAAAATTCAAGATGCAAATTCTAGGGTTTCAAGTGTTCCTTGCAAAATCTAATTTTATACAATGATCCCTAGACTTAAATAAGTTTTTGAATGAACTCTTAAGATCCCTAGAAGTCCCTCCATATGCATCTTCCATTGAGAAAACAAAGCAAGCTCCATGTAAGCCAAAATCCTCTATAGCCTTGGCCTAGATGGGTTTGTGTACCTAGGGATAGTTTTAATTTATTCCAAACCTATTTTTGAGTCACATATGATGAGTGAAGATGAGTAGAGGCCTTGGGAAAAATTTAAAAACCATAGAAAGTGAGCCTTTTATGTTTCATAATATGACATAAAGAAGCAACATGTAGTTAGGCTCTTCATTTTAATTGTGTGATGACTCCAAGAGGCTTAAAAGAAGTTAAGAATCATATTTGAAAGAAAAGAATATAACCTAAAATTTATTTGATGGGTGTTGCTTCCTTAGGTGCATTTTTGGAATCATAAAGGCATTTATAGGTTAAGCTAAAGTCTAAGCAAGTGCGTGGCCTTAGAATTAATTTCATGAATCTAATTGGCTTTTCCATAAATTGTGTTTAGGCCAAGGAAAATCATTCCCACACCTTTGTGTGTGTGAGGCCAAAGCAAGGATGAAAAATTTAAGAGAAAAAGTGTGTGTTTACTTCCAAGGTAGCTCTCTCTACCTTCTCTCATGCATGATTACTTGCTTTACTTGTCTTTAAATATGTGTATGTGTATTTCAAGCCATGAAAAATGCTCTAGTATGAGCTTTTACTCTATGGTACCATAATGATACATTATGTTTCCAAATGATGTTTATGATGTTTGTTTTGATTTGCTTGAGTGTGGTGAGGCCAAGAACCCTTAAGATTGGTTGAGACAAAGTAAATAGTCTCCCAAAAGTGAGGTTGAATTCCAAGAACAAGGTTGAGTCCAAAAACCTCTTAAAGAATGGGTGAGGCAAGTCCAAAATCCATAAATAAATGGGTAAAGTCAATCCACTTACTTGGCAAGTCTTTGTATGCCATATATGACTTGCTTAAATGTTGGAAATGCTTTTTGAATGTTTACACATGATAATATGCTCATGCATGCATTTGTGAGACTTGTTTTGTATCTTTTATGTATGATTGAATAGGAAATGAGCTATTGAGATTCTTTGAATCTCATCCCCTCCTCTCCAATGATCAAACATGCTAGGTGGACTAAGAGATCAAGAAAATGGGAGCTAACAAGATGAGAGATGAGAGCTTGACATTAAAATGCCTAGATTTTGTTACTTTAAGGCCTTATGATGGCAATTGATGTACTCCATTATTATATATGACCTATGACTACTTGAATGTGTATAATTATATTAATATGTGACGTATGAATGAGAGCTAAGATTGTATGTATGGATATACACATTTTGGTTATGTAATGGTAAATTTCCATTATGGAAGTATGTGTATAAATGGAAGTGGAGTAGCCAAAATGAGATGCATGAGGCTTGTGACCATTTGGACAACTCATACAAGTCATAATCATACTTTTAGACTTGCTAAAGAGGTGTCAAACCCCAAGGAAAGCCATTTGAACATTTTAGTATCTTGTATGGACCAAGAATTGACCAACTTAGAACTCTATACCACTTTTTGTCCAAATGAGCTTTTCTTGATCTGAGAAATCTAAGATTTGGCATGCAATTTGTAACACCATATATTTTTAGCTTATTTCATAACATTTTCATGCTTTACATCATCAATCCCATGAAGGAGTAAGAAAAAGGGGTTTAAAATAATACATTTTCTTACCTTGTATCGTGTATAAAAATTTCATTCGATGTCATATGGACCATGTGAACTCATACAACACATTCTTATGTTTAATTACATAGATACAACTCATTTGTATCATGAAATGTGGCCTACAACTCATGGAATTTGAAGGGAAGAATGAAATAAATACATAGTTTCGGCCAGCTTTTGACACTTTTCTATCCCAACTTTGAAAAATTATAACTAATTCTAGAAAAATAAAAATCATCATTCTTGACATTATGAAAAGTTACAGATGTCTACTTCATACTAAAAATATGTCCAGACCATAATATCCATCAAAGAGGATGTTTGACATTCGAAATAAATGGTCCAGAGGTCAAACTACCCACTTATGCTATCACAGATTTCTGCAGTAAATTTTAAAAATGTTCAATTAATTTCAAAAAAATTCAATCCATGCAAATGATACCAATATGGAAATTTGTGGATGTTAACTAAAGGGAAAAAATAACTCCAGACCAGTTCAGGTATGACCAGACCTCGAAATCTAATCAAACAATAATAGAGGTCAGCTGGAATTCTTGATACTGGATAGTTTCTTTGAAAATTCATATATCCCTCTCTAGACATCCAAATGAGGTGCTTCTAGTTGGCACAAGTCAATGGGAATGTCTAGTTTCTATGTATAAAATTTTGTGGCAATTGGACATTATTTAGACCCTGTGTGACAGATTTCATTTTTGGACTAGTATGAACAATAACATGACCAAAACTAGAAAATTTTTCAACTTTGAAAATTCATCAAATATTCTCTAGACCTCTGAAAATTTTGTTCTTTAACTTATCAAAAAACTCTCAATAAGTTCTAATTGTATGCCAACTATTAAATCAAGAAGAGCTCATTTAGATAAAAAAGGGCATATGGTTTCATTATGGTCAATTTTAGCTCTATATGGGATACCAAAATGTCCAAATAGCTTTTCTTGGGTTTGGCACCTCTTGGGCAAGTCCAAAAGCATAATTAGGACTTGTGTGAGCTACCCAAATGGTCCTAACCCTCATGCATATCATTTTGGCCATCTCATCTACACATATGCATAATTCCATAAACTAATTCAAGAAGCTACATTGCCCATACATACTCAATTTGCATACTAGTGGTCACATAATACATTTTCCCATTTAAACATAACATATTATCATAATTACATATGTTCCAAAGGCCATAGACCATTTACAATAATAATTTACATCATTAGGCATCATTATGGCTTCAAAGAGCAAAAACTATACATATTAGTGTCAATCTCTTCTCTTCAAGGTGGTTGGCTTCCATCACCTTGTCTACTTAGTCCACCTAGCATGTTAGATCATTGGAGAGGAGGGAATGAAATTCAAAGAATTCCAATAGCTCATCTTCCATTCAATCATACATAATGGATGCAAACAAGTCTCATAAATGCATATATGGTCATGTTGACATGTGCAAACATTCAAGAAACATTTTCATCATTTGAGAATGTCATACATAGCATACAAAGGCTTGCCAAGCAAGTGGATTGGCCTCACCCAATTTTTTATGGATATTGGACTTGCCTCACCTATTCTTTAAGAGATTCTTGGACTCAACCATACTCTTGGGAGCCCATCTTATTTTTGGAAGACTTTTTGCTTTGTCTCAACCAATTTCAAGGGTTCTTGGCCTCACTACACTTAAGCAAACCCAAGCACACATAAAAAATATCATATAAGAGCATATTGTAACATCATGGCACCATGGTATTAAAGTCATACTAGAACACCTTTCATAACTTAAAAATACACATGCATACATTCAAGACAAGCTAAGCACACATCCATGCATGAGAGAAGGTGGAGAGAGTTACCTTGTACACAATTACACACTTTTTCTCTTGAATCCAAGCTCCCCCTTTTCGGCCACACACACACAAAAGTGTGGGGATGGTTTCTCTTGGCCTAAACACAATTTATGGAAGCCAATTAGGTTAATGGAATTAATTCTAAGGCCATACAACTCACTTAGACACTAGCTTGCTCTATAAACCTCATTATGATTCCATAATTGCATCTAATGAAGCAACACCCCTCTAATGAATTCTAGGCTCCATTTTTTCCCTTTCAAATATGATTCTTGACTCCTTTTAAACCTCTTGGAGTCATCACATAATTAAAACTAAAAGCCTAACTACATGTTGTTTCTTTAGGTCATAATATAGAATTTAAAGCACCAACTCACTTTCTATGGGTTCTAAATTTTTTCCAAGACCTCCCCTCATTTTCATTCATCATATATGACTTAAGAATAGGTTTAGAAAAATTTAAAACTCTCTTTAACTATACAAACCCCTTTAGGCTGAGGCTATGGAGGAAATGGGGTTTCTTGGAGTTTGCTTTATTTTGTTAAAGGAGGATGCATGTGGGGTGTAACACCTTACTGACTACACTCCAGTTCATCTCCCTCTAGGCTTGATTCCATATGATTTCCCAGAAAAATGACCGAAACCGTAGTATTTTACTATTTGAAGTCGGGGTTTAACCGGTCACATTTTGCCCCGTGGGTCCCGTGAACCCATCATTCACCCTCTCTACTCAAACAACATTCATAAGACTTGTACATAGTCTCAAATAACTCACAAACCACGGATATGAAGTCAAAAACCAAGAAAATGCAATTTCACAAATGAGCCCATAAGTCAGATTTTTGGCTCCAACTTTGAAAAATCATAACTAATTCTAGAAAAATGAGAATCAAGAAAATCATAGCTCTCTAGAAAGCTTGGGATGTTAAATTCATACTAAAAATAACTCCCAACTACAATCTCAACGTCTGGACTATCTTTGACAGCGAAAAAGACACAGAGGTCCGGCTGTCCCTGATACTGGTGCAGTTTACTGTCATGAACTCTGAAAATTCGTAGTTAATTCCAAAAAACTCCAATCCGGGCAAACTATACCAATTTGGAAAGCTGCAGATGTTAACTAGAGGAGAAAAATAAGTCCAGATCAGTTCAGGAGCTCTTGGACCTTGAAAACTGATGGAACAGTAACGAAGGTCAGAAACTTCCCTGATGCTGATACAGAACTTCAGCAAGTCGTTTCCCTCTCTACAGACATCCAATTGAGGTG
The DNA here is from genome assembly GCA_026724425.1 of Erythrophleum ivorense. Taxonomy (NCBI): domain Eukaryota; kingdom Viridiplantae; phylum Streptophyta; class Magnoliopsida; order Fabales; family Fabaceae; genus Erythrophleum; species Erythrophleum ivorense. The sequence goes on along the minus strand of JAIUCV010000008.1, from coordinate 47,126,764 downwards.
CTTCTAGTTGTTATAGGTTACTATGGATATCTAGATTATGCTCACAAAATCTCATGACAATTGGACACCATTTGGTCCATGGATGACATAGTTTCATTTTCGGACTTAATGTACAGTACCATGACCAAACCATCAAAATTCCCCAATTTCAATAATTCACCAAATATTCTTTGGACCTCCAAATATTACCCACTTTAGCTTCTCAAGAAGCTCTTAATGAACTCTAGAGGCATGCCAAATTCCATACCAAGAAGAGCTCATCTGGTCATACTTTGACGGAGCTCACCTAATTGGCAGTTTTGGCACCCCATGTGGTTCAAAATGGGTCTAGATGACCTCCCACATGCTCTAATCTCTTTTGGGTAAGTTTGATAGTACAAACATTGTGAGGATCCGACGTGATGCAGGGAAGAAAACCAACGTGCTGCATGAAGAAATACAGGTGCTACGTGATTCATGCATGAAGGATTGACTTTTCAACGCAAAACATGCAGCTGCCACGTTGGAGATTTTCTCTTCCAGAAATTACAGATGTAACCTTCCTCTCCTTCTTCCTTCAGCTGGTTCTTCGGTCATTTCCCATCCAGGCTTGCTGCAGTAATTATCCTCCAGCGCAGCATCACAGAACCGCTAGAAAATCTCACTCCTTCATCCCCTGTTTCGTTAGACGCTGGTTGTTCATCTTCTTCGAGCTGCTGTACGCTGCTGTGGCTGTTTCTTCATGCTGTAAACTGCTCCAGAATTGATGCTCCATCCAAGTCGCAGAGGAAGCTCCCAACTGGACGAACCAAAGCACTGAAACAAGCTGTAAGTTTCCTCCTCTGTTCAGCGTTTCTGTTGCCCTGTTTCAGCGCTGATTTTTGTTTAAATTCCAGCTGCAGCTTCTCCTTGAATTGGGTTCGGTTTTGCTGCTGTTTTGGGTGAGGTTTTGTTGCTGTTTTGGTCTAAAATTAAGCTACAAGTCTCTCCTTGAATTGATGCTGTTCTGCTGCTGGTTTGGGGTGAGAGTATGCCAGAAAAAAGTTCATTTCACCTCCTCTAATCAACCCTTTTGTACTGCCCCTGTATAGCGCTGATTTGTTCTGGTTTTGGGTTGATTTCAGCTGCAGAAATCCTCTCCCTGGATTGCCAGATTCAGCGCTGGTTTGTTGGGAAGCTCACGCCAGAAAATTCTGCTTCTTTTCCTCGGTTCAGCGTCTCCCATATAAACCTGTTTCAGCGCTAGTCTAGGTCCGAAATTCTGCTGCACAAATTGTTTTTTTTGTTGGACCTAACTTCCTTCGCCATTTTTCAGCGCCTCATCTCCCTTAGTTTTGCTGTACAGCGCCTCATCTCTGGCCATACAATATGTGCAGCTCCATTTAGTTGCTTTGTTGGCATCTCTTTTCCTTGTTTTTGAAGTGCTGAACACGTTCTGTATGGCCAGCTGAGGGAAGTCTTGTACAAGAGAAAAAGTGATGCAAAAAGTGACTTTAGTTAGTTTGAATTTGATTTTCCTCATGCTAAATTGTATACCTATTTTTCTATACACTAAATTCCTTCAATTTCTGCATATACCTTCCTCAAAATTGATTGTTATACTTCTTCTTAATTATTAAATTATATGTATGCAGAATAAATTTCTTGATTTAAAAATGGTATATATTTCTTTTGGTTTTTGAAGTTGGGTTTAACTCCTAAGTGGAATCAAGGAAAAGGAAGCACAAAATATGTAGATGAAATTTACTGTATGCGTATGGAAGACGTAAAAATTAGTAGAGGATTAAATATTAAATTTTGATAAGTCCGAGTTCTGTATGAAATTAATTGGGGTGATTCAGTTTCTAAACTCTGGTGAACGGGTATTGTAGGAGATTCTGAAGGTTGAGGTGTAGCCGAGGAACGGGTCAGGGGATCTCTATAAATTCTTGGAAGGTGAGTAAGTAACGTGGACCAAAGACTCAGGAAATTCTTATTTCTGTTCTTAAGTTTCCTTGCAGTGTTTTAAGAATTTGATTCTCTATTTATGGAGATATATATTTCAAAAATATAGTCATAAGCATATTTACCAAAATTTGATTTAAATCGGGAATTTTGCAAGTTTACGGATGTTGTGTTAATTGGAAATCCTACTGTGAAACTGATCTGAACATATTTTGTCTGAAATGCTATTTGGTAATTTTATGGAGTTATCTGCTCAGAACCCTGTAGCTAATAGCAGTAGATGTTAGCCCTGGTGCACCATGATCTGAACCTCAGCTAGCAAGGGTGGTGCTAGCCCCGTGTGTAGGCCACCACACTCGGAGTTATTTTATTTTCGCAAGCTGAAAGCTTTGCGTCTGTAGTGATTTTTCCCGCGAGCTGTGTGCTCTGCGTTTGTGTTCCGATTGGTTCTGTTTAGATGCGTTCGGTGTATTTTGAAAAAGGAGTTGGTTTAAAATCTGTTTCATATGGTCTATATCTGTATATATATATATATGTAAACCTATTTGACCTACATTTATTTTAAAAAGGGTCGGTGTGCTTATTCACTGAGTATTCAACTCATTTTTTGTATATATATATTTTTCAGAGAGCAGTAGGGACTCTAGTCTGCCCCCAGCCGCCTTCTAGTGGCTGACCTCTGGAGACGTTCTTTGGCGAGCCTGCGAAGCTCTTGTGGGTGTCTTTTGATTGTATATATATTTTTTGTTTGAAACTTTGTAAAACCTTGTAAAGTTGGCTCCACTGAATCATTGTTAGGGTATCCCCACACCCCAGATGTTTTCTTTTAGTCTGATTGCGCCCTTTTGGGCTATATTGTACTGTCAGAGACTTTGTAGAAATTTTGGGAGGTCTACGTTATAGAGGAGACTCTGCCGAAATTTCTACAAATGTCCTCTAAAGAAAAACTCATGTGTTTCATATGATTCAAACGAATGCCATAAGTATTTCCTCTATAATTCCGCTTCCGTGCATGTGTACTTAAAATTTGGGGTGTGACAAACATAGCATATATGAAACTTTTAAGTGATCCAAAACATCATACATTTCAAAACCACTATGCTACGGAACATAATACACTAGCACATGTAAGCCACAAAAGGGCCAATTTCTACATTCTCATTACTTTGGCTCTTTAAACAATCCATACATCATCTATACATATATTTACATGTGCTCCCACATTTACAACTCAAAAATAATAGGTGCATATTCATTTTGGCACCTTATACATCAAAAGAACTATACATTTCTTTAACTATACTCTACTAGGCTCCATGAGGTATGCTTGACTCTCCTTGAACTCCACCTGGATATTAAGATAGGAGGGGAAGGGGGTGAGATTTGGGGAATCTCAGTAGCTCATACTCATTCAAGATGCAATCAAGGCATATAACTAGTCAAGCATGCACACAAGTCACAATAACACAACATATGTGTTTCATGCCATGAATATCATGTCAATGCCAAGGATAGGCTCTAGGGACTTTTGGTCTAGCCTCACCCGAGCTTTGGGACTTTTGGATCGGCCTCACCCTTGGTTTAGGGACTTTAGGCTCCACCTCACCCGTCTCAAGGGACTTTCGGCACCACCTCACCTGAGCAATTTTCACAATTCATATCATAAGCATATTAGTACCAATGCATCAAGGCAATATCAAATGGCATATCTCATCATACAAGCACATACACCAACATACAATGACTATTACACATCTATGAATGCAACAAGAAAAGAGTAGAGAGCTACCTTATCGGATAATACAATTCTTCCCTTTCAATTTCTCTTCTCCCTCTTTGAATTCACACTCACAAATAGATGGAGTTGCTTCCTTTGAGCCTAGGCACAACAAAGAGCACCAAATCATTCTCTCATAACTCAATTAAGTACTCATAAGGCTAAAGGGACTCTTCATCGAAGTAAACCCTCACTACCCATGTAAGAAGCTAGAGATTCTCTCTCTAGAACTCTACTCACTCTCCTTCCTCTCTCAAGCCCTCAAAGAAGAAAGCAAGGAAGAAGAAATGAAGATATATGAGTTCTACCCTCCTTCTAGAGTAGTTTTTCTACTTCCCTCTTCTGAACCTAACCCATATTAACTTCTAAAACCATAGAAAGAGAAAGCAAAAGGAGAAGAACAACATGCTAAGGAGAAAAGCTAGGGAAATCTCAAGATTACTCACCTTTTTGCTTGATCTCCTTGCTTCTCTAGGTCTCTCTCTCTCTCCACAGCTCTTTTCTCTCTCCTTGGTCGAAGCTTAGGTCGGTTCTAAGAGAAAGGAAGAGTTTAGACTCTTTAAAAAGTCAAAATCTCTCTTTTCACGCTTTTCTGGACTCACCCTCACTATAGCGAGCCATAACCCTCGCTACGGCGAGCTCGTGCAAGTCCCAGACCTTTGCCTTCGCTATAGCTCCCGCTACGGCGAGCTACCCCCTGGATTTTGTATGGGATGCCCGCACTCGCTATAACTAGAAGCATTTTCGCTATAGTGAGAAGGCATTCTCGCTATAGCTAGCCCATTTCTCGCTATAGCGAACAGGTACATTCGCTATAGCTAGGCTGTAGCTAGCAGACTTAGAAAATTTTCAGCTTTTCTTTTCTTTCCCTTTTCTTTTCTCTTTTCTTTTCTTTTCTTTTTCTGGATGTTACATGGGGAGCTTCTTAGGGATCTTGGGAGCTCATTTAAACTCTTATTTAGGCTTAAGAATCATCATACAAAATCAGATTTTACAAGGTACAATTGAAATCCTAGGTTTTGCACCCTGAAATTCCATAGCCTTTTCTTGAATTTCTTTGCATATTATTACTCTCCCTTAAATTCATGGAATTCACCCTTGGTTCCCCTCAAAATTCTAGCCCTCTAGCATCTACACACATGGAGCGAAATATAGAGAAGAAGGGGGAGGAGTAGCTATCATGGGATGCAAGATTTACCTTATTTTCTTACTTTTTCTCACTTAAATCTTGTGTTCTTTGAGTTCCTCTCTTCAAATCTGAATTTTTTCCTCAATTTCTCCCTTAAAATAGATCCATATACTTCATTATAATCATAGAAAATAAAATAGAATGAAGGAGAAGAGGTTTGGAAGAGAAAGAGCATGAAAAACTACTAAATTTCCATACCTTAAGCCTTTGATTTCTCCTCCTCTTTGCCTCCCTCTTGTGCGCCACTCTCCCTAGGGTTTTCCTTTAGCTTTAGGAAGAACTTGGTCATGCAAAATGAAGGGAGAAGAAGGGCGCATCTTATATATAGGTGAGAGGAAGTTACACTTTTCCAAAATTTTTATTTTGCCCTTCGTTCTTGGCATTTTTATTTCTCCTTTGTTTTACCTTCTTTTTGAGAACTGTCTTTTCTATTATGAAATTTAGGTTCCCAATTTAGTAAAATGCCTTTAGAATCACTCAAAATAAAGCTAAAACATTTCTAAATGAATCCGTCAAAGTTCAGACACACTGATATTAGAAAACATCCACCGGAGGGGCTTTAGCTGTCCCAAGCCTTCCTATGGTTTTAGGGCTTCTGAAAACCCTGGAGAACTCAAAAATTTTATTTAAAAAGTCCTTCTATGTAAATTCTAAAATTTTCTCAAAATTACAAAAATGTCATTACGTTTCATAAGTTTTCTGTAAGAAATTGTTTCTTCATTCTAGCTCCGTTTTTCTTTCTGTATGAGCTAAGGATTCTCATATTTAGGAGTTTAGAATGATTTTCAAATTTTTTAAGACCTTAACTATCTCATTTCAGGGGACTTCTTTTTGTATCTGGTGAATTTGTTTGTTTACGGAGAAATCGTACGTTATGTATCTCACATTTTTTCTGGTTTTCAAAGAGCCGGATGTTACACAATTAAAGCTTGTTGATAATTTTTTGGGAATCTAAAGAACATAATTTTCAGAGGTCTAGAGAATATTTGATAAATTTTTAAAATTGGCAAAAATTATAGTTTTGGTCTGATGCACTGTTCATTTGGTCCAAAAATGATTTCTATCACATAGGGCTCAAATGATATCCAATTGCTACAAAATTTTATTTGAAAAAACTAAAAATTTCCAGTGACTTATGTCAATTGGAATCACCCCATTTGGATGTCTAAAGAGGGAGATATGAATTTTTAAAGATTTTGCCCAGTATTAGGTACTCGAACTGACCTCAGGTATTGTTTGATTAGAGTTCGAGATCTGTGCATGCCTGAATTGGTCTGGAGTTATTTTTCAACTCTAGATAACATCTGTAGCTTTTTAAATTGGTATCATTTACATGGATTGGAGTTTTGTAGAATTAATTGGACATTTTTGAAGTTTACTGCAGAAACTTGTGATGGTACCAGTGGATAGCCAAACCTCTAGGTCTTTTCGAATGTCAAACATCTTCTATGTTAGATATTATGCTTTGGAAATATTTTTAACATAATGTATACATGTGTAGCTTTCCAAAATGGCTCAAAATGAATCATTTTGATTTTTCTAGAATTAGTTATGATTTTTCAAAATTTATGAGGAAATTCTAGCCGAAAATGCATATATGTGTTTTATACTTCCCTTTAGTTTCCATGAGCTGTATGCTACTTTTAGTAATGGAAATGAGTTGTATCTATGTAATTAAATATGAGAATATGATATTTGAGCTCACATGATCCACGTGACACTGAGTGAAATTTTTATACATGACGCAACGCTAAAATAATTAATATTTTAATGTTATTTTCTTGCCTCTCATATTAATTGATTGATATGAGGCATAAAGATAGCATGAAATGAGTTAAGAAATTATAGTGTTATAATAACCATCAAGTACTTAATCGTAGAAACCACGTGATAATATTCAAAGTGTATTGAGGACTAATAAATTTGTGGATGGAAATCTGGGTAGAACCCTATCGCCGTTAGCGGGAGTAATGGCTTAAGTGCACCTAGTTAAGATAATGAATAATCACTGTATGGTGACACTTAGTGATAATTATTTTGGATACATCATGAAATGCATATCGTTTGGTGGTACTTAGTGATAGTAGTGGTATTGTGCAATGACACCAATGCTAATATTAAATCATGTGTGGTGGCACTCAAAGCTAATTATGTTTTTTTCTTATGATACTTATTCTATGTTATTTTTAATCTTGAATTGCACTTTTGCTAATAGCTTGCAATATAATTGAATTGCTATTATTATACATATAATATATATATACATATGTGTGTGTGTGTGTCAATTATTTGTCAAAGTACACTATTGTGAAATACTTTATACACAGTTGTTTCCTCTTTCACTTACTTTGTTGTCTATGCATTCACTAAGCTAGTAATGAGCTTATCTCTTTCCTTTGTCATCTTTCAAATCAAGATAAAAGTAGATTAAGGTGCTTTGGGATTTGCTTGCCTCCCAAACATGGATAGTATGATATTTTAGTCAATTGGTTTATGTAAGGACTCCAAGACACATTAGCTGCTATGTGCTATATTATTTTGAGTCATGTGGATGTTATGCTTCTTTTGTAGACCATATAATGATCTTTGTAATAGCATTTGATTATATTTTGAAAAATGTATGTACATATTATATTGTGGCAAGAATTTTGAGGTATAAGATATTAGTGAATTTTTGAAATAAAATATATTGGGTTGTGTTAGATTTGTAGGGTTGGGATGTCCAATTTTTAGGGGAAGTGCTATTGGATTTTCGGCAACTTCTGATTTGCTTATAAGTGTGTGTGTGTGTGTGTGTATATAAAGACATGGACTTTGAATGAGTTGTCAGGCTTGCTAGATTAGTCTAATCTTGATTGGCTTGGTCTAGGAGCCGGTTATGGCCTGAAGTTTGGGTTGTGACATAAGCATCATAATGACAAGATTCCTTTAAGGTTAATGAATTTGAATTGAGGGTATCCATTACTAATGGATATATATTTTCTATCACACTTTAGACATGTGGGTCTTCAGTAATGTGATTGCCTAAATTAAGCTTAGTTCTATTTTTCTTTAACAGATGTATTGCTAATGCAATGTCATATGATTGCCTAAACTACTCTCTTTTCTTGCTTGTTGCATTTGTCTATTTAACTTATCTTAATGGCCACAAAGAACTATTTTAAATTGTTTTAAACTACCAAGGAGGTTATGGTTGATGGATGCTTCCATACGGGTTGGTTCATTCATATTCTCCAAAATTGAAGTTTAGAAACTTTGTTAAATTGAATGCATTGTCAAATCCTTTTCATAATTAATCAATTTAATAGGGGATATTAGAGAGTGGCAACCTGGTGGAAACATGAAAGTAATTGACCAAAATAATATATTAAGCTTTCACAAGGAGAATATGTTGCTATTCAGAACCTCAAAAATATTTATAGTCAAGTTCTTGCTATTGATTCTGCATGTTCTGGAGAATATGTTGTTATTGTATGTAGCCCAAAAAATGAAGGATGCTTTAAACATGAAACAATATCTGAATTTTATGGCATTATAGTTCTAAATCTTTTGCTTTGTGAATCTATATATTATCTTAATAAATGTATGTTCCTACATAGCTTTTATTTTATATTAATGTATTTAATTAATAGTTATAATAATTTAATTATAAGTAAATTATTTAGTAGTGGCACCTAGTTAAGAAGTCATGTCTTCAAATAGTTAAGAGATGCCTTCACCAATAAAGAAGGGTTGCCTCTACTAGTTAAAAAAGTTATCTTCTTTAGTTAAAAAGAGGTGTCTCCATTAGCTAAGGGGAAGTGCATTCCATTAGGTTTTTAATAATTATTAGTGAGTACTTTCTATTAAGCTTGTCATATTTAACAATAGGTGCTTCCTATAAGAAGGAGGCAACTACTTAGCTTAGGTGCCTCCTCCAAATTAAAAGGAACTAGTTAGATATTGAGAAAAGCTGCACCCCCTCTGCTTAATAAGACTTAGCAAATCTATTCCTTGGACAATAAACATAAGATCTTTGTAAGTGCCCTTTACACATGATGTCTAGAACAATGGTCGCCTAGGCCTAGCACAACCAAGTGCACCACCTTTAGGCCTAGTACAAACAAGTATCCCAACCTCAGGCTTAGTGCAAGCAAGAATGCTAGCCTTGGCCTTCCCTCGATGACTAATGACAACAACTTTAGTCCCAGTGCAAAGCTTAGTGACAAACCCTTTGCTAAACAAACAACTTTAGAATGCCCATTGAATTCATGTTTTGGGTAGTAACCTAATGCCCAATGAATTTGTCTTTTAGATAATAACCTAACTTACCTCACTCTCCCTCTTTGAAGAAGTGAAGGTGAAGAAAAGTGTAATGAGGTAATCCGCTTCCTTAAAGTCAACACAATGCTATCTTAAGAAGAATCGCACCAATGTTACTCTAATTTTGTAAGAAAACAATGCCTTTAGAGTAGCTTTGGTGCATGCCTAATGCCACCTCGACACTTAAGGCAAGGTTAGGAATGCTGTGGAAAAGTGATCCTCATCCTTTGTTTCATAGGAATAGTCCTTAAAAGTGGCTTGGTAAAACTAAAGTAAAAGTATCTTTGTGCTATACACGATGACTTTAGTAAGTTAGGTAAGAATTTGATTTTTATTAAGTAGATTAGTTGTTCTAAATGAGTTCACTCCCTTCTCCCTAGCCTTACCCTTCTTTAAAAGAAAAAAAAAACACTAAAGGTTGATGACTTCTTAGCCTAGTCTATCCAAAAATGTCATCTCTGAATATTAAACCCACAACCAAACATGTATGTCCCTCGCATGCGTAAACTCTCTATGATCCCACATCTCTTGTAAATTCAACTCTCCATCTAGCTCACTACTTCATGCATTAAAGCTCCAAGTATGTCCTATGTTTCAGTCATGCCTATCATGGGTGTTAACTATTAAGTTAGATCTTTTCACTATAATTAGACCCCCCAATATTTAGAGAGACTCGCACTTTTCGTTAGTTCATTTACACGTTTTTTACACTTACATTAAGATTCCCAATCACTCTACAACCTCAAACTTCTTTTCTTAAATTTCTCAAAAACCTTTTACCTCAATGAGAACAAGGTTTTTAGTTACTAAGAACTCGGTCCTTTATGTTTTAACCTTTAAGCATTAAAACTTTTGCAAAGAAAGTTGAGGCAGATCCATTGATCAAGCTCTTTTGTCTTGCTAAGGGTTTACTAGAGTACTTCACTTGTTTAACTTACCCCAATGACTAGTCCATTTAACTATTTTGTATCTCTCAAGTTTGAATCCCCCATTCCCAGAACAATTTCTTAAAGAGAATGAGTTCATACTTTGGTTACATTCTATTGTGGACTGTGTAGTTCACAAGAGAAGCCATGCAAACTTATAAATCAATTAAGGTAATAATTTTTGTAATTCATCTAGTGCATCCATTGTTTTAATTAATAGGATGATCATCAAGGAGAAAAGCATTAGAGGTGCTATTTCTAAAGAACAAAGTATCTGATAAAAAGCTGGTGAAAATGAAAACATAAATTAGACATAGACCACATGATATGGAATAAAAATAAAAGTACAATCTTCCAAGTTCTATGAATTGACTCTGAGATATGAAATGCGGTTGGTTAATGTCACTAGTTCTAAAACTTGGATCCCTTCAATTGCTCAATTGAGTAATTTGGTTTATTCAAATTTAATTTAAATAGTTTAAATTTTAAAATTTTTTCTATTTTTATTTTTTAATCACAATTATCATTGTTTAAGTTTGTAATTAAAAGATTATTTTATTTTGTGTTTTTCTTTCTTGAAAAAAATTGTCAAAATAAATTTAAAAAATACAATTTAGACCATCCAAATTAACTTAAATGATTTTGATCCTTTGAATTGAGCAATTGAAAGGAAGCTCAATTGAGAGATCCAATTTACTAGTTTTAGGATGGTATCTATAGGAGAAAGTTACAACCCTCTCAAACCCTTTCTTGGGAAGGAATCCACAACCATCATTCACAACAACACTTGGCCCTTGCATTCCTTTTGCACAAAGCCTTTTGAGCATCTCTGGCCCGTAAAGCTTTAAAGTATTCCTACAGTCCATGCCAACCCAAAACATTAAATGTTTGGATGGGGAAGGGAATGGTAGGGGAGAAATTCATTGAAACCCTTTCCTTGCTTGGACTTAGTTGTACGGATGGACGATAATGAATGATTTTTTGCTAATTTTCCAAAATTCTCATTCATTTCTAATTTTAAGTTCTCTCAATTTGGGAGATATTGAAAGAGAAATTTTCAAAAGAAAAATCATCACTTAACCATCCCTTCTCTTAATTTTTCTTTAGATTCTTTCTTTTCCGTTCTCCTCTCAATTCCCAAAGATAACTTGAGAGGCAAGTATTCTACACAATGTTTTTAAAATCGAACCGGTCATTGAATTGGTAAAGTCATTGGTTCACTGTACATTGGTTCAACCATAGTTGAGCCGGCGATAATTTAATATATAAATTTTTTATTTTATATATTAAAAATTTAAGATAATAAATAATAATGAGTAAATATTAATAAATTTTGAAATATGTTATAACTAATTATACATAAAAACAAATCAAATATAACATAATTTTTAATTTGTCTAAAGTATATTTACATAAATTTAATAGAAATCATATGAATTTTAGTTTTGTTTCACATATATTATATTAAAAATTTACAATTATAAATAACATAATAATGATAGTTTAAGGGAAAAGATATTATTTTTATTAAAATAAAGCCATAATAAAGATTATATATTAAATATTGTACCTTATAATTGAATATACTTTCCAACTTAGTAGAAGAGGCATGTGAAATATGTCTAAGGGTCACTGGTTCGAGCCACAATGTTGCAAATTTTGCTAAAAAAAATTCAGACTGGTTCAACTAGTGACCCAATCGGTTTTTGACTGGTTTTGAGTCCATCCAGTTCTAGGGGCTAACCAAATCGGACCAAAGACTAGTTTCAGATTCGACCAGTCGAATCGTCGGTCCGGTCCAGTTTTCAAAATAATGATTCTACATTAATTACATTTTAGATGTTATGGCTATGCTTGAGGGCGACTTATCTATTTAATCAACTAGTTGTAGAGTTTTCAATGTGCAGGGCTTAGATTGGTCATATAAGTTCCAATTTCCAAATAATAGGTTACATTACAACCAGGTTGATGTGTGTTTATGTAAGCTTGCGTTTGTGCTTTCTTTGTTTGGGAAGAGGGAGAGTGCAATGGAACTGGTAATTCTATCTTTCAATCGGTTCTATTATTAGATTGATCCGGGGGAAGTAAATATATTTTTTGTCATATGCATTTTTCAAAGGATATGTTACTTACACTTCAGTCGTTATTAATTATGGTGTAGCAATGACCACCTGTTTGATAGATTGCATCCTTTTGAATTATCTTGCTTTAACTGAATATGAACTGAGCTCTAGTTGGAGTTCTTTTGCATATTTACAGTAACACAATGACCTACCATTCAAAGTTATTCTAGTTTCTGTCCTTAGGGTTTTCCTTGTTCAATTTATTTACATCATTCACCAAATAGATTAATCTCTCTGCAGGGCAAGTTTGGGATCGCGGGTGTTGATACATGTAACGTTGAGAGTTAGCCAGAGGGGTGAGAATTTTGCTCTTATACAATGGTTCAACCTCTGCTGCCTTGTGTTGACGTGTAGAGAAGTTCCTTTTTTTTCCTTTTTAATTAAACTTGTCACTTAAAATTAAAATAGGACTCCTTATAATGTTGGTCGTAATATCTGCGAAATATCCTAGATATTGTCCTAAAACTCCCTCTATTCTTATTTATTAAAATAAGCAATGCTTGGCCTGTAATCCATTCTCACATAATGACAAGGGTTGTAAAATCACCTTTCTCTAGCATGCACAACCTCCTCGTTGCTGCTCTATATTGGATGAATTGACAGTGGGCTTTAGATTTACATCAACCATGTCTTCTTGTTTTGTAGAAGAAAGAGATTCCATCCCTGGCAAGGCAGTAGCAATTTTTCGAAACAAAGGTTGCAAATTTTCATTTGCATAAGACACTACCCAACAAAAGATAAACCTGGGAAAGAAACTATGAATTCAAAGTTTCTAGATTGGATATAATATGCATTTTTTGTAAAAGTAGCACGGAACAATGCAAGTTTTTGCAGATTAATATGACAAATAACGGGCATCAGAGTTCAGAAGCATGTTCTCATAAAAAAATAAAAATATGGAAAGGACTTGGAGAATTCACCTTAATATTGAAGCCCACTTTTGCACTGGTTTCTATAAACATGACTCCAAATTCACGAGATTTGGCATCTCCTTCCTCTATTGAGACTTACCTGTAAAGGTATCGAAATTACATTATAAATGAGAAACTATTTAGTCTAACAGATTTTACATGCATAGGATATAGTTGAACAGAAATTACAATCTGGTATCTATGTATTTATCCTGTAAACATGGTTTCTCATCTGATAATTACATCAATTTTTGAACCCCTATAAAAAAAATCAAAAGGATTAACCAATTAGGTTGTTGGATGATAAACCGTGAAGACTTTTACCTAATTCTAGTAAACATAACAGGTTAGAAATTATTTTTATGCCTAAAATTTGGCAAACTAAACAAGATTACCAATGGACATGAACCCAGTATCTAAAAATACTTTAATAAACATATCCAGCTACCAAAGAATCAACAAACTGTTAACTAATAAAGTTCATTTCATCAACATTTCAAAACTCATTACTCACCTTTTATCGATGAGATCAGTTTTGTTCCCAACCAAGACAATAATAACATCACTACCTCTTTCAGCACGTACGTCCTCAATCCACTTATTAGTATTTAGAAATGATTGCTTGTGTGCACGACAACAGCTCGATAAGAAATTCAAATAATCATAAATGGGTGTATAATAGCTTGTCAATAATAACTGACATATGAACTGTAAAAACTCGACGTGCAGCATGCATGGGATGGGAAGGGAAGGGAATGAAGCTGACTTTTCCATGCAGAATTCTACAGCTGCCACGCACCAATTCTGTCCCTCTGCAATTTTACGTATGGACCCCTCCTCTCATTTCCTTTCAGCTGGTTTTCTGGTCATTTAACACTCCAAATTCTGCAACATGATCCATCCAGCGAAGCACTTATAGAATACTCAAAACTCTGCATCTATCCTCTGTTTTCTGGATGCTACTTTCTCTGCTTCTTCGAGCTGCTGGGCGTTGATTTTCTGCTTCTTCACGCCTTGAGTTTGCTTCAATTAAGTGCTCCATTCAAGTCGCATAGAAGCTCCCTGTTAAATGACGTTGGAACTGATCCAATTCTGCAGTTTACCTTCCTCCGTTCAGCGCTGTTGCTGCCCCTGTTCAGTGTGATTATGGTTCAAATTTCAGTGGCTGAATTGCTCCTTGAATTTTGCTAAGTTTTACTGCTGGTTTTGGGTGAGAGCATGCCAGAAAAATCCCATTTCTTCTCCTCTGTTTAGCACCATGTTTGACTGATTCGATTTTCACTTCCTACTGCAGAATTCTCTCCTTGGGTTTGCTAGATTTCAGTGCTAGTTTTTGGTAAGATCACGCCAGAATAATCCTCTCCCCAAGCTACAAGTTCTTTCATGCGAAATGCTTCTGCTGGACGAAGGCTAGGTGGACCAAAAACTGCAAATTCCTTCTCCTCTGTTCAGCACTACAGTGCCTCTTTTCAGGTTTGATTCTTGTTGCTACTGCTTCTCCTCGTTTAAGTTGAGTTGTGGCTGTGTGGGGCTGGTGTTTAGGCGTGAAAAATTCTGTTGCATGTGTTTTAAATCATAATTATGCAGAATAAATTTCCCAATTTAAGATGGTATATATTTCTTTTAGTTTTTCAATTTTGGTTTAGCTCCTAAGTGGAACCAAGGAAAAGAAAGTACAATATACGTATATGGTATATACTGTACGCGTATGGAGGGCGTGAAATTGAGTAGAGGAATAAATTTTAAATTTAGATAAGTCCTGTATGAAATTAATTTGAGTGATTCATCTTCTAAAATCGATGAATGGGTCTTCTAGGAAATTCCGGAGATTGAGGTATAGCTGAGGAAGGGGCAGGGAATTTCTATAGTATCGCAGAAGGTGAGTAAGTAATGCGGACCATGAGACTCAGGAAATTCTTATTTCTGTTCCTAAGTTTCCTTGCAGTGTTTTAAAATTTTGATTATCTATTTATAGATATACATATTTCAATATTTAGTCATATGCATGTTTACCAAAATTTGATTTCAACCGGGAATTTTGCAAGTTACGGATGTTGAGTTAATTGGAAATCCTACTATGAAACTGATTTGGATGATACTTTGTCTGAAATGTTAATTGGAGAAACTGTACTATTTTATGGAGTTATCTGCTCAAAACCCTGTAGCTAACAGCAGCAGATGTTAGCCCTGGTGCACCATGATCTGTACCTCAGCTAGCAGGGGTTGTGCTAGCCCCGTGTGCAGGCCACCACACGCGGAGTCATTTTATTTTCACAAGCTGAAAGCTGTGCGTCTGTAGTGATTTTCCCCACGAGCTGTGTGCTCTGCGTCTGTTCCAATTGGTTCTGTTTAGATACTTTCGGTGCATTTTGAAAAAGAGTTTGTATAAAGTCTGTTCCATATGGTCTATATCTATATATATATAGGTAAACCTATTTTACCTATGTTTATTTTAAAAAGGGTCGGTATTACTTATTCATTGAGTATCAAACTCATTTGTTTTTATATATATATTTTTTAGAGAGTAGTAGGGACTCTAATCTGCCCCCAGCTGCCTTCTAGTGGCCGACCTCTTGATACTTTCTTGACGAGCCTGCAGTAGCTCATGTGGGTGTATTTTGGTTGTATATGTATTTTGTTTGAAACTTTGTAAAACCTTGTAAAGTTAGCTCCACTGAATCATAGTTAAGGTATCCCCACACCTCAAATGTTTTCTTTTGGTCTGATTGCGCCCTTTGGGATATATTGTACTGGCTGATCAATTGTAGAAATATCGAGAGGTCTACATTATAGAGGAGACTCTGCCGAAATTTCTACAACTGTCCTCTAAAGAAAAGCTTATATGTTTTATATGATTCAAATTAATGCCATAAGTATTTTCTCTATGTTTCCGCTTCCGTGTCAGAGTACTTAAATTGTAGGGTGTGACATTTTGGTATCAGAGCTTAGGTCTTTCTGTGGTCCTGTGGAGCAAGAGTTTTCGGAGGAATCTCAATTATGGTTATGAACCCGGGCGTAACTATACTTGAGGTGTCACTAAAAACCTTATAGGGTGTCTTAAGTCATTCCTTCAAGTTTATTGTTTTGTTAAATGTTATTTTAATCTGGAGAATGATTTGAATGATGATCATATTTCTTCTTGTAGTGTGTGGAGATGCCTCCCAAAATTCGTTCAGTTAATAGATTAGCAGCTGTAGATGAGGCTTTTGCAAGTATTTCAGCCCAACAAACTACTCCACCTGTCAGAGGCCGTGGTCGAGGTTGGGGTAGGGGTCGAGGAACCATTTAGCCCCCTAGGCAGGCCTCACCTACGGATAGGGCAGAGCCTCCACAGCCTGTGGAGGAAATTGCACCGCCAGTTCAACCAAGACCGGCCGGGCCTCAGGTGATGAGAGAGGAGAGAGAGGTCCCAGTAACCCTCTCTCAGTTTTTAAAATTGAAGCCTCCCACTTATTCCGGGACAGAAAGTCAGGAGGATCCCCAGTTATTCATTGATGGCATTGAGAATATATGTAGAGCTTTGAGTTGCTCAAGTGCAAAATCCGCTGAGTTTGCTGGGTTTCAATTACAAGATGCGGCTTACGTGTGGTATCAAAACTTACTGGGGGAAAGGCCGATTGGAGCTCCTCCAATGTTATGGGAAGAATTTAAGGGACTCTTTATGGATCGCTTCTTGCCACAGAGTGTCCGGGATGCTAGGGCCAGAGAATTTGAAGGCCTTAAATTAATTCCAGGCATAAGCGTTTCTGATTATGACATCCGGTTCACACAGTTGTCCCGTTACGCCCCACACCTAGTCCCTACTGAGAGGGATAGGATCAAGCGGTTTGTGAATGGGCTACCTCGCATGTTGTATAGGGTGATTGCTCCACAGATGAACCTCTTTCCCTCATATTCAGCTGCGGTGGATTGTGTACGTATGATAGAGATGAGAGATAAAGAGGAGGATACTTCTCAGAGAAAGAGGAAGCATAACAGTGATGGGAGACAGGGAGGTAGTTCTTTTGTAGCTGGACCTTCTTATGGTCTCAGGCCTCAGAGTTATCAGAGATTTACTCCAGCTTTTATGGGGCCTCCGACCTCATTTTCTACCTGGACTGACCGGCCCAGAGCATCGTTCCGAGGGGTTAGCACGATGTCTACCCCAGTTACTGCTCCATCCCAGCAGTCTAGAGGTCCCTGTTCCCTTTATGGAAAAATACATTCAGGCACTTGCCACAGAGAGACGGGGGCATGTTTTTGTTGTGGGCAAGTGGGACACTTGGTGAGAGACTGTCCTCAGCGCTACCCTGATTCAAGTCAGGCATCAGTTCGACCCACCAGGCAATTTTCAATGGGGACTCCATCTACCGGTGCAGTTACGGTTCAGAGTGGCCGAGGTAGTAGCAGTGGGACAGTAGTGGGCAGAGGACAGGCGACTGCAGGACGGGGTCAGGCTCAGGTTTTTGCATTAAATAGACAAGACGCACAAGCATCAAATGCCGTAGTAACAGGTACACTTACGGTTTGTTCACATACTGCTTATTCCTTATTTGATCCTGGCTCTACACATTCCTATATATCTCCCTACTTTGCAAAGAAGATTGGTAAGGACTCTGAAAAGTTAGAGTGCCCGTTGCTTGTGGCAACCCCAGTGGGGGAATCTGTACTGGTTGAACGGGTATATAAGGCGTGTATGATTACATTGGCTGGTTGCGAGACACTAGTTGATTTGATAGTGCTTGCGATAGCAGAGTTTGATGTAATACTCGGAATGGATTGGTTAGCGTCCTGCTATGCAGTGGTGGATTGTCATCTTAAGCAAGTGAGATGTAATTTTCCTGAAAATCACCTTTTGTCATTCAAGGTGACCGAAGTGAAGCACCAAACAATTTAATATCTGTGATAGAAGCTCAGAGGCTCTTAAAGAAGGGATATCAAGGATATTTAGCTATGGTTCGGGATATAGAACTGCAAATCCCAGCATTGGAACAGGTTCCTGTAGTAAAAGAATTCCTTGATATTTTTTTCGAGGAATTACCAGGATTGCCTCCTGAAAGGGAAGTTGAATTTTGCATTGATGTGTTATCAGGCACTCAGCCTATATCTATTCCTCCCTATCGAATGGCACCTTTGGAGCTTAGTGAACTAAAAAATCAATTGTAAGACCTATTGGATAAGGGTTTTATTCGCAATAGTACGTCTCCTTGGGGCGCACCTGTCCTTTTTGTTAAGAAGAAGGATGGTTCTCTTCGCTTATGTGTAGATTACCGACAACTGAATAAAGTGACAGTGAAGAATAAGTACCCTTTACCTCGTATAAATGACCTATTTGACCAATTACAGGGAGCGCAATACTTCTCAAAAGTTGATTTAAGATCTGGTTACCATCAGCTACGAATTAGAGGGGAAGATATTTCAAAAACTGCTTTTAGAACCCGGTATGGTCACTATGAATTTCTAGTGATGCCATTAGGGTTAACTAATGCCCCAGCTGCATTCATGGACTTAATGAATCGAGTGTTTAAGCCATTTCTGGATCGATTTGTTATCGTGTTCATTGATGATATTTTGATTTATTCTAAAGGTTATGAAGAGCATGAACAACATCTGAGAATGGCATTACAAGTGTTACAGGAACATCAACTATATGCAAAACTTTCTAAATGCCAGTTTTGGCTAGAAAGAATTGCCTTTTTGGGCCATGTAATCTCGAGAGATGGGGTGCAAGTTGATCCTAGTAAAGTGGAAGGGTTCAAAAATGGTCGAGGCCTACTACCGTTACCGAGATTCGCAGTTTCTTGGGCTTGGCAGGCTATTATCGTCGGTTTGTTAAAGAATTTTCTAAGATAGCTGCGCCACTGATAAAACTAACCCATAAAAATGTGAAATTTCAGTGGTCTGAGCGGTGTGAAGAGGGGTTTTAGAAATTAAGGATTGTCTGACTTCTGCACCAGTTTTGGCATTACCCTCGGGATCGGGAGGTTATGTTGTGTACTGTGATGCTTCTGGGATTGGCCTGGGATGTGTATTAATGCAGCATAGTCATGTTATTGCTTATGCCTCTAGACAACTTAAGAAGCATGAACAGAATTACCCAACCCATGATTTAGAAATGGCGGCAGTGGTTTTCGCTCTCAAAATCTGGAGACATTATTTATTTGGGGAGACATGTGAAATTTATACAGATCATAAAAGCCTTAAATACATCTTCCAACAGCGAGATCTGAATCTTAGGCAAAGAAGGTGGATGGAGCTACTCAAAGATTATGATTGTACCATTTTATACCATCCAGGTAAGGCGAATGTAGTAGCAAATGCTCTGAGCAAGAAATCTATGGGGAGCTTGAGCCATATTACGGAGACACAGAGACCACTAATTTTAGATCTTCATAAGATTGAACGTTCAGGAATTCAATTAGAGATTAAAGAGCTAGGAATGTTGTTAGCTCATGTGCAGCTTCATTCATCTTTGTTTGAAAGGTTGAAAGTTGCTCAAGCCAGGGATGCACAAATTTGTAAATTGGTGGAGGACGTCAAAAGTGGAAGGAAAAATGAATTCATTTTAGATTCAAATGGCGTTTTATGGTTCGGTACTCGATTGTGTGTGCCAAATGTGGATGAATTAAAGAGGGAACTTATGGAAGAAGCTCACTATTCTCGGTATACGATACATCCAGGTTCTACCAAGATGTACCAAGATTTAAAGCAAGTGTACTGGTGGGAAGGCATGAAGAGAGATATAGCGAATTTTGCTTCCCATTGTTTGGCATGTCAGCAAGTTAAGGCAGAACATCAGAAACCTGCAGGGCTACATCAACGGCTGGAAATACCCGAGTGGAAGTGGGAAAGGATCACAATGGACTTTGTAACGGGGCTACCTCGAACAGTAAGGGGTTATGATTCCATCTGGGTGATTGTGGACAGACTCACTAAAACAGCTCATTTTCTCCTTGTGAAGACAACCTATAATGTGGCAAAATATGCACAGCTTTACATGAATGAGATAGTGAAGCTTCATGGTATACCAGTGTCTATAATTTCTGATCGAGGACCCCAATTTACTTCTAAGTTTTGGAGAGCTTTTCAAGAGGCCATGGGTACTCGATTAGATCTTAGCACTGCCTTTCATCCTCAGACTGATGGGCAATCTGAGAGGATTGTACAAATAATAGAGGATATGCTAAGGTTGTGTTATGGACTTTGGTGGTAGCTAGGATAATTATCTATCATTGGTGGAATTTGCTTATAATAATAGTTATCAAACTAGCATACAGATGGCACCCTTCAAGGCATTATATAGGTAAACCTATTTTACCTATGTTTATTTTAAAAAGGGTCGGTATTACTTATTCATTGAGTATCAAACTCATTTGTTTATATATATATATTTTTTAGAGAGTAGTAGGGACTCTAATCTGCCCCCAGCCGCCTTCTAGTGGCCGACCTCTTGAGACTTCCTTGACGAGCCTGCAGTAGCTCATGTGGGTGTATTTTGGTTGTATATGTATTTTGTTTGAAACTTTGTAAAACCTTGTAAAGTTAGCTCCACTGAATCATAATTAAGGTATCCCCACACCCCAGATGTTTTCTTTTGGTCAGATTGCGCCCTTTGGGATATATTGTACTGGCTGATCAATTGTAGAAATATCGGGAGGTCTACGTTATAGAGGAGACTCTGCCGAAATTTCTACAATTGTCCTCTAAAGAAAAGCTTATATGTTTTATATGATTCAAATTAATGCCATAAGTATTTTCTCTATGTTTCAGCTTCCGTGTCAGAGTACTTAAATTGTGGGGTGTGACATGAACATTAAAGAACATCTAGATCCACATGCAAACAAAGATTAGATAGAAAGCACAAGAGAAGAAGGAGAAATGTTTCAATAACTACTTGATGCTCTTTCAAAAAAAAAACATGACCAGAACAGCTAGTCATTGCATTCATAATGCTACAAAGCCTTTGCTCTGAGTGTCATTAACAGATGATTTCAAAGAATTATGTCAAAAGAATCTCTGTGACAAAAGAAAAAGAACTACAACTCACTGGCTACATTATATACAATAACTGCAACAGAAGAATCTCTGGTGTAGCTTGGAATGAGACTTCGAAATCTTTCTTGCCCTACTATATCCCTGTTAAAATACACAGCGCTCTGCCAAATGACAGAACATTTAACATATAAAATAGCTTACACCATGTACACCAAAGGATATTAATGATGCTACAAAATATTTAAGTTCAATTTAGTGACCTAACAATCTATCATTATTCTCTTAAAAATATTGGTAAGAGAGTTGAGATATTGATGTAAAGGAATGACAAAGTGGAAAGATTGAAATTCTGTCTGAAATGTAGTGAGAAATGAAAAATAAGAAGTTAAAACAGCTGATTAAAAGCAGTTTTCAGATCTCCTATGAATAGGAGGAATGACTATGATCACTATTTTCATCCTACATAACAGAAGACCACATAAAATATTCTGCATAACCTAGAACTTATTCCTCTTTATTTACCTTTCCACTTCCCATTTCCTTTGCTATTATCTCTCTCTTTTTCTTATTATTTGGTTCTTTCCTATCATGTTTATATCAAAGAAACTAAGTAACTACACCTAGAAAATTGCACTAAAGTTTTCCCTTTCGGTAATGAGTATCCCAATATAGCTTTCGTAAAAATAAAAAAGCATGAGTAGAGTAAGATTTTATATATGACTTGAAGAGGAATACAGCCTACCAAAGCTGCAAACGAACTGTTCGATCTTCAAGGTACATTGTTTTTAACAAGAAATCAATTCCAATGGTAGCCTAAAATTCAAATTAGCAAAACATTTGTTAACCTAGAAGCAGGAATTAAAAAATATGTATATATATAAACAAGTTACCATTTTCAGTTATCTACTAATCATACATGGTAACCAATATAAAGAAGGAACATTACAAGATCAGAGGAATTTAATAATTATAATTCCCCTGAATCTCCATCTAATTATCAAAATCAAGGCCTTCAAAATAATTCTGCAAATACGGCCTCTTCTTCCCCCCTAGCATTTCACCAACTCAAACCTTTTGAAGTGGACCGTTCTTAATTAATGGATAACGAACTTGTAAGTAATTGGTTTGATTGCATGTTCTTACCTTACATCATAATGAATACATCAAACCTAGAGTTTAAATCTAGTTCTGCTAATAATACCCCAAACAACACACAAAAGTTCTAAGAAAAAGTATCTACTAGACTGGAGTATACCACAGAATATCTATTTCCTGCTCCTACTCCTAATTATGTGTGGTAAATGTAACACCATATTTAATTAGCTCATATCATCTCATTTACACTAGCATTTACATAAAACAGCCCATTCTCAAGAAATATTCCATTAAAATATTTGATTATGTTGTGTTATGTCATATTTAAAATCTTCGTTATACCTTCTGTGGGCCATGTAAACTCACTTACATAAGTTTTCACTTCCAATCCATACATACAATTCAGAACCATCCTAAAATGGCATCAAAACCCCAAGCTCATGGCCTATATACATAAAAATAATGGGTGTTGTCTTGGGTTTGATTTCGAGTTTTCTAGTATCAATTTTGGAAAATCACAACTAATTCTAAAAAAATCAAAATTCAACAAAATTAGCTTCCTAGAAAGCCCTAAGTGTTAACTTCTTGTTAAAAATACTTTTAGGTTATGAAAACTATGTTTGGACTATGTTTAACAATAGGTAAGTGACATTGGTCAGATTATCCAATGTTTTTGATATAGTTTACTGATATAAACTTAAAAAATGCATAACTAATTCCACAAAAATATAATTTGTGTAAATTATACTAATTTGGAAAACTACATATATTAATTAGAGGGAAAAAATATGTTTAAACCAATTTAGAAGCCCTTAGACCTTGAAAACCATTGGAACAATAACCCAGGTTTGCTCGCATCATTGACACTGATCTAAAATTTCAAAAATTCATAACTCTTTACTCATACCTCCAAATGAGATGATCTTAGTGGCCACAGAAAGCTCATGATGCCTAGTTTATGCCTGTAAAAGTTTATGAGCATTGGACATCATTTGATTCTCAGATGATACAGAAACAAAAAATGACCATATGAACAGTGCACATGTCAATCCAAATTTCTGATATGAACTTTGAAAAATCATAACTAATTCTTTAGAGCTTCAAATAATCTATACTTTAGCTTCCCAAAAAGCTCTAGAGAAGGCCTACATGCACACCAAATCTAGTAAATTTGTTCATTTAGTCAGATTTTGACATAGGGTTACATTATGACCATTTTAGGCCTCTTAAAGGGTTATAATGGTACCAATTTTGCTTCCACCACTTCTAGGGCCATATGAGTACATGGGAAAGCATTAAAATGGTCTACTAAACATGTCTCAAGGGTCCAACAACCCAAATTTTTCAAACTCACTCTCCCACTCCAAGCCATACACAAGAACATACATATGTAATTCTTACCATTTATTGTCAAAAGCTTGTTACATTATTCAAGTGGCACCAATTTTCATTTATACATCAAGTATCCATATAATTACATGTGTTCCAAAGGCATCACATACATCACAATAACACATCATATGCCATCAAACTAGTTACAAAGTGAACAATTTTCACATTTCTATGTCAAGCTCCTCCCTTTAAGCTTGGCGGCTTCCAATTCTTATCTCACTTGGCCCACCTAGACATGTTAGGAGATGGGGAGGGAAGAGTGAGATTCAAAAAATCCCAATAACTCTTCTTTCTTCCAACGACATATAGAGGATGCAATTTCAAGCCTAAATATGTATGTATGGTAGGGGTGTTCATTGGCCCGATTGGCCTTAGAGGCCCACCCTAGCCCAATCTAATCGGGCCAAGTTTAGTCGGGCTAAAAATATAAATAGGTATAACTTTAAACAAAACTATTTCGGGTCGGGTCAGGCCACGGGCGAAGGTATGTTCTGCCCAACTCGCCCTAATAGTTACTTTTTTTTTAGTTATTAATATCTTGTCATCTTATATTTTTTTAATTTTTATTTCATTTAATTATCTTTGCATACTGCAATTTTTATTACCTACGCAAATATTCTTTACTTCTTAATTATTTTTATCATTGATGTGCATGCTTACTGACATTTCTTTTGTTAAATAATAAAAATATATATATTTACCTATGTCTAATTATGTTAGTATATCTTATATTTTACTTGTTATGTTAGTATATCTTATATTTTATTTGATAATACTATATTATTTTTTTATTATTGATACAAATATAAGAGTTCTAAAAGTTCATTATTTTGAAATATATGCCTATAAATTTGTAAAAAAATATTTTTATATTACAAGTATCAATTCATAAAAAAAAAATTAGTTTAGGCGACCTTAACTCGCCTTATCCCAACATAAATAAGACTTATTAGGGTCTAGTAAGGCCATGGGTATAAAAACAAGTCTGATGTCTTAATCGGGTTAAGCATTGGACATACTAGATGTTCGGTCTGGCCCTACTTATTAGGGTCACCCTGGCTCACCCTAACCCACCTTAAAATCGAGTTTCTTCTGGCAGGGTCAGGCCACAGGTATAAAAATACGTCCAAGACCCTAATTGGGCCAGGTTTCGGCCCAAGCATCGCCCTGATCCGGTCCTGCCCATATACACTCCTAATGTATGGCATTCAGGAAATTCTCAAGCATATAAGTAACATTTTCTTCATTCAATAAGTCACACATACATAAGCTTGCCAAGATATTGGTTTAGCCTTACCCATTTTTTTTTGGGACTTTTAGACTTGTCTCACATATTTTCAAAGGACTTTTGACTAAGTCTCACTCTTCTAGAGACTGTTGGCTTGTTTCACCTAACCTTTAGAGACTTTTGGCTCATCCTCACCCTTGTTAGGGGACTTTTGGCCTTATCACACTCAAACAAGCTTAGAATATACATAAAAGCATCTTACAAATACATAAACATAGTAACATGATACCATGGCATTAAAAAAGACTTGCTAAAATATGTTTCATGGCTTAAACATATGCACACACATTCAAGGATGAGAAAACATCCACACATCATGAGAGAAATAAGAGAGAGCTACCTTGCATATAAAAGTATACTTTAACCTTTGAAAATCCTTCTCCTCCCTCTGCCAAACATCTATGAAGAGGTGGAGCTTGATTCTCTTGGCTTAAGCACATGAAATAAGATCCAATTATACGCTTGTAACATTTACCAAAGTCACTCACACACTAGAACAACTTGGTTGCTCAAATGGTCCCATTTATGGTTCCATAAGGCATCTAATGAAGTAACCTTGGAAATTCTTAATCTTGGCTCCATTCTTCCCTTCCATCTATAACTCTTGATTCCATTTAGACTTCTTGGAGTCATCACACATTTATTTTAAGGAGCCTAACTAGGTGTTACTTCATTATGCTATAATATGGAACCTATAGCTCCATTTCATTATCCATGACTTCTAAAATTTTTCTAAGGCTTCCTCTTATGCTCTCCCATCATATATGATGCAAAACTAAGCTTGGAAGAACTTAAAACACTCCCTTGGTGCTTCATCTCCCCTTGGCCAAACCTATGCTCACCTTGGCACAAATGGAGATTGTCTTGCTTTCCTTGATGGGAGATGCATGTGAGAAGCTCTCTAAAGATCTTTGAAGCTCATACAAACTCTTACTTTGGCCTAAGGACTTTTGTATCAAAACAAAATTTAAGTTATGTTCTTGAATCCCTAGCCTTACAATCTTGAATTTCATGGATTCTTTCTTGAATTTCTTTGCATTTTGTTATTACCCACACTCTAATTCATGAGTTTCATCCTTGGTTCTGCCTAAAATCAATTCCCTCTTGGCTAGCCATATGTAGGATGAAATACACATAAAGAAGAACAAGAAAGGGAAGCATGGAAACTAAATATTTTACCTTGAATTCAAGCATTTCTTGAATGCTCTTCCTTCTCCTCTAGCTTTCCTCCTAAATTTCAAACTCCTCCCCCTTGGTTTGAGCTTAAAAACAAAACCAATTCATGTGCCAAAGCTACGAGGAGAAAGAGGAGAAGAAGAGAAATCAAATTGCTAAAGGAAGAAGCTTGAATTTCTACACTTTTCTTACCTTTTTCTTGAATTTTTCTTCTTCATTTTCCTCCATTCTTAGACACCAATCCCAGTTGGTCTCCTATCTATTCTAAGGTGGAAATGAAGTCAGTCATGTCAGGGAGAGAAGAGGGGTGTGTATTTAAGGAGGCTTCTTGAACTTTCTTTTTCTAAAATTTCATTTATGTCCCAATTTCAAAACTTCTTCGTTTTAGGTTTGTTTTAACTCCTTTTTGAGAACCATATTTTCCATCATAAAATTTAGGTTCTCTAACCTATAAAATGCCTTTAGTATCACTCAATTTAGAGCTAAAACCTTATTGAATGAATCGATTAAAATTCAGGCTCACTGCCTTTGAAAAACGTATGCCAAAGAGGCTTTAACTGTCCCAAGGCTTTTCATAGTTTTCAAGGCTTCTGAAAACTCCGAAGAGCTCAAGTTTTTCATTTAAAAAACCCTCCTATGAGTATTCCAAAGATTGCTTGAAGTTACGAAAATGCCATTACGTTTTGATGCATTTTTGTTAAAATCCGTCTGGCTATTCTGGCTCTGGTTTCAGGGTACCTCTGGCTTCCTGAATTTTTTATTTGAGGCTTAGAATATTGTTCTAATTTTAATAGACCTTAAATCACTTTATTCAAGGGGCTTCTTTTTGTAATTGGTGAATTTCACACATTTATGAAGAAACCATGCGCTACGTTTCTCATGTTTTCTCACAGTTTCTAGGAGTCAGATATTACAGTAAACACATCTTCATAAGCCAACAACAATTTTGCCGATATACACATATTAAGTCACTCATTGATAAGATAATCTTTCAGCCTTAGGCACTACCTAACAAAATATACAGGATATGAAAAAATCTACATAACAAACGAGAATGGCGATCCTCACTACCAAAAGAAATGAGAATGTAAAAAAATGCTTAATTCTAGATTGATCTACGAAAAAACACATACAGATATCATATATATATATATATATAATGCAATATCTAATAAGAGATCAATTGCATAATCAAAATACTTCAGCAAAAGAGAAGAAAAGGCATTAGAAAAATTTCTCTTCATAAAAGGATCGGGAATGACCTTATAGGTGGTGTTGAATTTGTCATACATGAAGTGGGGGATGATGCTAGTTTTGACCACCAATTGATAGCCCAAGAAAACAAGCTTGTATTTGGCGAGAGGTGACACCATTGCCATTTTTGGAGATTGATGGAAAGAAATCTTAGTAATTGGTTGTGTAAAGCAAATAAGGCTCAAATCTAAATCTCCCAAATCCTCACAATTATAGAGAGCAAGAACTAAGGGAGAATCACAAAAACTATGATTAAAGGCAACTAGAAGGTCCATGTAGCATCAAGAAGAAAAAAAAACTTAATGATGCATGCATATTGAGATGAACCGCATTGCTTCAGAACAATGTGGCTCCCTCCCCTCTTTAGAAATATAAAGATTTCGAGGGCAACATTTCATATATGGGAGGAGAAACCGCCAAACCTTTGAACTCTATGGCCAAAAATTTAAACTTTCTTTATGATCAATTCAGCCCCATTTTTTTGTTTATTGGCATTTATGTATCACGTTTGGCCAAAGTAAAAATGACTTTTTGATTTCATTTTTAGATAAATATATTATATCAACCCACTAATTTTATAAAAAAATTAATTTAGCTTTTTTGGTTTAAAAGTATTTTATCTTTTAAAATAATTTAATTTTGTACTATATAACAATGTTATACAGAATTTTATATCAAATCTAATATTTTATTAACTTAAACACAAAATCTACATGTGAATTAATAATATCAAATAAATAAATAATATCTAAATCAAGAAGCTATTAAATTTAGAGATAAAATATACGAACTTTCTTTTGGATTTGATTAAATAACACTCAATGCTTTTCCTATTTAAAAAATTATGCTTGAAACCCATCTAATTTATTTTCAGGTAATTTTTACACAAGATGTGCTTCTTCTAAATATAAAATTAATTAACTATATTTAATATCATATTAAAAATAAAAGTATAGTATCATATTGTTCAAAAAATTATCTTTTAATAGGAAATAAATTAAAAAGGTAGTTCTTAAAACATATATCAAAATGTTATTGAAGTCAAATGTAATTTTTGAAATAAAAAGGTAGCAGATATAATTTAAAATAAATATCTGAGAAGGTAATGTAATTTAGTCTAAATCTAATTTTTAAAATCTTTTATAAATTGTGTGATAAAAAATTTTATTTTTTAAAATTTTAAATCAAGAAGATCAAATAATTTTTTTTTAAAATTGAAAGGAACAAAATGTATTTAAGCCTTTTATATACTATCAAATTTTAGTTTTAAATTTCTTAAAAATTAGTGCTAAAATATACTTTTAGTCACTTAACTTTACTTTACGTTTCACTTTGTTCCCTTTATTTTATTTAATTTCAATTTGATTCCTTAATTTTTTTTTAAATTTCACTTTCATCCTTTACTTTTATTTGATTTCCATTTAGTTCTTCAATTTTACATTAAGTTTCACTATCATTCTTTAATTTCATATGGTTTTAATTTAGTCCCTTAACTTTACTCTAAGTTTCACTTTTGTTATTTAATTTCATTTTTGTCTACTTTAACTAATCTAGCTAATGATTTCATTTTATTTTATTAATGAGCCATGTAAACTTTTTCTATTAAGTATTTTAGTTTAATAGTATTAAAGGGGAAAAAACATTCAATTAGTTTCTCAAAATTAATAGTCAAATTAAAATAAAATGAAATTAAGAAACAAGAATGAAATATGAGATAAAGTTAAGAGATTAAATTAGAACCAAATGAAATTAAAAGATGAAAATGAAATTTAAAGTAAAGTTAAGAGATCAAATTAAAACTAAATAAAATTAAGAAATAAAAGTAAAATTTAAGTTAAAAGTAAAAGACCAAATTTAAAATAAATGACATTAATGGACGAAAATAAAATTTTAAATAAAATCAAGAGACTAAAAGTATATTTTTACCAACAATTGAAATAAAAAATTTGATGTACCCACTTACGCACATTATTAAGAGAAAATAAAGACAATGACAATGAGAGCAACGAAATACAAAAAGAATTTATTTTTTTCACATCTCATTTTTTAAAAAATTGGTGAGTGAAATGATTAAAAAGAATCTTTATTTTTCTTTATATAACCTACATTGGAAGGAAATAACGAGAGATGGGGCCAGGTTATAATAATAACTAAAGTAAAAACAAATATGAAACATCAATCTACAAATTTAAGCCAACAAAGTCATCAAATAGAACTTTGCAGCGTCATAGCCTCACAAGTTAGTGTAAAGAAGATTTAGATGCCCTATAATACTTTACGACTATCTCTCTTTTTAACGTTATTCTGTATACTATAGGGGTCCATTTGATTGGATGATGGAATGGGAAAGGGAATATAAAATGTGGGTAAGTTGGGATAAGTAAGATAGAAAATAATTTTTTTGCCTCTACTTTTAAAAAGTTGATTTGATAGTTAAAATGATGATTTGATAAATGGAAAAAAAAAAACATAAGGGTGTCATAGACATTGCATAACCCATATAAAGGGAATGTGATCGTGTTGCCGTGAACCAAATGAAGAGGATAGGAGTTTCAAATTCATGTGAATGGTAAGCTGTAAGATGACAAATGCAAGATTTTCCTGTCTGTATTGTCTAACTTGGGAACACAATGCCTAAACCATAAAATTAACTTTCAAATTTTATCACGCTTTTATTCTTAGGTGAATATTATTAGAAAGAAAAAATGTTACAAAATGAAAAGAGAGGAGGCTAAGATATTTTTTTCTTTTCAGCAAGGATGCAAAGATGAAACAATAAACAATATAAGCCCAAACACCAACACAATAAGGCTATTCAATCCCCTTGAATATTAGTTGAAAAGGCACCCTTAAAGAAAGCAAGGGCAGGATGCCAAGGAGAGACGGTAAAAGCCATCATTTCCTAAATTAGATTTAAAAGCTTTTTAAGGATTTAACAAATACAAGTATTTTGCTCAAAATAAATATCCCAACGAGCAGCACAGATAGCAGAATGCCATAAAGTTATTCTCCCTTTAGTAGAACTAAAAGGTTTGAAGCTAATCAAAAGAGACTGTTATAGAGAGGGCACACACAACCTTCACCAAAAACAACAGTGTCTGCTCCGTGTGGAAGTAGCTTTGTTGGGCCTTCTAATCTATAGGACGCCAATAGCGTTAATCTTCATGAATTTTGTTGTTGTTTAGATGAAAACTTAACCTTAAAGACAACCTTAATTTTCCAAATGGATTTTTCAAGGAAGAATTTTTGTCTATTTGAAGAATGTCTGAGGAAGTGGAAGAAGAGTTTATAAAAATGTTGTTTAAGGATTTAGGGGTACTAATTCTTTTATCCATCCACATTATTAGGCAAATGGAGAGAATCAAGCAAGAGTCAAAGTAATTGTAATTTGGAAGTTCCTCTACTATTCAAGTTCCTAAAAAAGTGAAATTTGAAAGAAACAAGGAAGTCCTAAGTAAACATAATAAAAATATGGAATAGGAGATTCATGCAAAGGGAATATTTTCCTTGATGTGGTATCACCTAAAAGAACTTTGTCAATAACTCAATATGGTTACCAATAGGAAGTCATATGATAGCATCTCCTAAATCCTTGCATTTGCTCTAACCAAAAGCCAAGGCATTAATACTTGACTTGGGTGTTAGATCAAGTACTTATAACTAGGCTAAAAGTCACAGCTATTAGTCAAAATGTAACTTTTTTTACTTGATTGCACTGGTTCAAATGCCAGAGTTTGACAATGACTCGAACTCACATTTAGGCCTCCACCATAGGACAATTGCTACTATACCTCGGCCAACAATCTTCCCTCAATAATTAATTGAAATCAAACATGTAACTTTGACTCTAATACCACTTATTGGATCAAGTACTTACCACTAAGCCAAAAGTTATAGCTATTAATTAAGGCATAAACTTTCTACTTAATTGTACTTAGCCTAAGCGCTATGTTTCAATTATAATTCAACTCCCCAATGAGGCCTCTATCATGGAGCAATTACTGTCATATCTTGGCCAACATTGGGACTATAGTTGTAAGGATAAAGGAAGGGAAAATAGAAGGTGAAAAAGAAGAAGGACAATATTGACAGTTATCCATAAACAATTTATTTAAAAGAAAAAAAGAAAAAGAAGAAAACCCTTAGACAACTTTCTTAAACATTATTATCTTAATTTCACTGTGTACACAATTCCTCAAAATCAATTGAACAAAACATAAAATATAAGAGTATAAACTACAAAGAGAACATATAATCAACCACATAAGCACCCTAGGGATGCTTGGAAACTATTAACACAACCTGGATTTGAATTCAAATCTAGCAAAAATTTACTTAACCGAGCGGAGAAATTGGATTCAATAGCAAATTCCCACATACAACTAGAAGAAAAACAACCTGCCTTTTCTATTATTGAAATCAGAACCAAGGCTACTTAAAGAACATGTGAAAAGGCGAGAAAGACGCCTCTTCAGGTGAACATAATGAACATATCTCCCATAGGCTGATTAACACAATGAAAATAACATGACATGAAATGAGTATTGAGCAAGAAGTTATGAAAATTCAATAGAGCAAGAAGTTATGAAAATTCAATAAAAGTCGGGTATATGACACTACAGACCACAAAGTGACATAAGCTCCGTATCAATCAATCACGCCCTAAAAAAATATAGAGGAAGAAGATGAATTTGACAAATTAAACTATTGAAGCACTAATCTAGTTATGATCTATTATAAACTAATGCAATTTAGAACCAAAGTCCTTTTTCTATAAAGATAGAAAAGTTTGATTTAGGATTAATTGAGGGAACATAACACCACATCAATTTATGCAAATGCTAGTGCTAATATATTTTAGTAGAGGTACGCCAACATATATCCAGGAAGTATCAGGACTTCAAAAACAATTCAATACACCTATATCAATAATCTCCACGTAGGAGAATTCTACAACAGTCACGGCTTTATTAACATCCACTATACGGTAGAAACCTATATAATTTTGACCTTTACTTTCACATTTTCACTTTAAAACCAATTCATTTGCCAAGCATGTTCTGCTGGGCCTGATTTTCCTGCCGCTGCTGAAAGTTCAGAGGCCTCCTGAAAAGCAATATGCGTGGCTCAGGGCGATGAATTACACAATGAATCAACCACGGCTTTGTTGAACCCCAATTGCACGCCACTCATTCTGGGTCATAAAACCAATATAAAACATTTAAGCATGCAACCATTTAGTTTCCAGTTGATAAATGAACACAGATAAAAGACTGTGGTTATTTAAGAAGGCAAAAAGCCGTACAAATTACCCCTGATATCAATAACACCGAAAACAATAACAACTATAAAATAAGTCTTCTTATTTTGAAGCCCATGCTTCAGCTGTTGACAGAACTTGAACATAAATTAAGAACATCTTTTTTTTTTCGGCAATCCTATTCAAATAGGCCAGCTTATTTTCTTTTACTAATCTTATTTTTTTTAAAATTCCTCTTTGGAGGGGTCATTACCACCCGTAGAACCTTTGCTCGAGCTTTCAACAATGCTTAAAAGCACTGCTGCGACTATCAACAAGAACCATAAGTTCTCGTTTTTAGTAAAACTAGTTACACTAACCCATTTCAAGGAGATTACCATTGTATGCCCCACAAATCATCATCTTAAGACAGCAACCAATGAGAAAATATGCTGCTATGAAAATGAAAATATAAAACTATAATTGAATGCATATCACAACTTAATGGCAAAGTGAGTGATCAACAATATATCACTTCTGATATACAAACATGTTCTTGCAATGCTAGCTATTTAGTCTAACCATATACAAGAATAACACAGATGACAATTTAGCCTTTCCTCTGATGCATATTTGAACGAATGAGTTTTTCCCGACAAAACATAAATATTAAGGACAGTAAATCTCAGTAACACATCTCAATATTAAATAAGAATGCAGTGAAAAGTACCTTTCTCTGATTCAGCAGTGTGAATGTGAGTGAATCAAGGTTCCGGTAAGAAATTTGCAGTGAACTGTTTTGAGGAGCATAAGGAGCTGAAGGAAGTCCTAATACATTCAATGCACCAATCAAAGTCAGCTCTTTGCACGTTCTCTTTAAAGTACCCTCTTTTGCCATGAAAATTACTGCACACATAACCTGAAACGCATATTAAAAGAATGCATGAGTTTTTGCCAATAAATAATTAAAGAAGCAATGCCTTGTACACAATACATGTGTTTTTATCAAGACAAATTTGTTCAGGGGTTAAATTAACAATCTCACACGTCATAACAGATGAGGTTACAAAAACTTCTTGTCTGTCAGGAGGGAAAAATGAAGTTAAAAAGACACGTTTCACATGGCCATTTACTATTAAAATGTTGCTATTGCTTCATGCACAAGGATATGACTAGAAGATTAACTCCATAAGTAACACATCAAATCACACTCTCCCCAAGTGAATTATAGGTAAGGAGTACCGGCTAAGGTATACATACCAATCATAATAATTTAGATGGAAAAACAAACAAATCATTCTCAAAAAATCAATTGCACTTAACACGCATATTGTATAAAGAAGGTAAGGGCTATGTTAAAAACATCATGGCATGAACTAATGAAATTCCTTTCATTATGAGGAAATAGACTAGTAAACAAGAACATACAAGTGGGTGTATTGGTTTCTCACTTAAAGTCTGAGGCGTGCACTTCACTTTCTCAGCCTAGGAATCATATTGCTATCTGCATTAATTTATTCAGATCTCCTACACCCAATACAAGGAATGTGAATGCAGCTAACATGGCTTTCTAGATCACTACTTTTAGACAAAACCTCGTTCTGGACCTTACTGGGCGTTCCTCAAGTCCAACGAATAGCTCCAAAAGAAAGAAACCAATGTCTGAACCTCTAAAAACCTCATTGCATGGATTCTCTGGTCTATATTTGAAAATCTTTTTTTCTTTTTTTACTGGGGCAATTTTGCTTAAAACTTCGCCAACAACCACTAAGTTATGACATGCAAGATACTTAATCTGTTGACGATATGGGATTCTAGCATTCATACGACGAAGTTATTTTAAATTACCCTCGTTCACGGGAACATCTTTAAACATATAGCACCTGTCCATTATCACTGTCGGATAGACAACTGAAATACCAACATTACGAAATGCCGAGCAGGAAAATTAATCAAGAAGTTGTGCAATCATGAATACCGTGGTTGACTTTTATTTCAACATCGAATTTCTTCACCCTCCGACGGCTGCCGCAGCTTGTTGTGAAGATTGAAAATGTACAAGTAATCACAAAACGGAAAACTGGAATTGTTGAATGATTATTGAAGCCCCTCCGTATAATGACTGTCAAGAATAGTCTCTTACCCAAAGTAAAAAAGAAAAGAAAAACGTCTATCCGTAACACTCCAAAAACACAAAAAAAAGAAAAAAGAAAAGAAAGAAAACGCAGACGCCGGCATCACCGACGGAGATGCGGGCATTCCTTTCCCTCCTCATGCAGCAGTTTGGCGGCCACAGTTTCAAATCTGTTCGAACATTCTTTACATTGAAACTTGAATTTTGCATGCATGAATTTGTTGTGCGATTCTTGATCTTTCTTCTTATAGAAGGATTTAGCGCAATTCAGGCAGTGAAAATTTTTTTCGCGCTCCATTTGGGAAGAACGTAGAGGGTGTGCGAAAGAAATTAGAAAAAAAAACTAGATTGGGGAAGATGTAGATTGCATGAGTAACATGAATGTTATATACATAATAGATAATACAATTTTTAACCGCCTGATAACTGATCAACTAAAAAGTTTCACTGTCTTAGTTAAACTGGTCGCTCGGCGTCTTGCTGTGTGCGTAAACGGAGTGTATTTATACCATGTCGCTGTTATTTACTTTTCCACTTCCTATTTCCATTGTTATTATTTCTCTCTTTTTCTTATTATTTGGTTCTTTCTTATTATGTTTATATCAAAGAATCTTTCTTATTATGTACATATCAAAGAATCTAATTGACAACACAAAAAATTGCACCAAAGTTTTCCTTTCAGTAATGAGTATCCCAATATAGCTTTTATAAAAGTAAAAAACCATTAGGTGACTGAGATTGTATATATGACTTGAAGAGGAATACAACCTACCAAAAGCTGCAAACGAACTGTTTGATCTTCGAGGTACATCGTTTTTGACAAGAAGTCAATTCCAATAGGAGCCTGAAATTCAAATTTGCGAAACATTTGTTACCCTAAAAGCAGGAATTTAAAAAAAAAAAGTTACTACAAGAAGTTGCCATTCTCAGTTATCTACTAATCATACATGATAACCAATATAAACAAGGAATATTACAAGGTCAGAGGAATTTAATAATTATAATTCCACTAGATCACCATCTAATTATCAACACTAATCAAGGCCTTGAAACATAATTCCGCAAATACGACCTCTTCTTCCCACCCTAGCATTTCACCAACTCAAACCTTATAGAGTGGACCGTTCTTAATAGATAATGAACTTGTAAGAAAATGGTTTGATTGCATGACCTTACCTTACATCATAATGAATACGTCAATCCTAGAGTTTAAATCTAGTTCTGCTAATAATATCCCAAACGACACACAAAAATTCAGAGAAAAAGTATCTACTAGAGTGGCGTATATCACAGAATATCTTTTTCCTGCTCCTATTCCTAATTATCTGCGGTAAACACATCTTCACAATCACAGCAATAGTTTTACCGATATACATATATTAAGTCACTCATCGATAAGATGATCTTTCCACCTTAAGCACCACCTACATACAGGATATGAAAAAATCTACATAACGAACGAGAACGGCGTTCCCCTCTACCAAGAGAAATAAGAACGTAAAAATATGTTCAATTTCAGATTGATCTATGAAAAAACACAAACAGACGTCACATGTCGGAAATGCAATATATGAAAAGAGATCAACAGCATAATCAAAATACTTCAGCGAAAGAGAAGAAAAGTGTAACAATAACAGAAATACAATAGAGAGGTAAAATAAAATAACAATAATAATAATGAGTTAATGTACCAAAAAAAAATTGGTAAATTAAATTATCTTGGAATTTAATAATTTTGAGAGTTTAACAATTGATTTTTACACATTAACTAAATTAATTAAAACTGTCAATGCTAAGAACAAGTAAAATCTTTGAGGAATCAAGAACAAATTCTAATTGTAAGGGTTATAAAAAAAAAAATCCAATAGCGTGTGCTGGAAACTAACTGAGATAATTTATTTTATTATCTCACATATTTCTGTTTCTTTTTCTTCACGGGTCTGCAAGGGTGCTGAGAGGACTTCATTGCAGCTTTTCTTGAGTTTTCTTCTGGACTCCACGTTTTTCTATGTTTACCCACTGGTCCCACAAGATTAAATTACAGAAGTATCC
The DNA here is from genome assembly GCA_026724425.1 of Erythrophleum ivorense. NCBI lineage: Eukaryota > Viridiplantae > Streptophyta > Magnoliopsida > Fabales > Fabaceae > Erythrophleum > Erythrophleum ivorense. The sequence continues at coordinate 47,090,009 of JAIUCV010000008.1, read as the reverse complement.
CAAAGACTTCCACGTGCCCCTTATATCATCTCCTGCACATTTCTTTTGGGTACTGCTTCTTTTATATTGTGTGTGTATTAAGGGTTTTTGGAGTTCAATTTCTCCTCTTCCCATCTCTTTCATCCCGTCAAGGCTGTAGACTTCAAGGAGTTTTTTTTTATTTCATCCACCCACTGTTGTTAATTTGGTGAAGGGGCTTCCTTACCTTCATTTTTCGGTTACTACGTTCCCTTTTGTGAAACTCAGGTTCTCCAATGCCATTGAAATTGTGCTTTGGGTTCAGTTAGCTATAGTGGCCTTGAAGCTCCATCTTTCTTTCCATTTTTTTTAACCTAGAAATCGAGCACTTTTGGAAGCTTTCTTTCCACACCATGGTCCTAGGATTAGGGTGTTGTTTGCTCTGTTTTTCTAGCTCCCAAGAAAAAAAAAACTTTCCATTTTTTTTTTAGTTACTAAATATTTCCCCTTCATCCTGCTATTGGTTCAGCTTTATCCCTTGAGGCTTTAGATTAAGTTTTATTCTTTCTTTGTTTTGCTATCTGAAAGTATAATTGTAACTAAGTGGTCATGCTCTCTCTCTTACTTCGTCTTTCCCTTGCAGATTTGTGTGGGTTATTCTCCTCCATCTTTTAGTGTATGCTACCATTTTGTTTTTGTTTTTCTTTTTGTTGTGCTTCACATGATTGTGGGTTGGCCAAGAACCTATATTCCTTTGCTTCCCCATGTTATGGTTGCTTAACTTGAAGGAGGTGAAGTGATAGATGGAAGATCAAAGATAGGTAAATAATTTATTCGTTCTACTTGTTTTGTAAGTGAAGTTCCTTATTATTAGGTAGCTATGCTTTTGTTCCCTTTTCCTCACAATTGCTGCCCTGTATCAAACTCGTATGGTGGGACAGAACATTGTGGTCCTCGTGCATAAATAGGTACTTAGTGAGCCACCTAAATGCCTATGTGTCTTGTTGAAAAATAATGCGAGGAATAAATTAAGTTACAATTATCGTTAGATAATAACTTAAAGTGAAGTAATTTGACCAAGTAAAATGGAAGAAGGTGTCTAAATATGGTCATTGAAAGAAAAACACTAAATGGATTGCTATGACTATGTCTTAGGAAATATTTTGCATTTATTGTTGGAAGAGCAGCGACGATTCGATGACGAAGGACCATTAATTATCTGACAAGCACTGTGAGTAGATTATAAAGCTCGATGCATTTTTAACTTTCCTCCAATTTTTACTCCTTTACTTCTTGCTTATTTTTACGTGGTTTTGGGGCAAGCTTTTTAGGGAGTGTCTTCATGTATGCCAATATTTTGGATATCCAATCTTTTAGGTTTTGTTATGTTAAAATACAAATTTCTATCGAGTTGAAGTTGAAATTGTATGCTTCTCTAAGTAATAGATTGTGATATAAGACTACCTTCAGTCTGATGATTTTGAACTATGATAGTGTCGTAAATTTTGAACCCTTTTGAATGTTTCAAATATGAATACACGAATTTGGATTTTTTTGGGAAGCTATCTAGTACAAAACCCTGCAGCTAACAACAGTATTTGTTAGCCTTGATGCACCTCGATCTGAACCCCAGCTAGTAGGGGTGGTGCTAGCCCCGTGTGTAGGCCAACACACGTGGATCTGTTATGATTATTGTGAGTTGTATGCTCTGCGTCTGTAGTTACTTACCCTCACGAGCTATGTGCTTTGCGTCTGTTCTATTTTGGTTTTAACTAGGTGCTTCCTATTCTAATTTGCTAAATGACCTCATTGAAATATTTATTTTAACCTTGACATAAACGTGGAATTATTTGCATGTTGGCATTGTTATTTTATATTATTTTGTTTTTATTATTATTGAATATAATACAAATTCTTGAATGTTTATTAACTCTTAATATGAACAATGTTTTTTTTTCAAAGAACTTTGTACCCACTTGTCTTTTTAGTTATTGGGCTTTATCTTCTACTCACTGAGTACAGCGACTCATCCTATTAATTAATTTTGCAGATAGCGAAAGTTGTGTCCAATGGTCCTCCGATGTAGTTTGATAGAGTTAATAGTGAAGAGCTTGTGGTTAGTTTGTTTTGTATTAATGGACTGTTATTTTTGTGTATGTATATTTGTACTTTAGAGTTCGCTCCACAGACTACAAGCAAGATCCTGGCTTTATCATTTATGCTTTAGTGGGTTGATGGAGAGAGCAGAGTTTTTTTTTTTTTTTGTCTAATTGTGAAATTGTGATTATAATATGGGTAAAGCAAACTTATGGAGAAAAAAAAATTTGATCATGTGTCATTATTAAGCAAGTATTTGTGTGTCTGTCAGGCTTACAGGTGTGAGGTCTACTCGTATTTCGTGCCGATCTATCCCTTGTTTCGGGGTGTGACAAAAAGGCATTAGAAAATTTTCTTTTCACAAAATGATCGGGAATGACCTGATAGGTGGTGTCGAATTTGTCGTACATGAAGTGGGAGATGATGCTGGTTTTGCCCACCGATTGATCGCCCAAGAAGACGAGGTTGTATTTGGCGAGAGGCGACACCGTCGCCATTTTTGGAGATTGATATGCAAATAAGGCTCAGACCTGAATCTCCCAAATTCTCACAATTATTGAGAGCGAGAATTAAGGGAGAATCACGAAAACGACAACTAAAGCCGATTCTCTGCCCTTCCCTTCCCCGTGCTCTTCCTGGAAGGTCGCCCATCTATTAATTATTTTTTTTTAATTTTAAAATTTTTTATTGTAAAAAAATAAAATAAAAATAATTTTTTAATTGTAATTTTTTAAAAAAATAATAATTTAAATTAAAATATAAAAATTTAAAATTTAAAATTTAAGCCATTTGACTCATATTTAAACAATTTGGATCACTTCTCCAAAATGTGGAGGGAAGTGCAGAGAATCAGACCTATCAAAGGCAATTTCGAGTGCAACACATTTTACTTATGGGAGGGGACATCGTAAGGCTGTACATGGGCAGAACTGGGTCGGATCAGGCTGAATATTTAGTAGACTTGATACTCTGCCCGATTAAGACATTAAACTTATTTTTATGTTCATAACCCGGCCCTAACAAGCCTGATTTTATGTTGAGTTAGGGCGGGTTAAGGTAATCAAGACTTTTTTTTATTTTTTAATAAATTGATACTTATAATATAAAAATATCTTTTTACAAACTTACAGATATATATTTTAAAACAATAGACCTTCAGAACTCTTATATTTTTGTTAGTAATAAAAAAATAGTATAGTATTATCAAACAAAATATGAGCTATACTAGCATAATTAGCTTTAAGTAAATATGTATATTTTCATTATTCAACAAAAGAAATGTCAGGAAGCATATACATTAATTATGAAAATAATTAAGAAATAGGGAAGGTTTGTGTAGGTAATAAAAACTACAATATGTAAAGAGAATTGATGAAATAAGAATTATATATATATATATATATATATATATAATATAGCTAAGATGTTAATAATGAAAAAAAAAACTATTAAGGTAGATTAGACAAAACATGCCTTCGTCCGTGGCCTGACTCAACTTGATATAGTTTTGTTTAAAATTTTGCCTATTTGTATTTTTAGCCCATCCCTACCCACACCAATTGGACCGGATTAGAGAGGGTCCTTAAGACGTATTGGGCCAATGAATACCTCTAAAAAACCGCCAACCACGAACGTCAATAGCCAAACCTTTAAACTTTACATTGGCCTAAAATTTGATCTTTCTTGTTGATCGATTCAATCCCATCTTTTTTCTTATTGACACTCTCGTACTCTGTTTGGCCAAAGTCAAAATGGCATTTTGATTTCATTTTGAGATAAATATATTATATCACCCTTTGAGTTTATAAAAAATTTAATTTAATTTTCCTAGTTCAAAAATATTTTATAGTTAAAAATAATTTTATTTTGTATTTTTTATCCAAAATTTAATATCAAATTTAACATTTTATTAATTTAGACACCAAATCTAAATGCAAATTAATAATGTCAAATAAAAAAATAATATTTAAGCCAAAAAATTATTAAATTTAGGAGTAAATTATAATAACTTTCCTTTAGGTTTGGTAAAAGTACACCTAATACCTCTCTTGTATGAAAAATTACACCTAGAGTCCTTTTAATTCATTTTTTGAGTTAATTCTTTTACACAATATGTATTTCCTCCAAAAATAAAATTATTTGACTATATTTACTATCAAATTAAAAATAAAATCACAATATTATGTTGTACAAAAAGCTAATTTTTTTATAAGGAATAAACTTTTATAAAAAACTTTATGTGGTATATATCAATATGTTATAGAACTCAAGTATAATTTTTGAAACAAGAGAAACATCAAATATAATTTAACCAACCATATGAAAAAATTAATGTAACTTACTCTAAATTTAATATTTACATTTATTATGAATTATGTCATAATAGGGGAAAATTGAATCATTTTGAAAATATAAGAGAATCACATCTATTTTTAAACTAGTTAGGAACCTAGACTTTGCACAGGATATTTAATTTGTTTCTTAAACTGAAATGTGAATTAGGAAAAAAAAAGTCATAGATACATTCATGAAGTGTTTAATATGTTAAATATTTTTACATGTCCAAGTGTAAAAGCTGCAGAACCTAGTTTAGGGAATCAGATCCTCTGAATGATGAAGTGCCTCTGAAGTCTCAGATCAACGGCTCTAGATTTGCCATGTGGATGGACTAGATGAGTCAATACAAATGCTGCGTTTAGAGGAGAATACCCTAACAGAACAGCTTCCAATGGCTTCTTCGATCTCTCACTCTCTTTCATGTCTAGCTAGCAATGGCTTTCTCTTCTCTTCCAATGGCTTATTCTTCTATCATTATGTAGATCATCATGGAAGTTGAGCGCAAGATCCATTGTAATATGCTTCCTTCTCTCTCGATAATGCACCCCTATTTGTTCTTTTTTTGCAATCTCCTTCCCATCTTCCTAGCCATCTTCTCATGTTCTCATGTTTGCTTAAAATGTTGAGCCTATTTGGATTGGTAAACTATTTGGTAACTAATGAACTCTATAACCAATAAACATTCTGATCCTGAAGTAGACTCAAACGTTTATACTGATATATCTAAATTGCATAGTATAAACCAAAGATGATTTTCAATGGGTTTTTTCAATTTGAAACTATTGCATGCTACTATAGTAGTAAGCGATGGCTATGGTTTTATGATTTTATCCTTGATGCTACAACAATTCAATGAGTTCTCTAAGTAGTGTTGGTTATGGTTTTATCCTTGATTGGTTTTCCCTTTTTCAATTCTTTCTATAGATTATTATTATGACTGCCTAGTAATTTGTGAATCCTATAATGGTATACTCCTAATGTTCTTAGGACTATGATATGTACGAATTTCTATAACTAAAACTCATATATGGGATATGGTTATAGAAAATCTAAATTGAAATTAATTGTTCATATTTTAACAACTATGATATGAATTTTTTAAAAAATATTGGGGTTACATGTATGATATTTTAACAATATGATTGGCTTTTGAACCAATTCCAAATACAAGGAGCATGTTAGGATGGAGAATTTGATTGAATTAAGAATGAAAATGCCAAAATAAGCTCTAGTTAAAGTATGCTTTGATAGCCAAATTTGGGGCATAAATTATTCAGCCTTGAAAGCTAAAAGCCATAAAGAAGCCATAAGCTCAAATCCACTGGGGAAGAGTCGCAAACATATCATTTGGATCTACTCTGGTTCTGGTCTTTTGTTCTGGGTTTAGCTCGTTTGACCATGGCTGGTTATGTGAAATTGACTTGAAACTAGCATTCTCAATTGTCTTACTATCTAGACATACCTAGATGCAAGTAGTGCTTGATAACCCAGAAAGTTTCAAACTTCCCTAAGAAAACCACGAGAATCTCACTACTTTCAAGTACTAAAATGAGTAGTGATTTAACTGAGGAATGGATTGAGGGAAATAGTTCTGTTAACTTTTTGAAATGGATCGTTTTGATTATGAAGGCGACGTGGCTCCTTCCTTAGCGTTGAAGTGATGAACGGTGCTGATTGGCTCACTTTAGACAAACTTTAGAGGCACTTAATTCAGGGGATCTGTTTCCCCTAGTTTAGTAGACATTGCAAAATTAATATTGAGTATGAAATTAATATTTTTTTTGTGTAGGATAAGAAACCTATATATGTCATATACTTTTTAAAATTGTTAGCCATTTTAAATTAGAATATATGATTGGGTGAATAATTAAGAAGATAAGTTACCTAAACTTGTTAGCTATTTTAAATTGGAATATATGATTAAGTAAATTATTAGGCTAGAATTCACTTTGATATATATACTCTTCATTACTGGCAAGACTAATCTGCGCTTAACTGCTTATCTTTCCGTATAAGATTTACATACTTGCTATGTATTCTTGATAGTCCTTTGAGAAAAGGTAGTTGTGAACTTGATGAGTTAGGCCTGCAAATAATGTAATAAAATGAAAATAAATAAAACATATATGTGCTAAGAATGCCGAAAAGAAAAAAGGTGTAAACGTAGTAACACATACTAAGTTGCTTTATTAACAAATAGCATGTTTCTAGGCACATGCATGCCTTTATTTTGAAGGCACCCTCATATTTTAATATCTGAAAAATCTGAGTTCAACAAAAAACAAAATAAAAATCATCAGTTGCTGGTGTTTAGCTTATCACATGAACAAAATAACAATAGAATGGAGAAGCTTATCACATGAACGAAATAACAATAGAATGGAGAAAGCAAGATTAAGAATAATAACCATTAACAATAATAGAATGGAGCAGAGAAAAGAGGACTTTTGTTCAAGACTCAACAACCAAAAAGAAAATAACAGCACAATTTATGAAGCCATGCCCCTACAATGCATAGCCGAGTTGAACAAAGTGATTTTCCCCATTCCTGCTGCGAGACTTCAATATGTTTGAGTTTAACAACATATTTCAAGAGTCCTGCACGAAACAGAGCCTTTAAAAACTACATTATATATATACAACATTGAAATTTTAAAATGAATTAGAAAGGAAGAATTTCATTCACCTCTCATAATCAGCTTATGTCACATTATAAGCTGCATTTGCCATAACGTGAAGATGAGGACCATTCAAACATTCCTGTTTATAAGCTATGACATAATCATTTCTATAAATCTAGACATCTTTGAAAGGGTTGAATGCTATAAGCTGTGACATAATCAAATACCTGTGCAATAACCAACAGAGATGTTGAGCTGACCTCAAGCAAAATTTATTTATTTCTCAATAAAATGATTTGTAATAACTCATAAGAAAAGGTCAAGTAGGATTTTTTTTCTTTTAAAATTTATTTATCTATAGATCAACTATTCTACAATTATTCCATATCATTTGAATAAAGGTAATATCAAAGCTCATAATGTAAGTCACATATCTTAGTTACGTAAAGAAATGCTCATGCAAACTTAAACCCATTTTTATCTATTGCTTTTTCTAGGCAATAACACCACATCACATCCTCAACCTCATTTCTCCAAACCAAAAAAAAAATAGGGAAAATAACCTATATTTTGTCTTCTAACAATTTTATCTAAAGTAAATTTCATACTTCATGAACATAAAGACAAAACTTAAGCAAATCTATTACATATACATATTGAATGCTATTATGGATCTGCTAAACAATCCCATATACATGCTGAAAACTGCAATAAATCAACCTAGCATATAAAAATAAGTAAATACAATTATAAAATTTGCAAAGGATTTACTAACATAATAAAATGACATAGGGAGTAGGAAAAAAAAACCACAATCATATACAAATATTCTTTTAAAAAAAAAGAAGAACATAGAAACTTGAATTTGTTGTGGTATTATCTAGAAACTACATTGATTATGATCATGATCCCATTCCGTATGATATAAATAATTGTCTCAAGTTCTACATGTGGTGTCAATCTCCACTGAAGGTGATTAAACCCCCTTATCTTACTTTTCCTTGTAAATTTTGTATTCATTTATTTTCTTTGTTTTCCTTGAGTTTATATTGTTATTAAACACATTAAAAAATATATATATATCCATATGGAAGGAGTTTGACATATAAAGTATGGACATGCCAGATCCTCAGTGGAGCATCTTTTTTAATGCATTTGATGTGAAAAGTTGCAAGGTTGAAACAGAAAAGCATGGTATATTACTGAAAAGTTGCTTGTGACGACAGAAAATTAACCATATGACCTACCAATATTATCCCTTCAGCTTAAATAGACAATGAAAATAAAAGAAAGCAATCGTGACTAATTCCAATACCTAACTCTCAAGTGATAATAGTTTACTACAATCTCTTTTATCTTGTCATAGTTATAGCTTGCAATCATGACCAATTCCATCATTTTTGCATATAATTTAGAGTTAGAAACTATAAATAGTTTTTGCAAACAAAATTTCTATTCTAATAGGTACTACTAAAAAATCATTGTTGAATGGGAAAATGATCGGTGCCTATATCTTAGCCAAAGAACAAAATTTATATTTTAACAGCACATCATATATTTCTTTAAGTCTCTATGATACATCATAGAGGGTATATTGAGAGGTTGTATTGCACAACTTCCAAAATAAACTAAGTTGAATTAAAATTTACAATTAGTGGCAAAACTTAGATTATCTCCTTTGGAAGTGAAGTTTAATGTTTAATTGGGTTTTCCAAATATAAATGGATCCTAAAACTAACCTAATCAAGGGGGTTTGATTGATTTAAACTAACATGAAACTAAATGTCACACCCCAAATTTTAAGTACACGTGCGCGGAAGCAGAATTATAGAGAAACTACTTATAGCATTAATTTGAATCATATGAAACATGCAAGCTTTTCTTTGAAGGGCATTTGTAGAAATTTCGGCAGAGTCTCCTCTATAACGTAGACCTCCCGAAATTTCTACAAACGCTCAGCCAGTACAATAAATCCCAACAGGGGTACAATCAGACCAAAAGAAAATATCTGGGGTGTGGGGATGCCCTAACTACGATTCAGTGGAGCAAATTTACAAGGTTTTACAAAGTGTCAAACAAAATATAGATACAATCACAAAACACCCACAGGAGCTCCGCAGGCTCGCCAAAGAACGTCTCCCGAGGTCAGCTACTAGAAGGCGGCTGGGGGCAGACTAGAGTCCCTACCGCTCTCTGAAAAATATATACATACAAAAAAATGAGTCGAATACTCAGTGAATAAGTACACCGACCCTTTTGAAAATAATCATAGATCAAATAGGTTTACATATATATATATATCCAGATACAGACCATATGAAACAGATTTTAAACAACTCTTTTCTCAAAATACACCGAACGCATCTAAACAGAACCAATTGGAACACAGACGCAGAGCACATAGCTCGCGGGGAAAATCACTACAGACGCAAAGCTTTCAGCTTGCGAAAATACAATAACTCCGCGTGTGGTGGCCTACACACGGGGCTAGCACCACCCCTGCTAGCTGAGGTTCAGATCATGGTGCACCAGGGCTAACATCTACTGCTGTTAGCTACAGGGTTCTGAGCAGATAACTCCATAAAATTATCAAATAGCGTTTCAGACAAAGCATGTTCAGATCAGTTTCACAGTAGGATTTCCAATTAACTCAATATCCGTAAACTTGCAAAATTCCCGATTGAAATCAAATTTTGGTAAATATGCTTATGAATACATTTTTGAAATATACATTTCCATAAATAGAGAATCAAATTCTTAAAACACTGCAAGGAAACTTAAGAACAGAAATAAGGATTTCCTGAATCTTTGGTCCGCGTTACTTACTCACCTTCCGAGATACCACAGAAATTCCCCGACCCGTTCCTCGGCTATATCTCAGTCTCAGAATCTCCTACAATACCCGTTCACCAGAGTTTAGACAATGAATCACCCCAATTAGTGTCATATAGGACTCGGACTTATCAAATTAAAATTTAATCCTCAACTAATTTTACGCCTTCCAACTCGTACGGTAAATTCCATATACATATTTGGTGCTTCCTTTTCCCTGACTCCACTTAGGAGTTAAATCAAGAAATTTATTACAGGATTTTTGGGGGGATTAATGTATAGGAAAATGGGTGTATGGTTTAGCATAATTGAAATCAGAATATTTATTCAACCAAATCCTTTTGCCACACTTTTTTTTTTTTTGTACAAGATTCCCCTTAGCTGGCAATACAGAACGTGCTCAGAAATAAATAAATAAAAAAAAACAAGGAGCAGAGACGTTGAAGAATAAATCCAGCAGAAGAAATACGTACAGCAGAATGGCTAGCTTGGGAAGAGGAGTTTCTGGCTTGATTTTTTTTTCCAGCAAACCAGCACTGAAGTCTAGCAACCAAAGGAGAGGATTTCTGCAGCTGAAATCAACCCAAAACTAGAACAAATCAGCGCTATACAGGGGCTGTAAGAAGGCGCAGAATAGAGGAGAAGAAATAGAAATTTTCTGGCTTGCTCTCACCCAAAAACAGCAGCAAAACTGAATCAAATTCAAGGAGAACTTGCAGCTGGAATTCAACCTCAAACTAGCGCTGAAACAGGGAAGAAGAAGGAAATTTTCGATCAGCTCCAGACTTCATCCAACAAGAGGAAATATGCGACTGAAAAGAAGCTATTCTACCATATGGGTAACCGAAGCAGCTCGCACAGCATGAAGAACGGAAGAAGCAACTCACAGTGATAGAAAAGACGCTGAACAGGGCAGCACAGCGCTGAACAGAGGAGCAAAAATTTGCAGTTTTCACTCAACACCCAGTTCGTCCAGCAGAGAGCTTTCCATGCGTCTGAGTGGAGCAACTATTCTGGAGCAAGTTTACAGCATGAAGGAGCAGCCACAGCAGCGTCCAGCATCAGAGAAGCCAGCGTGTAGCGAAACAGGGGAGGAAAATGGCGGTTCTGTGCCTGCTGTGCTGGAGGATAAATACTGCAGCAAACTGGATGGGAAATGACCGAACAAACCCAGCTGAAGGTGATGCAAATGAAGGGTATAGATGTAAGTTGCAAAAGGGCAGAATTGTGCTTTGAAAAGTCAACTCCTTCATGCATCACGTAGCTTCCTTTTTCTGCATGTAGCACGTCGTTTTTTTTTCTTCCTCCTGCAGCAAGAGTTCACGTCGGGTTATCACACTAAATTCCTAATTACTACCTAAATACATGAACTAAGAGGTGATTTATGGACTTGTGACTAGCTTTAGATTCGTTCTTTGATATCTACTATCCTTATCCTAATTTAATTGTAAATGATTTGGTCTAAGAGTCTCTAATTATGCTCATGGCAAAATATCTTGAGTTATCACGCAAAAATCAAGAAATTAACAAATTAATATTGAATTGAAACCTCAATCCCACATCAAATCATCAATTCTTGTCATTAGGATCAATGAATACTAAATTTGATTGATTAATTGATCAATTAGCCTTTGAATTATCACCCTAAGATGTTCAATTAACCAATTAAACCCTAAGGAATCCTCAAATCAAATAATTACTCACTCAATTTCATTTATGCGTTTCATCAAATACCTTGACTGTATATATAAGAAATTGGAAGAGAATGAAAATCTAGCACTTAATTCAATCAATTAAATATTCAAATGGTTTCCTAATTAGTATCTAACCAGCTACTAATTATACACTACATTAATCTCAATCCAATACATCTCAACCAAGCATATACAAGAAAATAGAAAAGTGTGGAAAGAGATAAGAATCTTAGCCAAAAATCCCTTTATAATCCATGGATTCAAGCTTCTCCGAGAGCCTTCCTCCTAGCTAGCCACAAAACGGAGAATTAATGCTTCATTGGAGATGGAAGTTGATGGAGGAAATGGAATGGGGATGGAGGAGCTACAGCATGGAGAGTGGAAGATGGAGTGGTGAATGTGCGTATTCTCGATGGGTAGCGTGGATTGATCCTTTATTAACATGCTGCCCGAGTTTATTATAATGTGTTACTCTCATGTGCTCCTTACATGCCTCACTTAATCAATTGTTTCACGTGTTTTGCTCTCCTGGAGGCTTCCTTGTCCAGGCCATGCCATTCACGTGCATCATTTGCTCGTTGCTTCAGCTCCTTCCAGCCCCACGTGAGTTTCTTCTCCTGCTTTGGACCTCACGTGCTCTGCCCTCATGCATCTTTCCCAAAATACCCGAGACTACTGCTTCATGCTTATGTGCTGTGCTTTCTTCTTCTCCAGCTCATGCTTCCTTCACTCGCGTTTTCTCCATCGTACAGCTGCTTCTTCATTTTGTGGCTTCATGCACATATACCCATCTCAGCTCCTTCACTTACCATGTTTGTTTTCATCCTCTTCATCTCATTCCACGTAAAACTCGGGACTGCCTTCTCCCTTTTCTAACGCCTAGCTTTCTTCCTTTCCAACCAAACACATAAGTCTTTGTTCTGCTTTTCTCTCAGATTGTGTGCAAGTTCACATTCTGCTTCATTCCTCTCCAACACTACCTTGAACCCGAGCCCTGTAGTTGCTGCATTGTTTTGGAGCTTCTTTTTGTGTGTCACGAGCTCAGCCCGTGGTTTTTTTCAGCTTGTTGCTTCATGTGTCTTCCAACCCTACACGAGCTTCTTCTCCTCTTCCATGCACATAAAACCCGAGCCTCCTCTCAAGCTTCTCTAGCTGCTGTTCTACTCACGTTCTGCATGTAGCTTCATCCTCTCGATGCTCGTGGCATGGGTGCTAAATATTTGTTACTGTGACGCGCAAGAAGCCCAGCCGGTAGCTCCTTCTGATCTGCCTTATGTGTTGATGCTTCCACGGCTATGCATTAACTTTGTGACTTGGTGCATTGTGTTGTGCAGTGAAATGTGACTTATGAAGTGAGCTGAGGCTGGAGCGACATGTTAGTGTGTTGCTGTGCAAGTAAGTTGGAGCAGTGAGTGCTGGACGCTATGTGGAGAGATTGGAGTGTTGTGCTAGTGAAGGAGTGTGGGTGTGCTTAAATTAGTCTGGTATGTGCTTATGTTTGTAATGTGGCCACATGGATAGCTCGTGTGTGTGTTTGACTCCCAGCTCATCCATCTCATTCAAGCCATCAACCCATATCCATTTCTTCCACAATTGCTCTCCTAATCAATGTCTAACCAACTATAAATCATAAATTGCATCAATTTCAATCAATTATAGGCTTAACCAAGAAAGTGTGAGAATAAAAATTGATGTAGAAAGAAAGAAAATAAAATAGGAAATTCTTAGTCCAAAATTCCTTGATTTACTCCATGGCTTCAAGCTTCTCTAAGATCTTCTTCTAAGCTAGCCACAAGGGAGAGAATTAATGCTTCATGATGTGGAAGGCGATGGAGAAGTGGAATGGAGATGGATGAGAGCTCGCGGCTGTGGGATGGAGATAAAATGGAGTGTTAAAACGTAAAAATAAGATGATGTGTGGCTGCTCCTTAATAGCGGTCTGCACGAGCTAATTTCCCCTCCCTTTCACGTGCTTCTCACATGGATTTTTAATGATCAGATATGTTGCTCTCCAAATCAAAGCCTTGCATTAAAACTCACGTGCTCTTTCACGTGTGTATAAGTGTGTGGGCCCCATTGTGATGGTGATGCATTGCTACTGTATTACACAGCTTCTTCGCCTCTAACCTGTAGCGAAATTCCAGCCTCTTCTCTTCCCTTGTGAGCTTCCTCTCAAGCTCGAAACTCTTTCTTCAAGTTTCCCCCATGCTCCTCACTTGCTTCTTCATTTAACTTTTAATAATCACGTGTTCATTTTCTGCAGCTACCCATGTTTGGTTTCACGTGCTTCTTCATGTGAATCTTCCATGTGTTCTCCTTCTCCACGCTCTATCCAGCCCGTAGTAGTCATGTCAGCCCAAGCTCCTTTCCACATAAAACCCAAGTCTCACTTCCACGTTCTCCAGCTGCTTCCTTTATTATTATCAGCTCTTTCACGTCAAAACCGTAGCTTCTTCTTCATACTTCACACCACTTCTCAAGCTTCCTCATTAGGTGTTCTTTCCAGCTTCTTCTTCCCAAGACATTTTGCCTCATGCTCTGTTTCACGTTCTGTGCGTTGCTTGCTTGCTCAGCCTCCAGCTCGCTCAACTCGTGCTGCTGTTCTGGCCTCCAAACCGTGAGTGTGTTCGTGCAGTGCAGTGGCTGTGTGTGTTGAGGTACAAGTGAGGAAAAGGGCCTGTGATGAAAAGGGTGGATTATCGTGGAGTGAGCTGCAGCATGCTTGGACCCGTGAGTATGGAGTGCTTGGAGCTAGCTCGTGACTTTGTGCGATTGTTTATTCAACGTGGAAGGGAGACGTGATGGATCTGCTTCTTGTTCTTTTCATGAACCCGAGAGTACTATCCCCTCTCCCGTGGCTTCATTTCTCCTGCTTCAGCTCTTCCTTCATGTGACCATTCACGTGCAACCTTGTGTGTAATTTGTGGCTTCTGTTCCTTCTCAAACACGAGAGACTCTCCTTCATACAAACTCATAGCTTCATTTCATGCGCTTCTCTGCTCTTCTCTGGATGATGGACTATTTGTGGATGCTTGCCCGAGCTTCTAATTACCTTCCCACGTGCTTCTTAAATGTCTTTTAATCATCATGTGTCCTGCTGTAACTCCTAAAACCAGTGGCAACGTGCATGCATTGTGCATGTGTATTAGGGAACTGAGCTGGAGATGCAAGATGCTGTGTGCTTCCTTTCTCCACTTTAAAATCATGCCTATTCCACGTGAGGATGAAGCTTTTTTTTGTTGCCACCACGTGATGCCTTCTTCCTTGCAAATTTCCCTAAGTAAAAAGAAATAAAAATAAAAATCAAAGCCCAAAAAAATAAAATAAAATAAAATCATCATCTAAGAAAATGAAATAAAATAAAGTAAAATCATTAAAAATCCTAATTTATTCAACAAAATTTCAAAATATGAGAATTTATTTTCTAAACTAAATAACATCTACTAAAGCTCAATGTGCATCAATTCTTGAATAAAAAGTTTAAAATTAGTGGTTAAAAATATAAAAATATTTGTACTATCACTCCAAATAGTGAAGGGTTATGATTCCATTTAGATAATTGTTGATAGGCTTACTAAATTAGTACATGTTCTTCCTGTAAAGACAACTTATGGTGTCATAAGATATGTGCAACTCTATTTGAATGAGATACTAAAACTTCATGGTGTTCCAATGTCTGTCATCTTTAATTAGAGATTGCAATTTACTTATAGATTCTAGAAAACCTTTTAGGAGGCCATGGGTACTCAATTGGATTTTAGCATTGGCTTTCATCCTCAGACTAATGGGCAATCAAAAAGGATCATACAAACAATAAAAGATATATTAAGGTCGTGTGTTTTGGATTTTGGTGGTAGTTAGGATAATTATTTACGATTAGTAGAATTTGCTTGTAATAACAATTATCAGGCTAATATTCAGATAGCACCTTTTAAGGCACTATATGGAAGATGGTGTAGGTCTCCTATTAGATGGTTTGAAATTAGAGAAACTAAGCTACTAGGGCCTGACTTAGTGCAAGATGCTTTGGAAAAAGTAAAAATGATTAGTGAGAGATTGGTGGCAGCTCAGAGCAGACAAAAAGTGCATGTAGACCTTCAATGTTGTGACTTGGAGTTTATGATTAGTGATTATATGTTTCTCAGAGTGTCTCCCATGAAGGACATAATGAGAATTGAGAGGGAAGGGAAGTTGGCCCCAAGATA
Source organism: Erythrophleum ivorense (assembly GCA_026724425.1). NCBI lineage: Eukaryota > Viridiplantae > Streptophyta > Magnoliopsida > Fabales > Fabaceae > Erythrophleum > Erythrophleum ivorense. The sequence continues at coordinate 47,074,265 of JAIUCV010000008.1, read as the reverse complement.
CATTAGTCTATTTAAGGATTAAAGACAGTAAGGCCAGTGGCTTACCATTTGGCATTGTGTAATGTCCAGATTTCTTAAAAACATCATAAATGAGCCAGATATAAAAAGAAGTCCTCTAAATAGAAAGATTTGACGCCAAAGAAAATTAAGACAATAATCTAAAAAATTGAAAATGACGATATAAAGTTTAAGATGCCCAAAAATCAAAGTCAATGTAGCAAAATAAAATTGACGAAAATATAATGATATTTTTGTAATTTTGGGCACTTTTTAAAAAACACAAAGGAGGGGTCTTTAAATGAAAAAAATAAGTTTCTCGAGATTCTTAAGGGCTTAAAAATCATAGAAACCCTTGGAATGGTTCAAACCCCTCCAATTTACATTTTAGAGTATCAATTGATCCAAATTTTGATCGGTTCATTCAGGAAGGTTTTAAATTCAAATTGAGTGAAACTAAAGGCATTTTATAAGTTATAGGATCTAAATTTTATGATAGAAAAGAAGGTTCCCAAAAAAGAGTTGAAATGAACATAAATAGCAAGAGCCAAGAAAAGGGGATAAAAAGGGGAATTTTAAAAAGAATTTTAAGAAGCTTCCTTCTTATATGTGTCATCCCATTTCTTCTCCTCACTTAACCAACTTAAGCTCTATCTCAAACCAGAAGAGAGATCTGCTAAGGGAGACACATAAGGAGGGAGCAAAGAAGGGAGAAAAGACTTAGCAAAAAGGTGAGAAAACTATGAATTTTCATGCTCCTTCCTTCACTAATTTTGTTCTCCTCTTTCGTCTTATGGTTTTAATGACTCAATTAGGACTGGTTTGTGACTAGTTCAAAGGGAGAAAATTAGAATTTGAGGAGAATTTAGAAGCATAGAGAAGCTCCTTGAAAAAGCTTTGAAACAAGGTAAAAACCATGGCTTATCTTGAATTTATTTGTTTGCTTCTTTCCCATGTATGTTGGGCCAGCACTATGCCCAATCAAAAGAGAATGATTTTTGGTCTTAGCAAAGAAGAAACATAGGTTTTAGAGTATGAGAAACAAGAATATGCAATGAAATTCAAAAGAGAAGCATTAGAATTTAAGTTGTCAAAGTTACGGATTTTGTTGCACCTTGATATGTATGAGACTTTCTAATGATACTTTAGGTTGTCTGAGAGTGTGAACGAGTTCTCAAGATATCTAGGAAGTCTCACAAGTGCCAACTCCCTAAAAAAAATTAAGCAAAGTCCATGGGTGCTCCTTGTTGTGCATGTCTAGGCCAAATCAAAACTGAGCACCTAGGGAGAGTTTTAATTCATTCTAAGGCTAGAAAGGGATTAAACATTATTAGTGAATATCAAAAGAAGCATTGGAATGAATTTAGGAAGCATGGTTTATAAGATGGAGGTGTAAGCTCCATTTTAAGACATAAAGAAACAACTTGTATCTAGACTCCTTGAATTGAAATTATGATGGCTTTAAGGAGTCTAAAAGAAGTCAAGAGACTTAGATTGAATGAAAAATGAGAGCCAAGATCACAAATCCTAAGGGTTGCTTCATTGTATCTTGTATGTAAACATAAATGAGTCATATGAGAAAGTAGGCATGCATAGAGTTTGTATAAAGTTAAAGCTTGCTTCAATGATATAATTATGTCTTCTTTTATGTGTTTAAGCTAAGAGAATCAGGCCCACCTAGTTGTATATGTTTGGCTAAAAACGAGAAGAAGAATTAAAGAGAAAAGCTTGTTTTCTTGCTTCAAGATAGTTTTCTAATGTTTCTCATATGCATTGCTTAGATGTTTACTTGTCATTAAATGCTTAGTGGTATGTTTAAACTATAAAATATGTTTCTAGCCATTGAGTTCATGTATGATGCCATTATGTTTCTCGAAATATGTTTATAAATGCAAAATAGCTTGAATGAGTATGGTTATGCCAAAAATTCCTTAATATAAGTGCTAATGAGCCAAAAATTCTTAAAAATAGGTGAGACAGAGCCAAAAATCTTAAGAAGAGTGAGGCTAAGTCAAAATTCCTTTGAAAGTGGATAAGACAAATCTAAAAATTCCAAAGAAATTGGGTGAGGCTAGACTAATGCCCTTTACAGCCTATGTTTGACATGCATGAATTCATATGATAAGAAAAATGAGTTATGTATGTTTATTTGTAGCTTAAATGCCATGCATTTTGACATAAAATTACATCCATTATATATGTTTGAAAGGGTAAAGAGCTACTGAGATTCTTTGAATCTCACTTTTTCCCCACAAATGTCTAACCATATCTAGATGAGCCAAATTGATCAAGAAATGGAGGCTAACCATCTTGAAACATGGGACTTTGACAAAGGAATAGATATTTATTCATTTCAATGGCATATTGATATCAAAATATGTAACCATATGATGTATATATGATGTAGACCCTTAATCATATTCAAATGTATGTAGATATAATGTATGTACACATTTTGGAACTAAGTGAATGAATATGTAAGCTTTTGCCATCCATATGCTATTATGGTTATGTGTATAATTGCAAGTGGCAAAGTGAGAATGAGCTCCATGATGATTTGAACCATTTGCCATGCTCATATATGCTGCAATTGTGCTTTTAGACTTGCCCAAGTGGCTATGGAACCATAGGAAGGTCATTTGGTACCTTGTTATCCCATTATGGACTTCAAATTTGACCATTTCTTGAGCTAAATCAAAGTTTGACTAAATGGATGAGTTTTTGCAAGAAATTTGGCTAGCAAATAGGTCTTATTTGGGGCTTTTCATGAAGCCAAAGATTACCTAAATTGGAGTTTTAAAGAATTTACTATGATTTTTCAAAGTTAGCCAAAGTATGCAGAAACTGTCAAAGGTACAGTTCATATGCCTAATTTGTATTTTTGTGTCACTCATAGGTCAAATGGAGTCCAATACTTATGAATTTTTGTAGGCATAAACTATACACCATAAGCTTTCTATACCAATGAGAGAACCTCATTTGGAGCTTTGTAGGGGGAGAAACAAATTTTTTAAGTTCTAGGATCTGATACTATCTAAAAGCATGACCTGATGTATTATTCTATTTTTTTCATGGGTTAACTGTTACTTTCTTGGTCTAGAATTATTTTTATTCATTAAGCATCCAGAGCTTTCCAGAAAGTTATTATATGCATGATTTTGATTTTTTTAGAATTAGTTATGAATTTCCAAAATTCATATAAGAAATCTGAAACACCAACCTAAGAGCAAAAATCTGATGTTTAGATGTATGGTTCCAAACCCATGCTTTGTGAGATAAAATATGATGTTTTTGATATCGATGGATATGTTATGGATATAAAATGAAATTGATGAGCCCACATAGTCCTTAAAGTCAAGAATGAATTAATTGGGTTCTCTGTGATGTAAAATTTTGTTGTTTAATGTGCTATGTTCACATAAATGTCTAAGAATAAGCCGTGTGAGATGGTATAAAGGTTAGGGAGCTAAGGTATTACACTTTGCCACCTAAGTTGGCTAATGTCCACTTGGTACTTTATGTTTTGATGTTGAAAAATTATATACCCAATCCCTCTTATGTATTACATATGAAGAAACACTAATGGAAGTCCTGGACAGATAGATTAAAAAGCTACGTTCAAAGGAAACTGCATCTATGGAAGTCCTTTGGTGCCACCATTTACAAGTAGAGGCTACATGGGAAATAGAAAGTAAAATACATGCAAAATACCCCCACTTGTTCAAGAATTAAACTTGGTTCATATTTAAATTCGAGGACTGAATTTTTGTTAGAGGGAGAATGTAACAACCTAAACCCATATGTAAAATTAAAAGTTAAATTGATATACTAAGAGTGAAGTCTAGGTCTAGTGGTAGCCAAGTAAAACTTCATATGATGTGCCCTATGTTCAAATCTAGTAGCCTTTTGCACGAGTTTTTTTTTCCTTTTTTGTTGCTTCTTTGTTATATCTAAAATGCCTTCCAATAGTTCAATAACAGAGTTGTTTTTTTTTTTTTGTCATTCCCTCTCACCATGTTTTTTTTTCAATTGCATATTCTTCATTCTAAAGTCATCTTACCAATTAGAAGTTAGGGGAAAAGGATGTCTAAATCATCGACTTCATCTCCATTCTTTTTTGCTATAGCTTGGTCTTGTTTCTGCTAGTACTTTTTGGGTGTTATTGTCTTGCTTTAGCTATGAATGGTTGTTGAATCATGGCAACCATACCCTTCATACAAAAGCACTTATTTTCAAATTGAAGCTCAGTTTTTGTTTGCTTAAAAAAAAAGTCAGAATCACTATATTTTTCCTCATTGTTATGTGCATTATGTTTCCATTTTCCATTCACTTTGTGATTGTTCAATACATTCCCTCTTCTTTGGCATGGTTTTCTAAGTTATAGCTCCTTGTTGATTGGTTAGGTGTTCTTAATATTGTACAAGTTCTTCTATTCTTGGTACATTATTACTTCCCCTTTTGGCTCAAAATTTTGCCCTGTGCATTTTCCTCTCTGATTCTCAGCCAAACAAAACTAAAATGGGAGTGTGGTAGCTCTTAGGTGTGAGTCACAACTAGATTGGTAAAAAGGCTGAGAGGGAGTAAAGGGAAGTGCATCAAGCCTCATTAGTTCCATTTTTCTTTTTCTTTTTCTTTTTCCCCTTTTTAATTCTCGGCCAGCTAAGCACATTCAATGGTGTAGCTGTTCCTTTTTTAGGTGCTCAATTGTGGGGTCATTCATGGGGGAAGGAAGAGGTTAGTGTAACATTTTTAAGGAGGCCACATTTTCATTTTGACCCTTTTCAATGTTGGAACCTTAATGCTATTATTAGTATGGTTTGTGTGGGATGGAGCTTTATGTTCTATTTAGGATTCAAATAATTTCATAAGCTTTTAAGCCACTTAAGGAGAGCTTGGGGTCATAGGCTAGTAGTTGATTTAATTGATTCCCTTAAGCTTTGAATGGGGATAACCTTAATCCAAATTTATGTATATATAATTTTCTTTTTCCTATTATTATTTACTTCATGCATTTATGTTTTAGACTTCTAAAATATTGGAATGGTTTATTGTCAAATAAAGAAAATATAAGAACTTTAAATTAGGTGTTTTGAGGAGTATATTACCTTTTGAGAAAATTTTTTAACTACTTTAAGACAAAGTTTATAAATTTTGTTGGCCAAATATAGGAACTGAAGAAGGAAGATTCATAATCACAATGTGTGGGATTATAATGGTTAAAAGAATTGATAGGATATTTAAAGGAAAAAAAAAATCTTTTAGTGAGGCAATTTGGAATTATCCAAATGCTAAGATATTGTGAACCTATGTCATAGGGTATTTAGGGAGTTAGTCGCATCTAAGGAATTAGCAAAGGATATAATAAAAAACTTCTTATATTATTTTAAGAGGTGAGTAAATAATGTTAGCTATATATTTATTTTCAAGGGTTGTGGTTAAACATTCCTTAATTAATGCATTTACTTCATTAAATATGTTTTTGATTATTTACACATTTGAATGTTTATTAAGTATTTCTAGACCTTGAGAATATATATATTGATGATGAAAATTGTCTCTGTTGACTATGAAAGTTCTAAATTTTACTTTTTGATTTCTCTACAAAAATGATAATATTTACTAATATACCTTGTTATCTGTTTAGATTGTAAGTATACATAAATAAGAATTTGATTTACTCTAAGCATATATTTATAAGACAATTTCTTATGGGAGCTATTTGTTTCAAATGGTTAGCTATAGTGCACTCTAATATGTACCTTAGCTAGCAAGGGTGTTGTTAGCCCTGTGTGGTCAACCACCATATGCAAATCTATTCTAATTTTCATTAGTAGGTTACTTAGCATTTATGTTATTTACCCTCCCAAGTTGTGTGTTTTGCATATAGTCTAATTGCAACTGATTAGATACTTTCCACTACATTTGATGATTGATTTTATTGGGAGGATTTTTTATCACCGCTTTTAAAGTTTTAATGGTTGAATTGCTATTTTGAATAAGACTTTAAGCAAAAATGTTCTTATATATCTTATACTTAGCCTTATTTACTCATTGAACGTTTGACTCATTCCTTTTATTTTCAATTTGTTTCAGATAGTAGAACTAAACTGAATCCCTCTTCAGCAACTTAGAATTGGTCATCTTCCTTCGTTCTTGGTGAGCCTCACATTTGTCACGTGGGCATATTTTGATGATTGCATGAAATCCATATTTTTGTCCTGTAGTAAGTTGTATGTCACTCTACTGAGTCATAAACAAGATCCCTTGTAACACCTGATTTACTAAAAAAAGGCAAAAAATGTATGAGTTTCAAAGGAAGTCCCTTAAAGCAAAGGGAAAGCAGCTAAATAAAATTATAGTAGTAATCTAGAACCCTAAAATAAGTTAGGATATTTTTGTAAATTTTGAAAATTTTGAAAAACTTCCACGAAGAATTTTTAAATGAAATTTTTGAGCCTTTTAGGGTTCTCAAAAGTCCTGAAAACTATAGGAACTTTTAGAATAGTTAAAATCCCTCCAATAAGCAATTTCGGTAAAGGGTTGACTGAAACTTTGACGAATAATTCAAAATGATTTCAAATCTAATTTAGGTGAAACTAAAGACAATTTATAAGTTAGAGGACCTGAATTTTATGATGGCAAAGAAGGATTTTAAAAAAGAGTTGAAATGAGACCAAATGGAGAAACCATAGTTTAAAGACTAAATTGAAAAGTAAAAAAGTAAGACAACTTTACCTTTTTGGCCTTAAAAAACTTTTAGCTCTTCTCCCACCTCTCCACTAATGTTTTTTTGGTCTGGGCAAATTTAGAGAGAGAGGCTAAAAGGCGTTCAAGAGAGAAGGAAAGGAAGCTTTTAAAAGAGTAAGATTTTCTAGTTTTTTCATACTCTTTGCTTCTTTAAACTTGTTCCTCTCTTCCTTCTCTCTCTTTTTATGGTTTTATTGTTTATTTTAGTGTTAGTTTATGGTTAAGGAAATGGAGGGAGGAGGAGATTTGAGAGAACTTATGGGAGTATGAAATAGAGCTCTTGACAAGCTAGTAAATGAGGTAAGAAACCATGGACTTCTTTTGCTTCATCTTGTTTTCTACTCTTAGTCATGTTTGGGTCAGATCTAGCCCACTTAAAGGAAGATGATTTTTGGCCTTATCAAGAAAGAAACAAGTGTTTGGGAGTGTGGAAATTAAGAAGAGTCCATTAGAGAGAAATGGGAAGCAATGAAATTCAAGTTGGAGAATCTTGGGGTTTTGGAAGAAATGCTCAAATATGATATTTCCTAGAGACATTCTAGCTTATGTAAAATATTGTATGAGTCTATTAAACCTCTAGGAAGATTTATATGAGTCATTCCTCTAAGAAAAAGCAAGCTACTCTATAGGTCTTCTCCTAGGGTGTTGGTTTCAGCCTAGAGAGGAATATTGTACCAAGAAAGTAATTTTTTTTATTCTACGGTTATAAGAGACTTAGATATGAATTATTGGTGCTAAAGGAACCAATGAATTAAAGTTAGGAAGCTTGGTCTGTGAGATACAGGTTTAGGTCCCATTTAGACATAAAGAGACAACCTAGAGTTTAGCTTCTTAGATTGATTTTATGGTGGCTTCAATGAGTTTATATGGAGCTATGGTTTAAAAAGAATGAGAATTGGGAGCCAAGAGTATGATTTCAAGTGTTTGCTTCATTGTGTTATATATGGCCCTTATTTGAGTTTAAAACCAAGTAAGCTAGCATAGATGTGTATGAAGCTAGAATTGGTTCTAAGGATTAATTTAAGCCTCATTTGATATGTCTAGGCCAAGTGAATCAAGATCTCCCTATTGATGGGTGTTTGGCCAAGAAGAGCAAGTAAAGTGCAAGGGAAAAACAAGGGGAAAAGTTATATTTCCTAGCATAAGGTAGCTCTCTAATCTTTCTCATAAACATTTCTTGATTTGTTACTTGTCTTGGTTTGCTTGTATGTGTTCTTGAATCAAGTGAATGGTTTATAGCCATTAATTTAAAGTCTTGGTACCTTGACATGATTTTTGAACTTATTTGAAAGCGTGATTGCTTAAATGGGCTTAGTAAGGCCAAAAGTTCCTTGAGGAGGGTAAGAATGAGCCAAAAGTCCTTAATAATGGGTGAGACAAGGCTAAAAGTTTCAAGAAAGAGTGAGACCAAGTCAAAAGTCCTTAGATGTGGATGAGGCAAATCTAAAAGTCCCAAGAATTTAGGTAAGGCTAAACCAATAACCTTTAGATCCTATATTTGAGTTGTTTGAATTTAATTGACATGAGAAAAATGGCTATGTATGGCTTTAGAAATGTTTATGACATACTCGCATTTCTTGACTTGTAATTACATCATATATGTATGTTTAAAAGGATAAGAGAACTATTAGGATTTTTTAAATCTCACTCTTTCTCCCATATATTTACTTTTGCCTAGGTGAAACCCAAGGTCTAAGTAGAAGGGGTAATGTGGCTTGAAGTGAATAGTTTGACACTAGAATAGGGATTTTTGGTACTCAAATGACAAGAGTAATGTACAAGAGTTGTATATATGATGTAAATAGTTAAACATATGGAAATTCATGTAATTATTATGAATGAAAGGATTTTAGAACCAATTATGTAGGTATGTATGTTTTTGACATCCATGCCTAGTTGGGCTTGCGTAATCTTGGATGTGAAAGCAACTAAGGAAGTAGTTTTAAGTTGCTTGAGTAATTGGACCTCTTAGACAAGTCTTGTATGCTATTTTTAACCTTTCTTAAGTACTCAAGAAGTTATGGTCAAGATAAGAAAACATTTGAGGTCATTTTGACCCCAAATGGTGCTTAAAACTCCCATTTTTGCATCCTATACCCCAAACTGACCAAATAAACGAATTTAAGCATGAAATTTGACTTGAATATAGGTCTCATTTAGAACTTTATACTGAGTTAAGAACCATCATTTTTGGAGTTTTAGAGAATTAATTATGAATTTTTAAAGTTAAAAAAATTCTGTAGATCTAGTTTATACACTGTTTATATGGTTAATTTATGTTTATGTGTTATCTAAGAGTCAAATTGTAATACTATAATTTCTTAGCTCATTCCATGCTATCTTTATACCTTACATCAATCAATACATATAAGAGGCAAGAAAATGGCATTAAAACATTGATTATTTTTATGGTGCGTCGCGTATAAAAATTCTGTTCCGTGCCTGTGAGCCAAGTGACCCCATACTATACTTTTCCATATTTAATTACATGTATACAAATCATTTGCATCATAAAATCATGCACACAACTCACAGAAACCAAAATGGAACCTAGAACATGGAGGTTTATTTTCGGCCAGATTTGACCCTTTTCCTGGCCCAATTTTGAAAAATCATAACTAATTCTAGAAAAATAAAAATCACACATTCTTGGACATTATAGAAATCAACGATTCACAATAAAAATATGCACAGGCCATAACACCCATCATAGAGGGCGTTTGACATCCGAAAAGGTCCAGAGGTCAAACTGCCTCCTGATGCTGCCACAGATTCTGCAGCAAACTTTGAAAATGTCCAATTAATTTCACAAAAATCCAACCTATGCAAATATACCAATATGGAAATCTATGGATATTACCTAGAGGAGAAAAATACTTTCAGACCAGTTCAGGTAGCCCAATTCTCGAAATTCAATAGAACAATAACTCAGGTCTGGTAAGGGTCCTAATACTGGACAGAATGTTCAAAGATTTATATCTCCTTCTATAGACCTCCAAATGAGGTGCTTCTAGTTGTCACAAGTCACTGGCAATGTCTAGTTTCTATATATATATTTTTGTGGCAATTGGACATCATTTGCCCTATGAGTAACAGAATTTAGTTTCGAACCAGTGCTACAGTACCAAGGACCAAAACTAGAAAAATTTTCAATTTCAACAATTCGCTAAATATTCCACAGACCTCCAACAATTACCAAACTTTAGCTTCCCAAAAAGCTCTCAATAAGTTCTAGATGTATGCCAAATTTCAGATCAAGAAGAGCTCATTTGGATAAAAAGTAATATAGCCTCATGAAATGGTTATTTTTGCTTCTTACCAAAAGTCACTTTGCACCAAATGGCCTCTTCTTGAGTTTGGCACCCCTTGAGTAAGTTTCAAAGCACAATTATGACTTGTGGATACTTCCCAAGTGATCCCAACCCTCATGCATCTTATTTTGGTCTCTCAACATCTATTTATGCATAGTTACATCAAGCCACTTAAGAGCCAATTTGCATAATACTATTGATTTAGTATCATATAAAGTCTACATCATATTCATACATCATTTTACACTTGTCTATGGTCTTACATTACAAAAACATTACATACATAATCACTTTGACATTTAACCACCATTTAAAGTACATAATACACTAAAACAAAGATATTCAACGTCCTTGGCTTGCATCTCCTTGACTTGGAACACCACCTAGATAATTCAAGGATGAGGGAGAAAGGGGAGTGAGATTTCCAGAATCTCAATAGCTCACACACCCATTCACACCACATTCAAGGCATGCATATACCAAATGCATAACTATACAAGCATAAAGTGTGCAATAAATTCCATTCCATGCCACATTCATATGTCAAGCTCACTTTCATGCCTTAGGGACTTTTTGTAACACCTTGACTTCTAGCTCATACCCATCATGCCTTATTTACTCATACACACATGCTAAATATACAAGGAAGATTATTCACTCTACCTTGATGTTTCTTCTACATGGCATTATGCATGGGTAGATATCCACTTTAAAGTCACATGGACCGGGTGAGCTCTTTCTACGCATCCTCATGCTTAGTTGCACTACTAAGACTCATTTCAATCCCAAAAATATGCTTTAAACTCATGGAAAGCAAAAAGGGATATGAGACATGCAATTTCGTTTTCGGCAGATTTCACTTCATTTCTAGGCTAAGTTTGAAAATTCATAACTAAATGCAGAAAAATCGTAACTACATGATCTCAGTTATTCTAGAAAGATTGAGACATCTACTTTATGCTAAAAATATCTAGAAATCTCAGTATCTCACATATCATGCGTTTGACATTCGAAATCGTCCACTGGTCAGAGGGGGTTCTGTTACTGTCACAGTTTTCTGATATGGCCTTTGAAAATGTCTAACTAATTCCAAAAAAATCCGCTGCATGCAAATGATACCTCTATGGAAATATGTGGATGTTAGCTAGAGAGGAAAAATATCCCCAGATCAGTTCATCAAGCCAAACTCCCGGAAACCGATGAAACAGTACCTTGGGTCTGGCTGGGTTACTGATGCTGGGCAGGAACTTCGAAATTGCATATCTTCCTCTCTAGACCTCCAAATGAGGTTCTTCCAGTTCCTACAAGTCACTGTGACCATCTAGTTTCTGTGTATAAAATTTCGTAGCCATTGGACTACGTTTACCCCTCGGATGACATGATTTCAAAACTGACCAAATGAACAGTGTTCTCTGAAATCCGAATTTCTGATGTTAACTTTGAAAAATCATAGAAAATGCTATAGACCTCCAAATGACTTGATCTTTAGCTTCCCAAAAATCTCTAGATAAGATCTAGTCACATGCCAAATTTCAAGGCAAGAAGAGGTTATCTCGTCAACTCTTGACATCACATGCAAAAAGCTACTTTCTTGGCTAAAAATGGGGCTCATGGGGTCCAATCTTAGTTCTTCTACCTCTATGACTCTTTGAGCACATGAGAAAGCATCTATAAGGGCCATCAATCATGGCTCAAGTGTCTAATAACCTAGATTGGAGAAACTCACTACCCTATGCCCACTTATACACACATGTGGCCTATACTAACATTATGCATTTCATAATCAAACTTGCTTCTTTTATTCAAAATGGGTCTCATTCTCATACATGCATCATAAATACATTGATTTACAAGAATTTGTAGGTACTACATCATGTACATCATTAATTTACATCCCTTGTCTTAAGTACAACATAATTACAAGAAGTTCTTTGCAAGTCTTCATTAGTCTTCCCTAGCTTCATGCTTGGTGGTTCCCATCTCTTGCCTCACTTGGTCCACCTAGCATGTTTGGATGGTGGAGAGGGAGGGTGAGATTCAAAGGATCTCAATAGCTCATCTATCATTCAATCATACATATATATAGCATGCAAACAAGTCTCACCATGCATGTATGACATGTTAGCATATAAAATCATAATGAAAACATTTGCAACATGTGAATTGGCCATGCATAGAAGAAAAACATTCTCAACATGTGAGTAGGTCATACATAACACTTAGAAGCTTGCCAAGTACATGGATTAGCCTCACCCACTCACTTGTGGATCTTGGACTTGCCTCACCCATTCTTAAGAGGTTCTTGGACTCAATCCTTACTCTTTGGGAGTCAACCTCACTTTTGGGAGACTCTTTGCTTTGTCTCAACCAACTTAAGGGTTTGGCTCATCCTCACCATGGCTAAAGGGTTATTGGCTTTTCCATTCCTTAAGTAAACCAAAACAATCACATAAATCATCATTTCATAATATATCCTTATGCTAACACACTTCTCATGGCTCATATCATACATACACACAAGCAAGACAATGTAAACACACAATTATGCATGAAAGAAGGTGGAGAGAGCTACCTTATTAGCTAGTCACAACTTTCTCTTTCAACTTGTCTCCTCCCTTGTGGATTTCACAACCACTTCTAGATGGGAGAGCTTCTCTTGAGCCTAACCACACAAGAAGCATGAATTAATTCCTTAACACTTAATTCATAAGCTAGGGATCTCTTCTTATCAACCCTACTGAACATGTCAAACTAGGTCTCTTTCTCTCACTAGAATCCATGAACTATCCTCTCTCTTTTCTCAATTTCTCAAGCTCTTAAGAAGGGAAAGCAAGAAAGAGAAGACCATATAACTTCTAACCTCCCTCAAGAGTGGTTTCCCACTCTCCCTCTTCTGAACCAAGCTCAAGACCTAACCATTTTAACTATCAAAACCGTAAAAAGAGAGGGGAAGGGGAGAAGAGTAACATACTAAGAGAAAAGCCATGGAAATCCTTACCTTTCTTGTTCTTCCTTCCTCTCCTAAGCTCTTAATGTAATGTAATATCAAAGCATATGTGTATGAGTGGTTTATGGCATGTAAACGATTGAGCATGTATAAAAGTATGTGAATATCATATATGAATTGAAGTTGGAACCCAATGCATGTTTATATAGATTTTTAACATCCTTAGACCTTGTTGCATATGTGTATAATGTCAACTAGAGAGGTGATTTTGAGATGCTTGGTGAATTGAGCCACTTGAGGTGCTCTCATAGGCTACATTTGTGCCATGGAATATGCCCAAATGGTTGTAGAATAATTAGAATACCATTTGGTGACACTTTGTGACCAATTTATAGTGCTAAATTTGACATAATCTAGAGTTAAACCACAAACTGACCAAATGAACTAGTCTTGGCATGAAATTTGGCACACTTATACAGCTTAACTAGATCTTTTCACAAAGTTAAAAAACACCTAATTTGGAGTTTTAGAGAATTTATTATAATTTTTCAAAATTGATTAAATTATATAGAATTGGTGATGGTATTGTTCATATAGTCAATTTATATTTCTATGTCATTCATCAGTCAAATTAAATCCAATACTTATAAAATTTTACAAGCATAAATTAGACATTACAAACTTTCCATATCCATTGAGAGCACCTAATTTGGAGCGCTGTAAAGAGAAAACCAAATTTTTGAAATTTCAGACCTTAGAGTTATCCAAGAACAAACCTAATGTATGAGAGAAATGTTAGAGAGCTACCTTGAATGCAAACACACACATTTTTCCTTGATTTCTCTTTCCCTCTTTTGGTCACACACTTGTAAGTAGGTGGAGTATGATTCCTTTGGTCTAAACACATCAAATAGGATCCAATTACATTCTTGAAACAACCTTTAACACCACACACACTCAAAGGAAGCCTACTTTCTCATATAGTTCAACTATGGTTCTATAAAGCACCTAATGAAACAACTATAAGAATTTAAGATCTTGGCTCCATTCTCTCTGTCAATCTATGACTCTTGACTCTATTTAAACTCCTTGGAGCCATCACACATTTATTGTCAGAAGCCTAGCTATGTGTTGCTTCTTAATGTACTTATACCTCTAACTCTCAATTGATGCCTTCTAATTTTTTCCAAAGCTTCCTTTGATACTTTTCCATTATATTTAGTCCCAATCTAGGCTTAGAAAAATTTATAATACTCCCTAGGTTCTTCAGCTATGCTTGGCCGAGACATGCTTAAAGATTTAGACTCATGGACTTTTCTTTGTTTCCTTGAAGGAAGAAGCACTTGGAAGGCTTCTTAGAGGTCTAATGTACTCATACAAGGTCTCACATAAGCCTAATCACCCCTAGGAAAAATTAGATTTCAAATTTCTCTCAAAACCCCAAAGTTGCACCAATTTGGCTTTCTTAGTTCTCTTTGCTTCTTAATTAATTCCATTTGTATCTTCCTAATCCTTGCACCCTAGAACCCTTAATACTACCTTAAGATGGTCAGAATTTATCTCCTATGGAATGGGCTCAAGGTTGAATGAAAAACACCATGAGAAAAGGAGCAAGAAGAAGCAATAACATCCTTTGGTATTTACCTTGTTTATAAGCCTTCCAAGAGCACTTTCTTATGCCTCTAAGAGCACTTCCAAATTCTCTCTTCCCTCTCCTAAACCAACCACATATCAACATCAAATTATTCACTAAAACTATGAGAAGAAAGAGGAAGAAAAGGGGAAGGAGTTTAACAAAGCAAGGAGTAGGAAAAAGTAGCTAGATCTTACACTTTCAAGGCTTACTTTCTCTTCCTTTTACTCCCCCTTTGTGTGCCACTTCAAGAAGCCTTTGATTCTATTTTTAGGCAGCCACAAGTCAGTCAAAAGATAGGGAAGAGTTCTAGAAGTTCATAATCATAAGGTGGTTTTTTTCCAATTTCATAATTTCAACTATATCCTAAACTTGGTTTTCCCCATTTGAACTCATTTCAACTCCTTTTTGAAAATTGTCTTTTCCATCATAAAATTTAGGTCTTTAATTTATAAAATATCTTTAGAATCACTCAATTTGGATTTAAAACCTTCCTAAACAAAAAGGTTAAAATTTAGGCCAACTGACATTCAAAAATATATACCAAAGGGGTTTTAACTATCTTAGGGGTTCCCATGGGTTTTAGGACCTCTGAGAACCCCAGAAAACTCTAATTTCCCATTTAAAGTGCTCATATTTATGAAAATACTACTATGCTTTTGGTGATTTTATTGAACAACTTTAACTTTGATTTTTAGGCATCTTAAACCTTGGATCTTTATTTTTTATTATTTAAAATTTTATTTTAATTTTATTTGGCTTTAAATAATTTATTTTAGGGGACTTACTTTTCAAACTGACTCATTTTGATGTTTATATGAAAAATTGGATATTATAGAATCCAAAAGAACTTGATATTTTTAAGCTTAAAAATAAATGGCTAAAGTATCATCAACAATGACTTATATGTAAGAATATGCCCTGTCCTAATTAGAGAGAACATTAAACACCAATCTCAAATCACCTTCCTACACATTGTTAGAGACAAAGGCCATTCATTAAGGGGGCTCCTTCTTTTATGGCAATTGCTTCAAGTAATAAAGGATTAACCGCACCTTTAATTTAATTTACTAGGCCAAAGTGCCTATTTTATGGCCCTCCCAATCGTAAACCACACAACCCATGGTTCCATTCCCATCTTTAAGTAATAAATCATTCCTTGAAATATCCATCCGTATGTTATTACTTTTTTTACCAAATAAAGTAGCAAACACTCACCAAGAAAACTAATTGCTTGGGACTCCATCCAAATCCTTTAACTTCAACACCCTTCTTGAAGCTATCAAAGTATTTCGAAACCCTAAATTGAAAAGGAGCATTGTCCCACACCATAGCCAAGTTCCAATAAGTAAAAAAGGAATGAAAAGAGGTTTTAGTCTCATCATTATAATGGAAATAAGAGCCTTCTGCCTTTATACCCCTTCTATTCAAATTGTTCATTGTGGGAGTAGTATCTTTTAAGATTCTCCACTCCAATTAGTTTGAATTTGTTTGGGAGTTGTATATTCAAACATCCCTTCTAAATGTTACTATCATCTAATTCACAATATTTACATCCCTATACTTTTCATTGATGCATTTAATAGATAGCTAAAATAAAGTAAGAACTTACAAAACATTTATAAATCATAATACAATTGAAATTTATCTCTGATTAAGATTAATCAAATATTGAATAAAAGATAAAAAGTGGTTCTTTAATATTAAGGACTTGGTATTCAAGTTAAATCTCACCAATGATCATAGAAATTAATGATTAAGAACTTATAAAATATTTATAAATTAGAATACAATTGAAATTTGTCTCTGATTAATATTAATCAAATATCGAATAAAAGATAAAAAGTGGTTCTTCAATATTAAGGACCTGGTATTCAAGTTAAATCTCACTAATGATCATAGAAATTAATGATAAAATGACTTATGAATGATAAGACAACTTTAGCTTCTAGTAGACAATTTGTGTAACGAACGATTTTTCCTAAAACATCATAATTGAGCCGTATAAAAGCAAATCCTCTGAAATAAGCTAGTTAAAGTCCTATAAAATTTGAGTAGTATCCTAGGCTCCTAAGAATAAGAATCCCAGGCTCAGACGAAATTACAAAAGGAGTTACAACAGTGAAGCAAAATTTTTAAATGTGTATTCTTGGTATAGTTTGACTAGATTTGATTTTTGTGGAATTAGTTATGAAATTTTCAAGTTCATGACAAAAGGCTACACTAGTACCAGGGACAGCCGGAGAAATTGCATTTTCTTAGTTTTTGGCTTTATATCCATGGTTTATGGGTTGTTTAAGGCTATGTACGAGTTTTATAAATGGTGTTTGAGTAGAGAATGTGAATGATCTGTTCACAGGACCCATGGGGCAAAATATGACTGATTAAAGCCCAACTGAAAGTAGTAAAATACCACAGTTTTGGTTATTTTCATTGGAAATCATATGGAATCAAGCCTAAAGGGAGATTAGTTAGAGTTAAGTCATTATGGTGTTACACTCTTAATCCCTCTAATCGACATATTGCTTCATCCCAAACTAGAGAAAATGGCTGGAGAGAGAGAGAGACCAAGAAGAGCCAAGAAAGAAAGGAGAATATCAAGGAAAAAGATAAGAAAATTATAAGAATTTATGGTTACTTCCTTTAGAAAATAAGTTCCTCTTTCTTTCCATAGTTTAGGTGCTTACATGGTTCTATTTTAGGCTTAATTCAGAGAGGGAAGTATAAGGATTTAATGAGAAAATTTAAGTAAAAGAAAAGCCTCTTGGAAAGAGTTTGATTCAAGGTAACTTCTTTCCATTTTGTTGCGTCTTCTTCCCTTGCTTCTTCTTAAATGTTTCAGCCAAGAACATAACCATAAGAAGGAAGGAAAGTTTTTGAGTTAGAGCAAGCATAAAACCATTGATTTATGCCATTAATAGAACTATTATAAGACCAATGGACCAAGTATGCTTCTTAAGTATGTATTTAATGCTTTGGCTTATTCCAAGAGAGTAATTGAGTGCTATTTGTTATGTCAAGGCCAAGGAACTCAAGCTGCATCTAGTTGTGATTGTGAGACCGAGAAGGAAAAAATGAAGTTGAAAAGGAATACTTGTGTTAGCTTACAACGTAGCTCTTTACTCTTTCTTATTGCATTCTTAGATATATAATGGTCATTGTATACTTGTGTATGCACTTGTATTATGAGACATGCCATTTGATATTGCCTTGTTGCATTAGTACCAATATACTTACGTTTTAGATTGTAAAAATTGCTCTTAAAGGGTGAGGTAGTGCCAAAAGTCCCTTGTGATGGGTGAGGTAGAGCCAAAAATCCCTAAATATGGGTGAGATAAGGCAAAAATTCTCATAAATAAATGAGGCTATATAGGTGAAACAAGGCAAAAAGTCTCATGGATGAGTAAGGCTAAGTTAAAAGTTCCTAAACCAAGAGTGAGGCTAATCTAAAAGTTCTAAACATAAAGTAAAGTTAGACCAAAAGTCCTTAGAGTTTGTTTTTGGCTTGATTTGATTTACATGGCATGTAAATTGTGTTAAATGATTATTGATCGTTTGGATGTCTACTTGCATGCTTTGACATATTCATATGCCTTGATTGCTTCTTTGAATGAGAATATGAGCTCTTGAGATTCTTGAAATCTCACCATCTTCCCCTTCCCATCTTAATATGTATAGGTAGAGCTCAAGGAAACTAAAGTACAAGCTAAGGAGCCTAATTGAGCATACTTGATCAATTATGTAGCTTGTATTAGTTCTTTTGATATAAAGGTATGTCAAGTATATGTATGTATATATTATTTTTAACATGTAAATATATGAGCAAGTGCAAAAGCATGTATATGTGATGTATGAACCATTTGTGGAACCAAAGCAATAAAAATGCAAGTTTTGGGTTCTTGGTAGCCCATTTCTAAATGTGTATTCTTGTATGTAACATGGTGAGATTATGAGGCATATTAGTTTAGACCATTTGGGAAGATGGTACATGTTATGTTTATGCTTTAAAACATGCTCAAAAGGTGGTAGAGCATTTAAAAAGTCATTTAAGCCACTTCTGACCCATATAAGGTGTTGAAATTGTCATATTTGTGAGATATATCAAGATCTGACCAAATGAGCTCCTCTTGACCCAAAACTTAGCATAATTATAGGTCTTTCTTAGAGCTTTTTGGGAAGCTAAAATTCATAATATTCGAAACTTTAGAGAATTTTTGGTGAATTTACAAAGTTAGATAATTTTTACCAATTTGGCTATGGCACTGTATAAGTGGTTAGATCTGTTGTCTCTGTCATTCATGGGCTAAATGTTGCCTAATGGCCATGAAATTTTATAGGAAGAAACTAGACATCCACAGTGACCTATACCAACTAGAAGCACGTCATTTCGATTTATAGAAAGGGAGAAACAAATTTTTAAACTTTTAGATCAGTATTAGAGGTGCCACCTAACCTTGATTATGTTCTATAGGTTTTTGCACCATAGTTGCCTTTTTTTTATTCTGCACTTATTTTTTCCCTCTAGTTAACATCTATAACTTTTCAAATTGGTATAGTTTGCCCTAATTAGATTTTTATGGATTTAGTTAGGAATTTTTAAAATTCATATTAGTTAATTGTGGCAAAAATGTAGGACAACCAAACCTTTTGAGCTTTCCTATTGTCAAACATGGTCCAAATGATGAGATTGTGATTTGAAATTATTTTTAGTATAAAATTAACATTAGAGCTTTCCAGAAAGCTATCATTTGCTTGATTCCCATTTTTCTAAATTTAATTATGATTTTCCAAAGTTGGGATCAAAAACTTGCATTCTAAATCCGTTAGAGAAATGTAATCTTTTTGGTTTTTGGCTTCATATCTGTGGTTCATGGATTTTTTTATTCTATGTATGAGTTGTATGAATGAAGTTTGAATAGAGAATATAATTGATGGGTTCTCAGGACCCGTGGAGCGAAGTATGAATGTTTAAACCCCCAGTGTAATGCAATAAAATACCACATTTTTACCTATTTTCTTTGGAGTTTCATAGAATCAAGCTCAAGTGAAGGATAATTGAGTCTAATGTGCTATGGTGTTACACCTAAGACCCCTAAAAAGCTTTCCAAGTGTCCCTCTTATCAAGGAAAAATCAAAAACTCCATAAGCTCTTCCTCCCTCCATAACTTCAACCAAGACAGGTTGAAAGGATCAAGGAGTGTTTTAATTTATTTTATCCTTAGTTTGAGACTTCATATCATAGAAGAAAGTAAGAGGAACCTTTGGGAGAAATTTAAAAACTATAAATTGGGAAATGAGGCAATGGTTTCCATAATGAAACCTTAGGAAGTAACTTGGGCCTAGACCCCTGGGAATAAGTTTGTGATGACTTTAAAGAGTCTAAATGGGACCAAAAGGTCTAGATATGAGGAGAAAATGGAACTAAGAACTTGAATTATGGTAGTTTCTTCCTTAGGCCATTAATGGAACCAAAATAAGATCAATGAACAAAGTGTGTGTCTCAGGTGCGAGTTTAATATTTTAGCTTATTCCAAGGGAGTAATTAAGTGTTATTTGTCATGGATAGGCCTAGGAAATCAAGCTCCATCTCATTGTGGTTATGTAGCCAAGAAAGGGAAGGAATAGCCAAGAAAAAATTTGTGGTTGATTACCAAGATAGCTCTCCATTCTATTCTTATTGTATTCTTGGATATGTTTGTGTCATTGTATACTTTTATATGCATTGGTGTTTTGAAACATGGCTCTTGATGTTATGATGTTGCATTGGTATTAATATGCTTCCTTGAATGTGATTTATTTGTAAGAATTGCTCATAAGGGTGAGATGGTGCCAAAAGTCCCTTGTTATAGGTGAGGAGATGCCAAAAGTCTCTAGGCATGGGTGAGATAAGGCCAAAAGTCTTATGGATGGGTGAGGCCAAGTCAAAAGTCCCTAAGCTAAGGATGAGGCTAATTTATAAGTCCTAGAAATAAGGTAAAAATAAACCAAAAGTCCCTAGAACTCATTCTTGACCTTGTGATGATTGTGTGGCATAAAAATGTGATTTGAATGCTTTATAGACAAGCCAAATTGCATACTTGTGCTCCTTGATATGCTACATGCCTTAAATGTATACTTGAATGAGTATATGAGCTATTGAGATTCCATGAATTTCACCCACTTCCCTTTCCTATCTCATATTGTCTAGGTGGAGTTCAAGAACCAAAGAATGGAGGCCATGAAGTATAAATGACCATCTCTTGACACCTTTGCATGGTTATGTATAGTTTGATGTAAAAGAATGTCAAAATACTAATGTACATATTATTTTAGAGTTGTAGACAATTGAGCAAATGTAAAAATATGTAACGATCGTGTATGAATCAAAGTGGTAGCCCAATGAATGAGAAATGGCATTTTGGCTACTTGGTAGCTTAGTTGGAATTGAGTATTATGACATGTGTCCTAGTGGAATTATATATGGGGTGGTTTAGACCATTTGAGAACTAGATACATACTATTTTTGTGCTTTAAATCATCTTAAAATGTGGTGGAAGCCTTAGGAGGTCAATTAGACAAAGTTGAACATTTATATGAGGCTAAAATGACTATAATGGTGAGCTATGGCCAAAACTATCCAAATGAACTCCCCTTGATCTAAAATTTGTCCTGCATATAAGTCTTATCTGGAGCTTTTTGGAAAGTTAAAGTTCATATTATTTGAAGCTCTAGAAAATATTTGGTAAATTTATAAAGTTGGCAAATTTCCATGTTATTAGTATTGTCACTGTGTAATTGGTCAGAATTTTCATCTCTATTACTCATAGGGCAAATGGTACCCAATGGCTGTGAAATTTTATAGAGAGAAACTAGTCATTCACAATGAACTATACTAACTAGAATCACTTTAATTAGAGGTCTATAGAGGAAGATATAAATTTTTAAAATTTTATGTCAGTATCAAGGGTGCAGTCAGACCTCAATTATTGTTTCATTATTTTTCTAGGTCTAAATTCTTCTGAATTGGTCTAGACTTATTTTTTCAATCTATTTAACATTTGTAGCTTTTCAAATTGGTATATTTTGCCCAAATTGGATTTTTGTGGAATAGTTATGAATTTATGAAATTTATATTAGCAAACTACATCAGAAACACTGGGTAGTCTGACCTATGTCATTTTTCTATTGCCAAACATGGTCCAAATGATGTTATTATGGCTTGGAATTATTTTTAGTATAAATTTAACATCTAGAGCTTTCCAAAAAGCTATAGGTTACTTGATTTCAATTTTTCTAAAATAAATTATGATTTTCCAAATTTAGTGCCAAAAATTTGACTTTTAGACCCATGAGAAAATTACCATTTTTCTAGTTTTTGGCTCCAAATCCATGATTTGTGAGATGTTTCGCAATCACTATGACTTTTTTATATGGAAAATAAATAGAGAATAATATTGATGAGTTCACGAGGCCCACAAAAGGCAAAATAGATCCTTAAACCCTAACATAACATAAGAAAATCTTACTTTTATTCCTTTTTTCTTGGTCTTTTACTAGCTTTACATGAAATTGAACTTGGATAAGGAAATATAATGCTAGATAAACTATGGCGTGACAACCTATATATTTTAAATCGAGAAAATTGATAATATAACTATCAAACCATGATAGTACAGAAACCTTTCTCTAGTACCACAAGCTAAAAGGTAATTTTTCTAAAGGCCTTGTGTCCTCCTTGTAACCGAATAAGCTAAGAGGCATTTTCTTTCTTTTTTTTCCAATCATCAAATGTAATTGTACTTTTGGAATGCAAATTTACAATGTTTTTTGGAAATGCAAAATTTTTAACAAAGCAAACTAACTATCTAGTATACGAGATATTAATACTGAAAGGCATGCAAATGATGGCACAGTGAAGAATAAAATACAAAAAAATGATAAAGATATTGGTCCATTACAAAATAATAGGGTCTAGAAGATAATAGTGATTTACATTAACAAAGTTAGTGTTAGTGTTTTTCTT
Source organism: Erythrophleum ivorense (assembly GCA_026724425.1). Taxonomy (NCBI): domain Eukaryota; kingdom Viridiplantae; phylum Streptophyta; class Magnoliopsida; order Fabales; family Fabaceae; genus Erythrophleum; species Erythrophleum ivorense. The sequence continues at coordinate 47,051,628 of JAIUCV010000008.1, read as the reverse complement.
TCTTATGATCATATCACATGAAATTGGAAATGATATAATCTAATTGAGTAGAAGTTAAAGCACGAGTTGCTCATACAGAACTTTGAGGATATATGTTATTAACATATTAGATCTTGTTTCCCTCTTGATGGCATACAAGTTTGTACAGAAAGAAACCCTTGGTATTACTTCCATCCCTTTGCTTGTCAGAGATTTCTACACAATTCTTCAATTTGTCAATGTTTATATTACTTCTTTTTACATGATTCTTCTCTGCTCACTTATTCTACTGTAGATTTGATGTGTTGCCACTTTATCCATTACTTGATTTATCTTTTACATCTACTGATTCTAGATGTAGCAACTTTATCTTTTTCATGGATTTTTTAAGATTATTTGTTTATAAAATGACTAGATTGAAGTATGCCATCTATATAGCAACTTAAGGACTATGGGCAATGCATAAAAATTGATTAATTCAATATTCATGTAGTTAATAAAAAACTTGACAGTGCTATTTTATTGGTGTAGTTTAAAAACTAGTAATAGAATAATAAGCCAAGAGTGATTAAAATATCATAATGGACAAATCAAAGCTTAACATTCCAAAGTACAATTTCTTAGCTAAGGCTTATTGCACTATGATTTATAGAGGTTTGCATTTGAAATATTTTCTTTTAATGGAATTATTTTGTAGTTTCTTATATTTAGCACTTAACTATTATATAGATATAAAGTTGTTTTTTTCTTATACATATATTGCCCTATGATTAAGGTGGTACCCTCATACTACAACTTTATTGTGATTTCATCTCATGTGAACCTTTTCCCCCCTAAATTACAATTAGAAGTTTCCTCTAAGCTTCTTATACAATTTTGTTTGCATATGTATTTTTCATGCTCTCATTTTAAATTCTTATATACTTGCTATAGTTCAAGGTTTTGATGTTGTCTTTCAATCCATTAACTCACAAGAAATGAAAAAGGTCTCCAACCATGGATAAATTTTAAGGTTTGCAATGAATTCCTCTCATTTTTTTGAGTTAGACTTGAGATTTTACACCAATAAAATGGCTAAACCATTCTCTTTTGCTTTATGCTTAAGTGTTTGATTGATTGAATTTCTTCAGTGGCTTCAAAAATCTAATTCTCTAAATTGTATGGTGTAATGATCTTAGGCAACATAACTATAATTTAGATTTTGACGTGTATAGTTTTTGTAATAAGAGTTAGGATTTGTTTATCTTTCTTAGTTGTTTCTTCTCTATGCTATCTCTTACATATATGCAAAACTATTCATGTTGCTATATATATATAGAGCTAATAACTTGACATGTGTCCTCCTTATGTAGTTTCTTTAAAGAAATTAAAATTTTTAATTGTGAATGTAAAATTTTTAATTCTATTGAGCCTTTAAAATAATGTCAAAATTTAACAATAAATATTTTCAACTTATAATCATAAAGTATTTTTTTTTTTCAAAAATTTTGTAAGTAAATAGGATTAGGAAGAAAAACTAGGTATATAGTAAAAAAACTCATGGTCTTTACAGTATAAAATGTAATTTTTTTCACTATTAAAATTGATATACTAGAAACTAAAATTTCTCATCTCTTTAAAAAATTACATAAAGTGAACACATGTTAAGCTTATAAATTGCATATATTTAGTAGTGGCCAAAACCACCTCCTTATCAGTAAAGATCTAACCATAGTTTGAAACCATTGTTAGACCAAATTTAACCATAGTTTATCAATTTGACCACAATTTTACCAGTGGTTACTAGAAACCATAGTTAAACCTTTTTGCAATAGATAATTTGAAAATGGATTTTGAAGTACAACTTAGCAACTGTTATAACCGTTGCTACAATCCTAAAAAAGCATGGTTAAAATCATAATTTTTTTGGTAGTGAATGAACTCAAAAAGTTCTAACAATTCAAGGTTAAGATTCTACTTTTTATATAGAAGAAGGGGTTAACAAGTTAACATCTACTTGATATCGTTAATATGGCCATATGATTTTTTTTTTATGTGGGATAATTAGATTATATAACAAAAACATAACATATGAATCAAATTTTTTTAAAGAATAATAATTCTTTTTCTTATTATATTTTATTAATGAATATATAAAAAATAATGTAAATTTTATACTTTCTTTTTTATTCAGCATATATATAATGCTAGCTAGGTTTCATGCTAATCTTCTAGTGAGTCCACTTAAATGTGTCCAAATTAATAAGATCACATTTTACAAATGGCAATATCTAAGTCTTTTTTCCTTCTCTTGCCAATGTCGGGTTATGGTTTATGAATATAGGTAAGGCCAAGATGAAAAATGCTATGGAAGCTCTAAGAACAAAAATACATGTAAGATGCTCATTTTTCAACCATGTTAGATGTTGATGATTATATTATATAAAAGGCAATAATACAAACTGATGTCATGTACAAAAATTCTTGGTGAAATTGTCATAAAGCTTTCACATTGAGATAAAGACATAGGGATTATGACATTGAGAAAGAGCTAAAAAAATTTACAAATATAGCATGTTCTTGCTTTTAACAAAACTGAACCCAATTAAGACCTAAATCTAAATCTAGCTAGCTATATATATAGCAGAATAATTTTGACAACTTCAAATGCTAATTCTTACACATGGATTGAAACCAAGTGTAGTCACCATAGTAATCAATATATTGAATGATTTCATCTAGTAAATCATTGTGAGTCTTTATGTGCCCATTAATCAAGTTGGAACACAATCTCCATCATTGTAGAAAAATGCACGCTAACCATATTAATTACAGGGAGCATAGGCTTATAAGAGTGCGTGTGTATCTATATATATATATGGTTTGTGAAACCCTTCTTTTACTTGGTTTCTTCTACTTAATTATAGATAACTACAGAAAGTATTTTTTGGCCAACTAGCTAGTTGAGACTTTCTGGTTGAATGAATCACTTAAACCAATTTTTAAAATTTCATTTAGATAAAATGTTATTTAGTTAAGAATTCCTTTTACCACTTAGATTCTTCTATCTAATTAATTAAGAGGTTTGTGTAATTTCAACAAAATTTAAGAGAGATCAATGTAATTTGCTCTAGAATTAATCACCATTGATCTTTAACGTCATTTAGCCATCGTGTAAGATTTGCTAACACCGAAAAGAAATCAATCGAGAATAGAAATTATAAAAATTAGTTTAATTTAAGAGGTAGGAAAATAATACTAAAATCTTCAAATAGGTATTCACTTTGGTGATTCATAAAGTTGCAACACACTTGTTCATTTAATTACCAACACACCATTTGTCTTTTTTTTATGGGTGAAATTTTCTAAATTTATCTTCTTCCTACACAACATTTAAATTATTAATAATACAATGATAACATATCTTCTAATTAATAATATGTAATGTAGTAATGTACCATATAATTTTACCATAAATTATGTACTGCATAATGCTTTATAAAAATTTAGTTTAAGTTAAAAAAGTTGTAAGTTAATACTAAAATCTTCAAGAATTTCTTTTGGTGCAACACTTGTACTTTTATCAAACATATCATTTATCTGTTTTTTTGTTTTTGTTTTTGGGGTGAAATTTTCTAAGTTTATCTTCTCCCTATGTAACATTTAGATTATTAATAATACAATTATTATGTATCTTCTAATTAATAATATATAATGTAATAATGCACTATATAACTTTACAATAAAACCATGAACACAAATATAAAACAATACTCTCTCAGAAAAGATGCCAAGGATACAATTAAAATTCAACTAATTATATACCTTCAAAAAAGGTAATCTCTTAATAATGATAAAGACTTTTTTTAAAAACAACCTAGTAAAACTTAAATACAAATATAAAAATTATAATCTAAAATACTTGACTAGCCTGGCAATAACCAATTGGGAGGTGGACAAATAAGGTTGGAATTGGGAAAAAACTGATGAATAGTTTGATTTTCTAAATCAAACATACCATTGTCATGTCCTCCTTCAATTTGCATATATTGAAACTCCCCATGGTCATCTGAATAATAGATACAATTTCTTCCATTATGTGAAATTGGGAGGGGCAGTACACTCACAGAAGAATTGAATCCAAGCACTAACACATAATCACCCAAACTTTTTATCTCTAACCATCTTGCTTCTTCACCTTCTTTAGATTCAACCAATTTATATACATGAAACCTAGTAGTGCGATAAACTTTACCATTTTCACTGCGATCCCTATCATTAAGGTGTCTTGTTACCAAGAACAAATTGTTGTCAATCCCTACTAGATATCTTCGATACTCATCATAACATATATGATCAAGTATTCTATTAATATTTCTCACCATGGTTTTTATATCATATTCACATACGTGACCATTGTAGTTTATGGCATAAATCTTCCCTTTATGAAATATGACATCACAGTAAACAGATTCTTGAGTTGGAAAATCTGACCATGTTTTGTCACCATGTCTACAATAACATAATTTACCGAACTCTCCATAAATAGCTACAGCCATGAAATCTTGATTATCATCACCTGGAGGGGATGATATGACAATCTTGTGAGCATAAGCTTTCTACATATGAAGGCTACTTAAATTGTAGGTTGTGCCATGTTTAGATCTTATAGTGTATTCTTCGTCAATTCTATCATATTGATAATCAACTACATGTGGAAAAGTAGATAATGATGGAAGATCAATATGAACCCTCGAAAATGGCTCCAACATTTGTATTGCTCCATCTAGCCCAATCATAATCAACCATCCATAACAAGACCCTCGAAACATGGTATTCTTTGTCTCTGGTAACTCTATATCATAAATCACTTTTCTCTCCCCAATATGATAAAATGGACGTAAAGTATCACTTTCTTTATCAAAGGGTAAGAAGAGCAATGGAAGTTTGATGTGTTTCGGAAATTTTGGCAACTTCAAATGCCAATTTTTACACACAGATCGAAATCGAACATAGTCACCATAACAATCAATATGTAGAATGATTTCATCTAGTAAATCATTATTAATCTCTGCCCATTGATCAAGCTGAAATATAATTTCCATCTCTGTAGAAAAATGCATACTAACTAAGTTAATTATAGTCAACATATAGGTTAAGAGGATATATATATATATATATATATAAATGTCTCTAAGTGTATATGCTTTAGAGAAATCCTTCTTTCACCTGGTTTTTTCTACTTAATTATAGATAACTATTGAGAGTTTTTTCTTTTTGGCTAACTAATTAATTGTGAGTTTCTTTTTGAACAAATCACATAAATCAATTTTTTTAAATTTCATTTAGATAAAAATGTTATTTGTTAAGAATTCCTTGCTTCACTTAGTTTCTTCTATTTAATTAATTAAGAGTGCTTTATTAAATAATAAAAATATTTACTTAATGAACTTCTAAAATAAATACAATTATCTCTGTTGTTTTTATTTTTACTTATCTTCTTATCAATAATTAAACAACTTAAAATATATTTTAATAAGTAAGATATTTTATTTTATTTATCCAATTGTTAAAAGGAGGATTAATAATAATTTTTGTTGTATCTTTCTTCATAATTTAAAAAAAATAGATAAATAATATTAATTCAATATATCATCAATTATCTCTTTAATTTTATTGATTTACTCTTTTTTTTGTGAGATTTTTTTATTTGTCTTCTCGCTATGAAACAATTAGATTATTCATAATACAACTATAATGTATATCTTCTAACTAGTAATATATAATTATCACTTAACTTGTTAACTATAATAAACCAATATATCTTTAATTGTTTTTGTACTTTCCTTTTTATTAATAAAAAAAATAATTTTTTATTTAATTATTAAGGACAAATGGAGAGAGCACAGGGTGGTGCTTGCCCCTACACCTTTCTTATGCTACCTTATTTCCCTTCCACTCTCCTTTCTGTTTTCAATTCTTCTAGAACCCACACCATTGTATTATTTGCCTCTTACTATATTCTCTTTTTATTTTCTAAAAGAGAAATAACTTCCCAAAAGAAAAATATAGATTGCTTTTAAATTTTTATAATATTATTAAATAATAATGAAATAATAAATAATTATAATAAAATTGATAAATAATTATTATTGTTTTAAAAAATATGAATGATAAGTAACTAATTATCTTAATATTTATGCAAATAACAATATTAGAGTTGCATTGTCCAACATCGTGAATTTTATGATATGAAAAAATATCATGTTTAGCTTTAATAAATTTTTTTAAAAAAACATTACATATATACTTTTTTGGCAAAAAATTTTTATATAAATGAGTATGTTAATTTTTTTTTCCTAATTTTTAGCTCATTAATATAATTCTAGATCTATCCATGAGCCCGCAACATTTTGCTTATACATCTTTAAGAGTCAGCAAGCATCTTCAAGAGCATCTGGTCATGACGCATGAGGTGAAGTTCAAATAAAGCAACGAGAGCTTTTCATGGGCAAGATGTTGCATATAATTTAGAACCATATTCAATATAATAATAAGATGGAAGAGAGAGTTGTAGCTTGGAGCAATGAAATTCTAGATTTTCAATCTTTGTAATTAAAATCTAATTAAAGACTTAAAGGGTAGGAAAAGAGAAACATACATATAAATAACAACAACAACAATCACAACAACAAGGTTCATGAATACTTACTTGCATACAATCGTTGTCATAGACTGAACTTTGATCTTATATTCAAAGTGGAAACATCTTAAACCCCTCTTTGCGTAAATATAATATTTTTTTAATGTATTTGAAGTTTCACTTTAGTCTCTTATTTATAGACATTTTAGATAGAGTTTTAATAGGATACAATTCTTATTCAATTGATAGGATAAATGTAACGAATAGGATATATCTTTTTATTTTAAATTCAAATGTTAATTATCATCAAATAAATAATTATCTCAACTAATTTAAAGATAATAACAAATTATACTTAGAATTAATTATATAATATCTTAACTCAAAATTAAGATATTGGATTGTATTAGGATTTATCCCATCAAGAATGGATATATCCAAATGCTTCTATAAAAACAATCTCCATAAGAAAGCAAATTAAGAAGATTTATAATCGTCAATGCACACCAAATATAACGGTAAAAAAAATGCAGACATAAGAAAATCGAGGGTGTGATATTTACGTTTACTTAACTTCTTTTTCGTTTGGTATAAAATTTTTGTAACTGGAATCTGCAAAAAAAAAAAAAAAAGATGAAATATCTCTCAATATATAACTTCTATTTTTGTTAAATAGGTTATTATTTTTGCTTTTTCTACTTAGTTAAAAAAAATTATTTCGCTTTTATATATACGTGATGTCACAAATATTAAAATACGTATTATATTGTACCATGTCTATCTTGGATCATCCCACTTACGAGCCTCATTCCCAGCAAAGAGGAATTCAAAACATGGCAACTAGATACATGGGACAGCCAATACATGTGAAATTTGTAGCAACATGAACGCACTTACGCATTACAATTTTCGAAGAAAAGTCAGAATCAAGGAGGAATTCAAAACATGGTAACCAAATATCCAATACCAAAAGAAAGTTGGACTCTGAAATCAACGCGGCACGTTTATAAAGAACTAAAATACCCAGCAAACAGAATGGATCCAGTATGCAACCTCCAGCAACTAGCAAACTAGACTTTGAGCAGAAATCAACAAAATACCTCTATGTATTTCTGAGTGAGTTTTAATTTTCGCTTCCTCCTCTCCGGTCTTGCTATATCCAATTCCTCGGCTACTGCTCTCATATGACCTTCGGCCAAAAAGAAAGCCTTCAGACCCAGAGCCCCCTTTCCTCTGAATCCCTCTTAGCCTATCATCCTCTCGCTGCATCTCCTCCTAATTTCTCACCCCTTCGCTCCCTCTCGACTCCATAATCTCTCACTGTTTCTCCTCTTCCCTGGGCCTCACTCTTGCTCTCGGTTTCCTCTTTTCAATCCGAAAAAATGTCCCCTCTTCGTTGTTCTCTCAGCTTCTTTTATAGGCAACTCGGAGCGTGGCCTCACATCACTCCCAGGCGTGTGTCTGCAAATATCCCCTGTCACTCCTCTGCTCCTGCGCGCATGGCTGCCGTACCCCCTCTGCTCCACTTATTCTCCGCATTCGTGGTTTCCTCCAGCGCATGATGCCAGAATTGCTCCTTATCCTCTGCCAAAGCTGGTCCATGGTTCGTTCCTCCATTCCCCGTCATACGGTTTCGTTGCTGGCTGCTGGAGATTGTACGGGTAGCAGAGGCGTCGAGCGTGAAGGGAGAGAGGAGATGATCGTGCGTGAGGCGCTGAAGAGCAGGGTTCCTTTTGTTCTTTCTGAACCCCCCTTTTTTATTTAATTCAAATGGGTTGATTCAAGTTTTTGGGTGGGGGGCCGGAGAGAATGGACCGTGGTTTTCAGTTTCATCTTCGTCATTGGGCTTCTCCCTTTATTATGTTTTTGATTTGTTCTCTTCTTCCTTTTTTCCTTTTTTTTTTTTCAATTGAATTGTATGGGCTTCAGCTAGAAGGACCTATTGAATTGTATGGGTAGGTATTGTAGTAAAAGTTTACCATTGGCCCCATCAAATAAGTATAGAATGTTCAAAGGGATCAATTTGCCAACCTATTCTTGGACTTACATTAAATTCTTGTTTGAGAAATTGATGTCCTAGAGTTATGTGATCAATCAAGTCAATGTAATGCATAGCTGCCTCATCATGTATACACAAGTATCCCCATTTCTGCAATCTAAAGTTGATAATCCTTCAAATTAGTAGACGAGAAAAATCAAAATTCTTTTCTTCTATTCTTAGATTCATAACTTTTATTTAGTGTACAAGGAATATAAAATGTATCTATACATGAACTTCAATCAACCAAAGTTGACTAGTTGCTTGACTATGTTTTGAATTGTCTCACTCTATTCTCTCCACCAATGTTGAAAAAAAGCCCTACAATAAAACAAATAAAATCTCACAATTGACTTCAATTTTGAATTTGTACAGTACATCCTATTTCAAAGTCAAACTAACGTGCAACTTGGGCAATTCAAGAGACCTATAATAAGAGAAAAGAGGATTCCTAAGCTTTTGGTTTAATCTAAACAAGCAATTACGTATTGGGTATTTGATTAACAATTTTAATCAACTCAAGACTTTTCAACAAGGTTGGATTTCTATATCAAATATTCGGTAAAATAAGTTATATATCGTAATTCCTAATGAGTAAGTTGGATGCTTAATTAACAAGGTGAAAGTGAATGAACTAAAGTAAAATAAACAAAAATCTAACTTTCTAAGAGAAAATGATGGTAAGTTGGAAAACCTTAAATAGAACTAAAAGTTAAGTTGAAAGAGTTAAACAAGGGTAATCAAATTTATATCACCCAAAAGTATGAAGTAGGAGTACATTAAAGCCTAATTTGCTTACTTGATTAGCAAGCAAGTTTTACTAAGTTATAGACCTTACACTTGTTCATGGGAGGGCTCTAAAATCTAGACTTCTCAATTAAAAAATCTTCATCCTATTTAACAAGACCAAATTGTACTAATTTTTTTGAACTGATCTTTAAGCCAATATATAATAAAGAAGGCCTTCAGCATACCATCTAAAATTATGTCATCCAATATATAACAAAAAAAGGTCTATGACAAGAACAAAACACTGATATGCATGTTGCAGAGCAATTGAAGGGCCTAATTGATGGAACAAAGAAAGAAGTCATCCTTGCATGAGTGGAACATGCCAAGTTATGAGTTAGATGCCTTTAACTCTTTCTCTTTTTTTCCTCCCTTAGTTTTAAAGATGCTAAAGAGATTTGTTATTATGTCACATCAAACCAAAAAAAAAGAAGAAGAAAAAATTCATTGGCAAACTTTTTTGTTCTATAGAATAAATTGGAATACACAATTGCCATCAGGAAATGTCAAACTTCAAGTTTAGCATCCAATTCAAGAACAACAATAATGGGAGGAAAATAGAATCGCAATTATTAGATGATATCAAATTGGAGGAAACAATGCCATAGCAAAGAGATTGATAATAAAGCCTAATAAAAGAACACTTCCAAGAAGTAAAAATAAAGAGGAAGAACAAGTGGTAGTACCTGTAGAAATGAATGTGGAGCAAGGGAATGCAAAGGCAATTGATCCAATGATTGATTCCTTATAGACTCATCTTTAAATGTGAGGTGGCATCAAGAATGTCTGCCATAGCGGTAGGAATAGACAAAGACACCCTAACCTTGAGAGATTCGAAAGCTGAAAGGGGGACAAGATTTGCAACTTGGATTTTATGCAAATCCTATAGGCTTCCATTTTTAAAAAAAAAATAATTGCAATCATTATTTTTTAAAAAATTATAGCTAAATTTTTTTTCCTTTCAAAATTAAAAATTATTAAATTTATAAAATAAAATAAAATTCGAACCGAGATCTAAATGGTTTAAGAAGTGATGCTCATCTTTCAAAATTTCCATAGAATCCAAATTGCCAGATTGTGATTAGGACAAATTTGTAGTAACCGTAATTAATTTTAACCTTTGTCTAAACATATATTTTAACAACAATATATGGTAAATTATTATTAGGACTTATTTTGTCCCAATTATAATAATTGTATTTAAGACTAGATTTTAATAATGATTATACAACATCTTAATTATGATTATAATAATCATAATTAAAAAAAAATTAACCATAATTAAAATAATTATGGTTAAAATATTATTGCAATGTTCTAATTTTTTTAGTAATTAAGTTATTCCCCCCTCAAAAAAAAAAGCTTAGAACTAAACCATAAGCATAGGCTTATAAATTTAACTTTGCAATACATGTGTTTAGTGCTTTTACAATACAATTATTTTGCAAAATAAACTACAAAAGAAAGCCTCAAACAATTATTTTCCTATTGTAGAAGACACTTTTTATTTTATCATAAACTATTACATGAAATCCACAAAGGAAATGCCATTTTTTTTTAGAATAAATTATAGAAATTTCCACATAATTTTACTAAAATTATGCTAAATTTATTTATATTTTTATAACATATACTTTAATTTAATTTTAAAATTTTTAAGTAAAATATCCTCTATTAAATAATTTTAAATTTAATGTAATAGAAGATATTTTAGTAGAAAAATTTAAAATTATACTAAAGTATAATGTCACTTTTTATTTTAAAATAAAATTGTGTATATTTTAAAAATAGATGAGAAATTTATATAATTTTAGAAAAATTTAAAAGAAATTTATCTAATTTATTCTATTTCTAATCTATCTAAAAAAAATAAAAGAATCGTATCAGGCAAAGTTGTGCAGCAGCTCCTCCTCCATCTATGCAAGAACTATATAATTTATAAAACAAAAGGTAAATCAACTTGTTAGTTAACAGAGTTTATAAGTGCTGAAATAAACAAATAAACATGCACACTTATAGGGAGAAAATTAAACTTTCAGTATTTAAGATATATTTTTTGATCAAAGCTCTTTGTAAGAAAACCAAAACTTGGGGATTCATTCCTTGTCTTCTAGCAATATACATATAGTATTTATTTATTTATTTTTAACAAAATTTTTAACATATAAAAAAATTTAAAAGAACAAAATTGACTTGAATTTTTAAGAAGCTAAAAAAAAGTCTTGTTCTTGTAGGATTTAAAAAAAATTCAAAAAGATGCATTTTATTAGCTTGGACAAGAAATTTATATGAGATATAATTATAAGTTGAAAAAGGAAAATGATATAACATAATAGCGATAAAGACAAATATTGATTACCTTTATGTTGAAACTTAAATCCAACTACGCAATTTAGCCATGTTTATATTAGCAATTACATACATTTTGTCATATGTATCACTCCAGAAATTAAAGTAAGTATATCTCCATGATTTTTTTAAAAATAATAAGCTGCAAACTTCCCAAGATCCAATGCTGAATCCAATTGTCAAACTGACATAAAACTCTTGGCCGAAAAGTTGTTCATCATCTTCAAGATTTCCATCATTTTGATCATCTCTAGTTGGCTTAGTAAGACATTCAAAGAGGGGAGCCCCACAAAGATCAAAATTTCCCATATAAGCAGAGACATCAAAACTTTGAAGTTGAGTTCCATGTGGGATTTTACCCTACAAATCGTTGTATGAAAAATTCATTACACCAATACGATTTATATGTGAAAGTTTAGAAGGAATTCTTCTAGATAAATGATTATTTGATAGATCAAGAAAGTCCAATAACTTTGAATGTCCAATTCTTGGAAGGATTTTTCCACTAATTTTGTTTCTTGACAAATTTAAGGAAATTAAACTAACAAGATCCATCATTTCACTTGGAATTTCTCCAATCAACATATTGCTAGAGAGATCAATACTTTTCACTAGTCCTAATGTACTTTGGTATTTAGACTCCTTACCTTTCCAAATCAATCATGCACTATCTTTTAAAGAATCTAACCCCATCAATGACAATATTGAATAGAACCACTCCATTGATCCAAATTCAATGGATACATCCATTGAAGCTAATTCATTCCCTCTTGGTTCCATTATATCAGATGAAATAATATAGGTGATAGTTGCATCATAACTTGTTTCATTAGCCAAAGCAGAAAGATTATTAAGACATTTTGATAAACTTTCTGAGATGTTATTTATAGAGAGATCAACGATTTATAGTTGAGAAAGATGACAAATATTGGAGGGCAAACTCCTAAAAAACATATTAGATCTTAGAATGAGTACATGCAACATTTTAAGTCCATCCCCAATCCAACTTGGAAATAATAAAAAAAAAAATATTTTGGTTAACATCAAAAGTTCTAAGCTCAGTACAATTACTCAAAGCCAAAGGTATTTCGCCCACAAATTTGTTGTTACCTAAATGTAATGCTTGGATATGTCTTAGGGCACCCATTGATGCCAAAATTTTTTCGAAGAGGCTATTATTTGCCACATTAAGAAAGAGCAATGATTCAAAATATGTCTAACAATCAGGAAGTACTCCAACTAATTGATTATTTGAGAGATTGAGAAAAGTCAAGTTTTTCATCATATTTGGACAAAAGAGATAACTAGCATATGAAAACTTATTGTTAGATAGGTCCAATGCTATTACTTTTGATAAATTTGATGGAATTGGGCCGTAACAAATTTGAGTTCAAATCTATTTGCACTGCGTGTAATGCTAATGAGAAATTTGGAATTTCGCAAGTAATTTGATTGTGTAAAAGGTTTAAATTTATTAAAGGAAAATCCCAAAACTAACTTGGAATTGTATTAGAAATTTCAGCACTTGAAATGTCTAACGAAGAACAATTCTTTTGGCTTTGAAGCCTTATGGGAAAGGTGGGGCCCAATTTGCACGATGCTAACAAAATGAAGTGGACCTGAAAAGGGGGAACCCGGTGACTACTAATATTGAAGACCAAGTGATTAAAAGACAAGTCCAACACCTTCAATTTAGCGAGTTTAAAGAAATGAGTTTTAGAAATCACATCTTTCAAGGAGTTGTGCCCAATGGACAAACACACCAAATTTGATAACAATCCTATGCTCTTACTTAAAGTTCCATTTAATTGATTCCACGCAGGATTTAACATTTATGGAGAAGAGAATTGAGAAAGATTTGGTACCGGCCCTACAATTTGGTTAAAAGACAAATCTAAGAATTGTAGTGATCTGTTAGCACAACTGATTGTTGCAACAAAATCATCTAATTGGCCACTTAAGTAGTTGTGACGTAGTTCCAATATATAGACGACATAACTCCAAGGATTTGGGTAGCCCACCTTCAAGCTGATTTCTTGAAAGCGATAATTCTTGCAAGTGGAACAAATCTCCCAATTCATGAGGTAGTTTTCCTTTAGGATTTGTGGAAGATAGATAAAGATATTTCAGATGGGTTAAAGAAGTAATGAATTTTGGAAATTTGGTTAGACTGAAATTATTGTTACTAAGATCCAAATATGTCAAATGATGTAATTCAGCCAACGATGGAGTGATTGTACCTTCCAAACCATAACCGTTAAGATCAAGTTTGACCACATGGTGCCCTTGGTGGTTACACGAAACTCCTTTCCAATGGCAACATTCTTTCTGGTTTTCTCCATTTTCCCATGAAGAGAAGTTGTCATAACGATTAACAAAACCCTATTTTGAGAGCAAGAAGTGATTGTCTCTCACTCTCTAAGCATCTGATGGAAGCATTACCAACTTGCTTGTTAACTGCAAACACCTATGTCATTTGCACCAAAAGAACAAGAGAAGCACCAAGAATATGTAGAAGCCTTGTATTCATGATAATTCTAGAGACAAGATATCGAATATAGAACTAAATATTAGCAACTCAAATTGAGAAGCAATGAAAATAGAGCCAAAGTATTTATAATAGGCACAATGAGAAACTTCATACATTGACTTTGCATCAGAAATTTTTAGAAATTAACTAATGTAATTTATTAAAAAAATTGATATTATCTTTTCTACATTAATGCAGCATGACTTTCACAAAAGCTAAAAATAAAGTTGCCCTTGACAATAGATGTGGACTCAAAAATATTGTGTGAGAGACTTCATAGACTTCGTATAGGAAAAAGCCAAAATTGAGTTTAGTACCAAATAATAATAATAATAAAAAGAATAATAATAATAATAATAATAATAATAATAATAATAATAATAATAATAAATGACTGTCCTAATTTATTTTCCATTTAGCTATTTTGGCAGCATCCGCTTGGCATCGAAAAAGTTCTTAGTGGGAATTTTATTTTGGTACAATCATGATATTAGAGAAAAAATTCTTTCAATTTTTTATCAAAAATAAGAGAAAAAGAGAGAGTCGAAAATTGGAGAGAGTGGAAAATTATATTTATATATATATATATATATCATGAAAAATATAACCTTTAGTATTTTGACATATGTGAAACTCAAATTTTTTATAAATAACTTACAAGTACTTAAAAAGTTTAAAATATTTATCTACCAAACATTGTATGAAAGAGAATGAAAAGATATTAATTTCTTTCTTTTATTAATAGGTTAATACATTACAGATAACATATTATTTTGTTGATAAAGTACGATGATTAAATTGTTGAAGATACGATTTAAGAGTGTAAACACTTTTGTTTTTGGCCAAAATTGAGCAAAAATATATCCTTCCTCAAAAAGTAATTAACTAAATAAAAACAAAATTTTTTAAGGCCTACTGATATAATAAATCGCGATTGATTACACATCTTGGAAGTAACTGTTATTCCTGCTCCATTTTACTATTTAATTGCCAGCATATGATCCAAAAAGATATTTATGCCTTTGTAGAATAGTAAATAAGGAAAATTATGCTTACATCTTTGCCCTCAATCCCATCAATTAATTTTAATTTTGTAGTTATTACGTAAAACTCTCATTATCTAAATTAAGTATTATATTTAACTAATTTGACAATAGGTGAAACTAATAAAATTTAAATGCTTTGATATTTTATATCTATTTATAATTTTTTTTCTAATCAATTCATTTTAGCTAATTTTTAAAGAAAAAATATCAAGTGTAATTTATCTAACTTCATGACAAGCTAACGTAATTTACTCTATGAATTATCTGCAACGTTTGGAAACTTCAATTATTTTGCTCAAACTTCACACGATTAAAACAAACATTTTTTTACTAGAATTGAGTAGTTTTTTGTAATCCAAATATATAGTTTTTTTTCCCCACTGAAATTCACTCACTATATGATATAATTGAGAATTAGCTACAAAAAATCTATTATATAAAATAACTGAAATAACTCATGATTTTTTTTTTACTATTTCTTTCTGTTTCAACTTTTTTTTATTATATCTTTTTGTAGGACCCGTGAAATTATGCATGGGTCCCACAAAAAATTTTAAACCTATCTGGGCAATGCACGGTGGAGTAACTATTATATATATATATATATACATATACAATGTTTATATTATATGTGTTAAATGCTTATTAGAGTGAGAATATAATTGAGATCCACAATTGTCGTTCAAAAGCGAATACTACAAAGAAAATCAACGCCAAAATGGGTGGTCCCGCAAGAGCACCGCTAATTACGCTTGGTACTACCAGTTTTGCTATGATTGCCAAGTCACAAAAACCTAAAATGTGCTTTCCGTGCAGATAATAATAAGAGGGAAATAAAAAATTTTACATAATTTTTATGGTATTTTTATAATTATTATTCAAAAATATATTAAATTTTTATTATTTTTATAAATAAATTGGTAATAATAATTTTTTATTTATAAATTTTTTTAATTTTTATTTTCATTCTTAACTTTTTAGGTACTAAAAGTTTAAAAGAATTGCATGTTTAACCAAGGAAATGGAATTCATAAAAATGTAAAAAATTACTGTAAAATTATATTTTTACATTTTTATTTTATATTAATTTTATATTTTAGTTTTTACTATTAAGTTAAAATAAATAAATAATCACGATGGATGTTACATAACAATTTTGCGAGAAATATTCAAGCTTTTTAATTGGGAGGGGAATTCCCAAAACCAATTGGGAATAAGTTGTTACCATGAATATGGTATATTATAGTAGTCTAAATTTATAGACTGAAATTAATTCTTAGATGATGTTTATATATTGATGATAGGCAACTGAGTATACAAAAGGAGGTGAATTGGGTTGTAGATAAGTTTAATTCTTATTGTAAAATGCAAATTTAAACCAGTTATAATTACAATATATATATATATATAATAAATGAATATAACTTTTTTTCTTTTATTTTCTCTTTCCTTAATTTTTTTCCTCTTCCACAATGCTTAACTTCTACTTTACAACGGGCGATTCGTCAAAGGATCAAAATTATATTGAAAGAGATTTTTCTTTTTTACATTTCAACCTTTTCATTCCTAAAGAAAAATCAAACGATAGAATATTGCGGTGAAGAGACAAAATAAAAGAGGAACGAAGGTGGCTTTGCCAATGGCATAGCAATACCATAATTTTGTTCGAACTCGCATCCTTTGCCGTGACATGAGCCATAACATAAGTGTTGTAGGTGTTGTGGCCCCTAAAGAGAATGGCCATGGTTTTTATTTTATTTTATTTTACTTATTTATTTAAGTTTTAGTCTTCCTCTAGACAGCAAAAGATTAAAAATCCTTTTGTTCAAAGTAAAGTGGAAAGAGAAATTAGAGTTATGCATACCAAAAGCTTTTTCTTAGTCTGAAAAGAGGAAAATTTAGCGAAAAGAAAGGAGGGAGAGACTTCAATGACTTCTATACAAAAAAATTGAAATAAAAATTAAAGGAATGCCCCATGCTTCACCTTTTTCTTCTTCTTCTTCTTCTTCTTCTTCTTCTTCCTCTTTTATAAAGATAAATCCAAATTAAACTAAATTTAATAAAAAAGATGATTTTTTAATTAGCTTGAGTTATTTTTAATAGAATATTCCATTCAAGTAATTAACTATATTATTAGTCAAATTGATCAAATAAAGTGCCATCATTCTCTAGATAAATTTGTACCCAACCGTCACTTTGTTGGTATCTCCATGATTGACGTTGGTCATTGCAAAGAAAATTTGTCTGCCGTAGAAAACAGTTCAATGACTTTGAAGAAGAAAGTTCCCAAAAATTGATTTGGAAAGAGGAGGTTGAACCTAACTTCACATTCAAATTAAAATCGTTTTTTTTTCTTGTTTTTAAGTTTACTTTTTTACATTTAAATATACAAATTCAAATAGTTGATAACAATATATTTAATTATAACGGTATTTAATATTCCAAACTCACGTGTTAATGTTCTGACTATTTCTATTCTAAAATATTTTCTAAGTCTGGAAAGGATAATAGCATATAAGGGAAGTTACATGATTTACCCCTTCTTTGTACTTCATTAAAAATCTTTTTGTAGGAACACTTAATATATAAAAAAATTTATTAAAATGTATGGAATTTGACTTAGATCCAACAAAAATTATATGAGGTTTTGTTAAATGCTAAAAATCATTAGTTTGAAAGAAACAACTTATAGACTTTTCTTAAAGAATAATCATGATAGAGTAATAATTTAGTCCCTCAATTATTACAATTTATTCTAGGATGGCCTTAAGGATTATAAAAAAGTGTTTAAGAAAATTCTATAAGTTGTTTCTTTCAAACCAATGATTTTTAGCACTTAACAAAAACCTCATATATATATATATATATATATATATATTGGGTCTAAGTCAAACTCCATACATTTTAATAAATTTTCTCATATATTAAGTGTTTCTACAAAAAAAGAAAAGACTTTTAATAAAGTTTTTTGGGACTTTTAAGGTACTAGCCCAGAGGCAAAAAAATTTTGAAAAATAAAAAAGCTACTTTGAAATAGAATCTAAGAACTAATTGAATTTTAATCTTTTGGAGTTTTATTTTTTTAATATTTTTATTGAATCTAAATGAAAATATTTTATTATTTATATTCACATCTTAAAGTAATTGTAAATAAAATAGAATAAGTTATATAGATCTTTCATAATTTTTGTTGAAATTATATAGATTTTTTCTAAAATAAAAAATTGAACTACATTTTAGTCTAATTTTAAATTTCTTTTACTAAAATGCCTTCCATTAATGATAACATTTTTTATAAAGATAAATTCAAATTATTTTGTTGATATACTACGATGATTAAATTCTTGAAGATATGATTTAAGAGTGCAACCATTTTCTTTTTGGCCAAAATTGAGAGTATATATCCTTCCCCAAAAAGTAATCAACTAAATAGAAACAAAGTTTTCAAAGGCCTATTGATATAATAAACTGCGATTGATTACACATTTTGGAAGTAACCTGTTATTGCTGCTCCATTTTGCAATTCAACTGCTAGCATATGATCCAAAAATTAGGCTCACATCTTTGCCCTTAATCCCATCAATTAATTTTAATTTTTGCAACTATTACGGAAACTCCCATTGTCTAAATTGAGTATTATCTTTAACTAACTTGACAATACGTGAAACAAATTAAATTTAACTGCTTTGGTGTTTTGTTTCTAATTATAATTTTGTTTCTTAAATCAATTCGTTGTAATGGATATGTAAATGAGTTGGTTAGTTATAAAAGTTAATTGACTAGGTTAAAATTACAATTGAGAGCATAAATTAACGTGAATAAGTGTAATATTTTTAAATATTAAATCTATTTAAAATAATATATTATTAATTAAACAACAGGAGAGAGGATTTTTTAATGAAATAAAAATGAACGAGGAATTCATTTGCAAAAATTAATGGAAAAAAATAACAACAGAAATAAATATTTGAGTAAGTACTTTTATTTACCTTAGTTAATTAGTGGCAATACTTAATGATCAAATAATTGTGGAAGTGGTAATTTGCATCTTATCACACGACAACCTCAAAGTTGGAAGATAATAGGTAACTAAGGTTGACGTTGACGTTGGTGTTGACTTTTATTTTCCAATTAGTGTGGATGTCATAGCAATCAACAACCTCAACATTTAAGTATGTTTTAGTGCTTTGTTTTTAATTCTTGGACAAGTAAGCGGAGAGCTATGTCCATAAAAGACATTTTCATTAGAATTATAAAGTATTTGTATAGATATATTTCATTAGCTCATATAAATTGATTAAAAAAATTGTATATATATTCAGAAAATTCACACTTTCATTTGTGACCTTCCAACTATCTACTAAAATATTGTGTCCATATATAAAGTGGAATTTAAGTCTATATGTGATAAGACTAATTTTTGGATTGTTAATTTTTTTTTTGAAATTTGTAAAATTATAGGAATGAGTCCAATTCTAAGAATAAACTGAGTTGAAATTGAACTTTTAAATAAGTTGAACTCAAAATTTTCACAAATTGGTTAATTTATTTATATACTTCAAAAATTGTATAAATCTCATATACTCTTCATATATCTCTCTAATTTCTATACAAAAACGAGAGGTTCACATCCATCACTAGTATACTAAACTAGCAAACTCCACTTCAATTATCATTTTAATTAGGATCTAGTTGATTGAATGATGTAAAAGGAAAAAATATAAAAAATAAATAAGTGATATAAGAAGTGATGTTAGTATCTTTATTTTTGAAAAAATAATATAAATGACATATGTTATTAAATAATTATTATAAAAATATAATAAGCATTTATACAATTTAAAAAAAGATTAGGTTGCGTTTGCAACAAACATAATAGGGCATAAGTTTGTGTCCTGCATGTGACACTTCTTTTTTTTAAGGCCTTCAAGTCTTCTTAAAGAAAATTTAAGAAAAAGAAAAAGACGTTTACATACTCGTAGGAGAGAAAGAAAAATCCAAAATACTGACTTGGAAAGAGAAGTGCGCCAAGCGTCATGTTTCTTCCACCTTTTTTCTTTTAATTTTTATTTTTCTTATTTGGGCCCATTATCTAAGCTTCACCTCTGACTATCATTTTCACTGTTTTATCTATGGTTAATTTTATATTTGTAATTTTACCCTTTTCATTTTGTAGTCTTTTGAAAGGAAACTCAATGAAAGGACGTGTTATTTTTTTGTTAGTAAACACTACTCTTTTACATTTAAATTAACAAATTAAAATAGTAGATATATGGCAACAAGCAAAATACTTTTGTTGGCCCAAAAAAGAAAAATTTAGTGAAAAGAAAGTAAATTTAAAGTTGTCGTAAGAGTAACTTCAAAGACTTCTATACAAAAAAGAGAAGTAGAAATTAAGCCAAATACTTTGGTCTTTTGCAAAAGAAATTCTGCCACTGTACGAAACACTTCGAAGACTTTAAAGAAAGAAAATTCCCAAAAATTTATTTGGAAAGATGAGTCTAAACGCAACTTCACGTTCACATATCTTTCTCAATGTATTTCATATGCCTACCTTTACTCTTTTGCATTTAAATATACAAATTCAAATAGTCAATAATAATATATGAGGATAAAGATCTTTGAAGGTTAAAATTAAAATACATGTATCTATGTTCGTAAAATTATTTGATTCGTAGGAGGTGTTTCATAGATTTCCACCCTGATTTACACTGAATATTTTTTATGCTTCTTTCATCAAATTAACAGCGTTAATACTTTGATTAGACTAAATATATTTTTTATGCTCCTCAACCCACTTGTATTGTTCATGCATGATTGCCACGCGTTCTAATTAATTTCTTTCCTAGCTAAAATACATTTTGATAACTTGTGGTTTAATTTGTTTGTATTTTCATATTCTATTATTTAAAAATTTGCATTTGAGTGTTTTGTGATTTAAACTTTTAGGACATTGGTACTTATGATTTCATTTCTTTTATTTTTTGGGTGGAATTTATTAAAACTGGCCTTCAATTCTTAATTTTCTCATGCCATCCCTAGTTCTTATGTATTGAACGCTGAAATTCTTTTTTTAGCTGATTAAAATTTCAAGTTCAGTATACACAACATAATATCTCCAAAATTTTGCCCTCAAATGGAACCCTAATTTTGTCATCAATTTTATCTTAAATTAAAATTTCTATATATTAAAGACTGAAATTCTTCTTTAATTTAATTAAAATTCCAAATTCAACAATACAATACAATATCTTCTTCAAATTTTATTCTTAATTTTGTCCAAATTCTCAATTTTCCTATAAAATTTCTAATTTCATTTATAAAATTTGGAAATTTTGGGGTAATTGAGAAATTAAGTTTTCTAAAGATTAAATTTAGCCCAGTTGGGAACCTTTCAAGGGTCATGTGACTTGCACATGTCATTTTTCATCCAAAAGATAACAAAATAAAATCACAAGGTACAAATGTACTAATAATTTAAATCACACCACATCAAAATGCAGAATTTTAAATTGCAAGAGACATAAAGTGTAATTGAGCCAAACCACACATTGCAAGAAAAAATGAAATCAAAGACAAAAAAATTTGACTATGAAAATGATAAAATCTGTCTCTAAACAATCAAAGAGAGGAAATAAAATTCGTTTCTGATTTTGCTTGTTGCAAAAGGAGTGAGACAAAAAGAAAGATAATTTTGTCTTAAATTTAGAGATAGAAAATTCTATCTCAAAATAAATTCATCATGACTTTTTAGGATAGAAATATCCCTATTTAGAGATAGTAAATATATTGTCTCTACTCCATCTTTGAGTAAAGATGGATACCTTTATATTAAATTCGTCTCAAATGGGAGATGGTTAATTTCTATGTCAAATCTGTCTTTGATTAACTGATATTGCCATGACAAATTCATATTTGACCAGGGACGGATATTTTTATCACATATTTGTCTCTAATCAGGGATAAATATTGCTGTTCAAAATTCGTTTTTAATTATAGCAGACAATTCCGTCGCAAATCTATCTCTTGTCAAAGATGAATCTATCTATAACAAATCCATCTCAAATTCATCTTTGATTCATCACAAATCCATCTCAAAATTCACTTGACCTTCTAGAACAACAACGAAATTCATGCTCTAACCCTAGCTCCTTGAAAATGAAAGAAAATCTTATCTAAAACTTCTTAATTTCAAAGTTAATAAGCTATTTATGGACCTGTATGGTCGTGATTCATCACAGCTAACTAATTCTTCACCATAATGGGCTCTCTCTAGATTTTATATGACGTATGCTTCCTGGCCACGATCATTGGGATATTTTGTCATGGTAGATGTGTTGTGCTGGCCATTGAAAAAAATCTTTGCACTTCAATCCTTAGCTTCTTTAACTCAAAATTCTTTATTTATTTATAATTCAACCCCTATAGAACAAGACAAATAATTAAACTAAAACAAGTAGTTAGACAACAAAACTCAAATTAAACTGCTAAAGTATTTTAAATCTATCTATTTACAAGATATAATAATGACTTCAATAAAACCTAGAAATAAACACAATATTAGTCATCACAATTTGATAATTTAAGAAAAAGCAAATAATCAACAAATATTGCAATTAAGTCCTAAAATTGGGAATTTAATCAACAAAGCTTCCAGTTAACCATTCACATATCAATTCCAAAACAATGCATTAATTGATGTAAAAGAGCTAAAGCAACAATTAAAAATCTCGATAAGTCCTAAAAAAAACACCTAAAAATATAATAATTATAAAATTTGATTTAATAGAGGACTAATTATGTAGCAAGTTTCAAATTTTGAGGAGCTAGTCATGTAGAGAAACAAATCTAGGAATTGAAGTGTTTAGAATTCTATCTTTTAAAGACTAAATTGTGTATTTACTTATAAATATATAAGCATGTTAGATTTGGGTTATGCTCAAAAAATATATTCGACACGTTTACATTTTGTCTTTTTAAAGTCTAAATTTTTTTCACCATGGATACTAAGGCACTTTGTTTTGTTTAGTAAGCTATCTATATGGTTTTAGTGAGACTAAGGCCATATCACACTTGACATTTGAACGATTAGTTACAAAGGCCTGTGCATGTTGAATCTCAATGACAAAGAATTATCTCCAAAACTAACTCTACTATAAATCTTGCAAAAAATTTTAGATAATTTTGTAAGAATGAAGTTGATAGCCTTTATCCTTAAAATCTATTACTTAATTATGACTTATGATATTTAGTTTTTTGGTATTTTCAGTGTCAATCACATTGTTCCACTTCGATCTCATTTTGACATTTGTAACTTATCCTTCATATGACAGTTGCAACAACAGTTAGGACAATAATGGCATATTTTCTAGTGCCAATATAGTTGCTAAGTTAAGAGAGTTGGAAAATAGCAATAGCTTTGATGGTAGACACATTGGTAGAGGTAATTTATGTTAGAGAGCATGGTAAAATAGTAACAACTGATGTTTTTGAGTTGAATTGTCAAAGCCCTTATGATTAGGTGGTAAAGAATTTAATTTGAATAACTTAAACTTTTGAGTAAAACTAGCCTTTAATAATTTGCATTACATCTTGGGGAACTATATCATGTTCTTCTTGCTTTTTCATCAGGATATCATTATTTATTGTGCACAATAAGATAGGAAAAAACTAGGTCCTATTTCTTTTGGCTTTTTTTTTTTTAAAATCATGTTTACATTTGGATATATTTTATTTAACACCAAACCATTGACTTCTTTCAAAACCTCTTGGAAATGCATATGGAGAATTATAGAATTCTCTTTCTAAATTATTATTAAGATGTCATTATTTCTTTTGCTCATTAATATAGGAAAAATTTAAAGAGTAATTTCTTTATGCATTTACTTTCAATTTCTTCAATAGAAGTATATATACACGTATATTTACTTGCCACTATACACAACATCATTGACTTCTCCAAAAAAATCACTTCATTATGTCTTAATTCTATTGAAAAGCTTGATTTAAAAAAAAAGTCAGATGGAAGAAGAAGAAGAAGAGAGAGAGAGAGAGACCCTAGGAATCACTCTCTAGTTTTATCCTCAATCAATTAGCACATCATAGTACTTATATAATCAAAGTATAGACACTTGGCCATTATCATAAAGGCTTGTACATAGAGAGCTTGAGTTCTTTATTGTACAGTTGTCTTGAAAGTGAAAAATAATATTTTATAACTATACATGCATCTTGAGACACAATTGAATGGTTGGAGACCTCAGCTCTCTATATACTGACCTTTATCATAAACAAGCATCCTTCATAAACCCCAAATGGCCACATCAAAGAAGTTATACTTACATGTGATGTGTGAAAATTAACTATAGTTTAAAAATATATAAGATATAGACATTTTTACAACTTAACACTATGCCATAAATTCCTTCAAAGAAGTTCCTCCATATCTATATATCATAACTTTATCTAAAAACTTGATAGTAAATGCTTCAGGAACTACACATAAGTTTTGTCTATTAAGATATGCTCAGGAATTAAATGATTGCTGCTTATGTACTTCAATTTTTTGTACCATGATTGATCTCGAATTTTTGCTTTTGATATCATGTAGTTGTTAATTATATTATTGTGGCTGAAGCCCTTGGAATCTCCTCCTCGGTTCTTGTAGCTGGGCTTCCTGCAAATAATGTTTTAAGTGTTGTGCATTTTGCGACATTATTTGCATTAGCCTCTAGAGTACTTCTTGATGATGAAACATTGGGAGAAGGAATGTCAAATTCTGTTATGTTTTGTCACTAAATGGATCATATGCACTTTTCATGTAAAATAGTTAATTTTCACATAATTCTTACTTATTAAGGTATTACAATTTTCCTACCTATTTAATGAAAATCTTTTAAAAAGATTAAGTTAACAATGAATGGACATGCTAACAGATTATATTCATTTCTTAATAGGATTCATTTCTAATATATTTATAAATCTATTCATAATTTAAAAAAAGTTTTTCACTTAATATTCCTTGGCTAAATCAATTAATTGAATAGTAATTACCTTAAAGAACTTTCGGTAAGTGCTAAATTAGATGAAATTTTTAAATTTAATCTTTGTTATTAACATTTATTAATTTAAAAATTTAAATTTTATGAATAATATATAATAGGTTTTATAATAGAGTTTTTATAATTTTAAAAATTTAAAGTTAATTTTTGTCATTAAATTTTTGAAAATGTAATTAAATTATTCTGATATTGCTTTATATATGTATGCCAATAAAAGAGGTATCAGTCAAATGAAATAAAATTAATTCATATGAATAATAGTATATGATGTGACTTAAAATTGAATTACCTAGGGCAAATTGGCATGACTTCATAGGTAGTATATACTTGCAGCGTGAAAATAATATCTAATTGATTGTGCTAATAGAATTTTCTTTTTTGATTTATTGAAAAGTTTGAATTTTGACTCCATTGTATATTCACTAAACCTTTATCATAAAAATTAGCCTAAATGACTATGTAAGTAAAATTTAATAATGTATTTACATAAATTTAATAAATAAAATAAAATTAAAAATTTTTAAATTATGAAAAATTATATTTTATTTTAATTACAATACTAGTACTTGAATTTATAAGTCAAAGAATAGTATAACTTTTTGTTAAAAAAAAAAAGAGTGTTACAACCATGACAAGAAAGAGAGTTATCACGTGCAATGCACATGGAGCCAGCGTGGGCTACAAGATAAGGCAGTGCTTTCCATCGGAAATCGCTACCTTCGGAATGATGTCGCCGATCAGTATCAGCGTCTTCTCTCGGTCGCAACCAATCCCGTCGTGGCACCGTTCGTCCCCCTGTTCCCGTTATGGCTGCTCCAACCCATTCCCACCACCTGAGGCTGAAACCTTATCTGAAAGAACCATAAGACCATTTCCGAAGAGGCTGAGGCCTCTTCCATGGGACGTTTCACCATTAGGTCGCGGCTGAAATACCCCATCGTATCTCCTGATGACCAGTGGGGCACATGGTCCGCTTTCTTCGCTCTTGGTGCTTTTGGTCTATGGTAATAACATCTCTCTTTTTCTCCTTT
This sequence comes from Erythrophleum ivorense, assembly GCA_026724425.1. NCBI lineage: Eukaryota > Viridiplantae > Streptophyta > Magnoliopsida > Fabales > Fabaceae > Erythrophleum > Erythrophleum ivorense. The sequence continues at coordinate 47,025,183 of JAIUCV010000008.1, read as the reverse complement.
CTATCATTTGCAATTAGGTGCTTTTTTCTGCTTACTTATTTTTTTGGTTGCCCGAAAATGTGGGAAAAGTTAAATGAGAATTTTACTTTTTGAAATGGATAGTTGACTTGGTTGTACTGAAGAGAACCAAGTTGCTCTGTTCTTTGCAAAAGCATTATATAAATTCGAAGCCTACGTTATTCTTGGGACGAATTTTATTTCTGCTTGAGAGGGGGTAAAAAAACTAGAACGGAATGGAAAAATTTTCCACTTCCGAGCATGTGATTCCCAAAACTGTTCACAGTTTTGTATGGGTTCCACACTCCTTGTACTTACTCATAGCAGGAAAGCAAAATGGCTCACAATCATTACATCACAAATAGTGTCAATCTAGATTCATAGTTCTCACGTGCTTTCTCCTTTTCCTTTTATTATTTCCAGTAACTCAAAATCTTCACATAATGTTGTCACTACTCACCAACACTACTATTGCTGACTAATTCTCTGAATTTATCTATTTTCAATTTAGAATTTTCTCTTTCTCTTACATGTTATCTTGGCATGTAATTATATATGGAATTACTAGTTTTGCGGGCATATCTGGGTAATTTAGTCGTAAATGAACATATTTTACGTGAAATGCAATGTCAGAGAAGACCAAGATTGGAAGCATGGTAAGTGCTGCCCTGGTGAGTGCCTTAGTTGGCCTTGTAGCAAGTAATCTAGGAATACTTCCTTATGATGCCCTGGCTTATTCAATTCTATTGGAGTTTCTGCTACCCTCAACTATTCCATTGCTATTGTTTAGAGCAAACCTGCATCATGAGGTGCACTCGACGGGGACACTGCTGTTAACTTTCTTACTTGGGTCAGGTGATGTGACTTCCTTGGGATAGTCCTGTACGCTCAAACATTCCTATAAAACCAGAGACGCTCCTCTGTCTGTTTTGTTGTCCGTGGAAAAGTTGCATAAATTTACCTTAAATGATCATCCCATTTGGGATTGTTAATGCTTTGGAGCAAAATTAAAAGGGAAGAAAAGCAAAAGAAAAAAAAAATTGAGTATGAACTAGATTATAATGGATATACCAAAATAATATCAGATTGTTGATAAAATTGAAGTTAAATGGAGGTATTTTAATTAGTTATTCTTGAGATGCAATTCTACTAATGATGACAGAGCCAGAACATTTGAATAGTCAAATACTCTAATGTCCTGTTCTTAACGTGTCTCAGATATGATTTTGATTTCTTTTGAGACTGGCTTCTTGAGAAAAAGGAATGATAGATTGTGAGCTGGACTGACATGGGTTTAGGGAGCCTTTACAGTTTAAGATTTTGAATAACTGGGTGTTTTCAAAATTCTGTGAGTTCATTATTTCTTATGCACTTAGTATTTTGTTACCATTTTGCGAGAATCCAATAGGTTTTTTTTTTCCCCAATGTACACGTTATTGGTTAAAGGACAGTGGCTTTTGAATATATATATATATATAATATATATTTTAGAATTTTGATACCACAACTCTTTTTGCATCTATTATGGAAATCAAATTTGATTGTTTCAACTTTCAAGAGTGAAACAGAGCAGAACAAGTTGCATTCTAAAGAAAGGACCTCTAAAATTCCATTACACTAAAATGATACACTCACAATTATGTGGCAATTATGTCATGAGCTTTTATAGAGCTGTTTTTTGCTACTACAGCCAAATTCTTTCCCTTACTTTAGTTGGTTAGCTCAGAAGCCATAGTCAGTGAAGCAATCTTTTGAACAGCACTGGAATATTTTTCTATCTCTGGAGTAATTTGTTGACAGGCATCAAAATTGGGAAGGTAGCTTTTACTTAGAGGGAGTGGGTGTGGTTGGGCCAGTTGGCCAGCATGATTTAGTCAGTGTACCCCTGAATCTATTTTGTTGTCTCTACTTATGGTGAAATCCAATCTTTAGTGCACAACGTGAAGTGTGATCAGATTATGGTGGATTCAGAATCTATTCTTTTATGTTATTTCAGAGAATAGGCTGGCCTGTTAATGCTTGACAGTTATAATCATTATTGTTTTTATTTGCCCTCAGGAAAGGATGGAATAGTTGTAATGTCAGACAGTGAAACATTGTTTATTTATAGTGGCGTTGTGGATATTTAGTTTTGTTACTTGTATCTTAATCTTGTGGATGGCAGTTACTTCTATCGTTGGAACTCTAGTAACATTTTTGATAGTGCCAATGCGGTCTTTTGGTCCTGACAACTGGAAAATAGCAGCTGCTCTCAGGGCTACCGATCTTGGTGGATGTAAATTCTTTGACAAGTTGCGGCAAGTTTACTCGTAGTTTGCATCTGTGCTTAAAGTAGGGATAAAAATAATTAATTTATTAAGTTAGTTGCAGATTTTATGTTAACTTTCTTCATCTCTAATCGGTGGTAATGTTGTATTATAAGTGGCATGGTGCTTTAGCTTTATTTTTCCTGTATCATTTTATCATGTCCATATTTATCATATATATGTAAGATTTAATGAAGGAATTTCTTGATACAACTCTGAAACAGGTTTAATTTAGCTAATATAGTACTTTATTTCTTTTCTTTGGCTTATGTATGGGACTCTCTGATCAAAGGGATGCCCACTGAATGATGTATGACAAAACATTGGCATGCTTAACCAAAAGGCAAAAATTTAGAGATGAAGGAATGGCAAAATTAGTTTCTTGAAGTTGTAAAGTTTCTACATATATGTACAGGCTTTAAATTCAGTGTGTCCACTGGACTAAGATGAGGCAATGAGGATGAAGAATTTGTCGTGACTTCATGGATGTTTATCTTGCATTGTCTTTGAAATCTCGAATTTAGTACTTAAAACACTTTGGGTGCTCTAAGTTTGGAACTTCAGTCTTGGCCATTTTGTCCCAAAAGGAATTTTCATATGCATTCATTTTTACAAGTATAATAGAATAACTGAATGAGTTTCCTTTGTCCATCTCCTGCCTACTCGGGTTGATTGCTGTAGCTGTTAATTATGTTGCTATTTCAGAGGCGCTTGGTATGTCTGCTTCAGTTTTAGCTGCAGGAGTGGCTGCAGACAATGTTATCTGTGCTGTATGTTTTATGGTATTGTTTATGCTGGCTTCTAGAATACCTCCTGAAGCTCCAGCCTCAACCATTGGTATGATTTTCTTGCTTTTTTCACATCCTGTTGGGCTGCAAGATAAACATCTATTTAGCTTTTCCTCTCGTTCGCCTGATATTTTAGGATATTTGCTGTTTTTCTAGGCTTTTGCCTTTGAGCCGCAAATTTGGATTCTGTATTTTATTTGATGGTAAGTCTGTTAATATTGCTGGATAATTGTAATTTTTTTATTTGGTTATATTACATTTTACAAGTCATGTGCTATTTTGGTTCACGATGATTAAAATATTCCACGTATTAAGAATTGGTTGTCCATATATCATTTGAGGTATAGTGAACACACAAGCTCCCTATATTCAGATTCTCTCCACTGTCAGTGTCACAAAAAATGAATAATATGAAAATTAATTACGCTAAAAAAGAAAAAATCAGATGTAGTTATAGAAAACATGTATTTAAACATCTTGCTCTGACCAGGTTTCCATCTTGGCTGAATCATTGACCCTCTCCCTTCACTGGTTTAGTTGTTGGTTTGGTTTGTAAATCATTGCAAATTAAATAATTTTGCCTACAAAGCACAAACCATATAAATTTAAATATTTTCTTTTGTACCCATTCACCCATCACAGTACTTGATTTTAGGAATGTTCAATGTTTTTTGTCCATAAATGTGATTTAATGAAAATAAAAATTGTCTTGCAATGATCTAAGCTAATGCAATGAAGAGAAAAGGGAAAGTACTTATTTATACAAATGGTCCTAGGAATGAACCTTCTTGATGCAGCTAATTCCCTAATGTAAACAAAAGAGGATTTTTTACACGTGGAGAGTTTAATGAGAAGCTGTTGGAGATTTATTTTGTGGAAATGATGGGTACATAAGATCTTGAATCTAGATCCAGTTATTCTTTCTATTAAGTTGTGTAAAATTAAAATTGTCTGTCCGTTATGAAGAAGTCAAAATAATTTAATATCATTTTCAAATGGAAAATTTGGCCTGATGACAAAGCTAATATTGGCAGATGATGCGATGTATATGGAGTCCAATGATGAGAGCAAGGTTCCCGTGTTGCAGTTTGCTACTGCACTTGCTATATCGTTTTTAATATGTAAAGCTGCCCAAGGCCTAACAAAATTATCTGGAATTCAAGGAGGAACTTTCCCAGAAATTACAGCTATCATAGTGATTTTAGCCACTCTCCTCCCAAGGCAGATGGGTCCCTGGGGCCTGCTGGTCATACTGTTAATCTGTGAAAGATTCTTTTGCTTCACATGATCAATACTGACCACTTTGGATGTGGATTTTCCGGTTCTGAGGCATGTAAATCTTTATTTCGACAATTATGTTAAAGGCTTCTAAAACTCTTTCTATAGCTGCTTTTTGGTAGTGGGGCTGAGTAGATCAAGCGGGAAAAAAAGAGTGGGGAGCTTTGAACTTTGAGGTTCCAAATATCTAGGCGGACTGGATTTAGGGTTGCTGATAGCTTGGGTTAGGATTATATGGAAGGAAAGGGGTTCCAAAAGTGGGGTGACTGAATTTTTGGTATGTTCTAGGCTCCTAGCGGGCAGAAATACATGTGGCAAACAGTGAGCAAAATATGATCTACGATCCTGGGGTTATAAGCAGTAATACATATTCCAAATTTTTTCATTTCCACCCTTTGCCTAGCCATCTAAACTCGTTGGAAGACTTAAAATGGCAATCAACATCTCTGTAGACCATATTCAGGGGTCTTGTATCTCTTAAGCTTGTGGTTTTCTAGTCCTTTTGAAGTCTACACGATGCTGGGAGACCAGACCATCCAAGTAGTTAACTGTGTGAGCTCAACTGTCAAGCATTTGTGCACAAGAGTTACAACACATTTGCAATACACAACATTTACGACCCTGTATTGGAGTACTGGAAAATTTTCATATGATGCATTAAACATGTAAAGAACAAAAGTGATATAAAATCAATTTTTTGAAGAAATCATGAAAAAGGTTGTTTTTACAACTTAGCGTTCATGCATACTGATAAAGCACAAACTAAGAGTTTTAAACATAGAGGTCAGAAAAAAAAAACCTCTCTTGGCCATTTGTGTATTTAAAGTATATAAAATGTAATCATGGTTAATGATGGATGTATAGCTGGAGGTTCTATTTTCTATGTTCTTGCAGGGCTAAGGTTTTTCTTTCATAATAGGTATGTTACTATGTTAACACCCACTTTTGCCGTCTGATTAGATCTTCAGTCATAAGAACTCCGTTGATATAACAAAAAGCTCAATTTCTGTGTTTGCCAGCGTGGTATAATAGTGAGGTCATTAGTTATGAAAAAATATGCTTGCGCCATACTTCCATGATTTTAAGAAAAACTTGAATCCATACAGTGGCAGCGGCTAAACCTTGCTCTTTTCGTCCAACTTCATTTGGTTGGTTTAACTTTTGTTTTGACTTCACAAGAAGGTTTTTTGCTTTTCTTACTTATGACATCATATTACTTGAAGCAATTTCTATGAGCCGAATGATACTCTTAGTAAAGATGAATATGATATATAATGACCTTTGGGTTTAAATAAAGAGGGGAGGATAATTTCAAATAACATTTCAAAAGCCACTTTAGTTTTATATTTGCAAGTTTCTTCAATTTAGAGGAGAAAGCTTTTCAAGTAAGGAAAAGAAAATTATGATTTAACCATCCCTTCTCTCCTCTTCCATTTTCTTTGCACTCCTTTGCTTCTCTTAGGCCATGTTTGATAGATGAGAGAGTTGAATGTTGAAAAGGGAAAAGGAGTAGGATTGGGATAAAAGCATGTTTGGTAAGTAGGAGAGTTTTTTCCTTGGGTGAGTTTTCTTCTACTAACATGGGAGAATCCAATCTTTTACTTTGTGGTGGAAAAAACTTTATTAAGTAGGAGAATAAAAATTGAGACCATTTTGTCCTTCTTCAAATAATTTTTTTTTCTTATTAAAGGTAATCAAAAATGAAATTTTAAATTAAAACATTATTTTATTATTGTTATTGGTAATTAAAAATAATTATTTTATTATTTATTATTATTAGTCATTAAAAATAAATATTTCATTACATTTTATAATTATTAGTAATTAAAAAATAGTGAGAAGTATTTTGATCTTTTAATTCTCTTCTCATTTTATTTTTATATCATTTTTATCCAATCAAATACAAAAAAATAAAAATATTCATATTTCTTTTTCCATTATACCAAATATAATTATGGGGTACAAGATTTCTTTTCAATCCCATTCTATTTTCCATTCTTGTTTCATCAAAAAATAATCCTTTATACCAAACGAAGCCTTAAGATAAGAGAAGGGAAGGAATCCCAAAAAAAAAAAATGAATGGGAAGAGAAGAAAGGAAAATGAATGATTAAATGGTAATCTCTCTTTCTCTTGTTTGGAAAATCCTCCATCTTCCTCCCTTCCTTATAACAAAGTCCCAAATAGGGAAGAAGTTTTAATGAACCTTCCCTTTACTTTTATTCCCTCCATTTTTCCTCATCCAAACACACTTAGTGTTCTTCTTGGATATTAAATCCTGAAATATTTTATCTAATAACCAACATGATTTGAAATTGAAATGAAGATCTCATTTATTTTTTAATTTGGTGATTATTAGCTGATATGACCTGAGATAATTAACATGAGATATATTGCCCAGACATTTTTTGTTGTGATTGGAGCTAATGGGAGTGTATGGAATGTCATTAAGATTGCTCCGAGTATTTTCATGTTTGCACTAGTCCAAGTTGTAATAGCTTAACCTTTAACTTTCTTATTTCAACAATCATGCTTAGCTTCATACACTTTACATGAAAGATAATATATATTTAATGGTATTTAATTGCGTTACGTAAGGCATTATTTCTTCATTTTATGCTTCATGGACCATGTAAACTTATCAACATCATTTTCCATCGATGAAATATCCATACAAGTTAGAAATATCACAAAACATCTCAAGAGTCTCGGGTTTTAAATCACATTTCACAAAATCAATATTTTGCTCTCGAGTTACTATCATAGCTTTTTACTGTAAACTTTGAAAATGCATAACTAATTCTAGAAAACAAAATCATGCATATGATAGTTTTCTGGAAAGCTATGGATATTAACTAATGACTAAAAATAATTCCAAACTAAAACAGAAGCATTTAACCCACGAAAATTGATAGAACAATACCAAAGGTTCAATTGCATTACTGGTACTATTGTGCAACTTTAAAAATTTGGTTCTCCTTCTACAGGCCTCCAATTTGGTTGCTCTCAAGTGTTACAGAAAGCTTATCATGTCTAGTCTATACCTATAAAATTTCATGAGTATTAGATATCATTTGACCTTTGGATGACTAAAGGAAGAAACTAACCATATAAACAGTGTTGTTACCATTTCTATAGATTTTTTTAATTTTAAAAAATCATAATAAATTATCTAGAGCTCCAAATTAGGTACTCTTTCGCTTTATGAAAAGATCTAGATGAGACCTACTTGCTAGCCAAATTTCATGCAAAAACTCACTTATTTGGTTAGATTTTAGTTCAGCTCACAAATTGGTTACTTTTAAAATCTAAAATGGATTCTTAAGGTACCAAAAGACCTTCTAATCTATCCATAGGGTCCAAAAGCACATTTAAAGCCTATGAAAGTATGCCAAAGAGTTCAAATCATTATGGATCTAATTCTCACTATGCTATTTGCACTTATACACATGCACATAAAGGCTTCTTCGTGGCAAAAACATATATACTCATTCATATGGTTCCAAAATCAATACATACATCATCATTATACATATTTGGATATGTTCAAGTGTCTACATCATATATACATTATGTGATTACATCATTTGACATCAATATGTCAACAAAATGGTTAAAAAATAAAGTCTTTGTCAAAGTCTTGGTCTTCAAAGTTATTGGCTTCCATTTCTTGGACCACTTGATTCACTTAAATATGGTTAAACATTTATGGAAGAAGAGCAAAAATCCCAGAATCCCAATAGCTCTTTACCCTTTCAAACATACATAATAAATGCTAAAACATGTCAAATAATACATTATGGCCTTTAATTTACTAGTGAACATACATAAAGTATTTCCAATGTTCAAGAAACTCATACACATCATACATAGGCTCTTAAGGGTATTAGTCTAACCTCACTCATTTTTCTTAAGACTTTTAGATTTGTCTCACCCATTTTCAAAAGACTTTTGATTAAATCTCATTTTTCTTAAGACTTTTAACTTTGTCTCACCTGATCCTAGGGACTTTTGGCACAACTATACCCATTCAAGCCATAAAGCATTTATAAACTCATTTCAAAGACATAATGGTACCATAACATGACCATAACATGTAAACCATAGCTAGAAACATATTTCATAGTTCAAACATACAAACAAGTATTCAAATACAAGCAAACATCTAAGGCATGTATGTGGGAAAGGGTAAAGAGTTACCTTGAAGCAAGAAAACAAACTTTTTCCTTGATTATTTTTTCCCTTTCTTAGCCACACACTTGCAACGATGTGGGGCTTGATTCTTTTGGCCTAGGCACATCAAATGGGATACAATTACATCATTGGAACAATTGTTGGCATCACACACACTTTATGTGAAGCTACTTTGTTCTATAGCTCAATTATAATTCCATACAAAACCTAAGGAAGCAACTAGGGGAATTCATGATCTTGGCTCTATTTTCTCCTTTAATATAAATTTCTTAACTCCATTTAAACTCCTTGGAGTCATCACAATTTCATTTTAAGGAGTCTAACTATAAATTGCTTTTTTATATCTTATTATGGAGTTTATACCTCCATCTCACAAACTAAGGCTTCTAATTTTTTTTCAAGGCCTTTAATGTTCTTCTATCATATCTTGTCTCATTCTAGCCTTAGAAAAATTTAAAACACTCCCTAGGCACAAGAACCATATTTGGTTGAGACAAGTATAAGGTTTTGGACCCATAGAACTTGCTTTGTTTTCTTAAAGGGAATGACACTTGGAAGGCTTCCTAGATGTCTTGAGGACTCATATATACTCTTACATAACTTGAATTATCACTAAGAAGCTTCATACATGTCAAGGTGCAAGTAAATCCCTAGCTTTTGCAACTTTAATTATAATGCTTTTCTTTGGAATTTCATTGCATTTTCTAGTTTCCCACACTCTAAAACCTAGGTTTCTTGCTTGGTCTTGGCTAAAAATTAATCCCTTCTATGTGATTTCTACTTGGCTGAACAACACACAAGAGAGAACCACAAGAAGAAAGCAAGAAAGGCAAAGGAAGTTACCTTGTTTCAAGCCTTTTTGAAGAGTCCTTTCTTTTGCTATAGGCTTCTCCTTGTAATTCTAATATCCTTCCTTTAAACTAGACCCAAAACAATCCTAAATCAAACACCAAGACCATAGAAAGAAAGAGGAGAAGGAGGAGAACAACAATCGTGAAAGAAGAACCATGAAATTATATGATTTTCCTACTTTTTTTCCTTAGTTTTTCTTCTTCTTCTTCCGATCCTCTTGTGCATTATATTCTATTGGCCTCTCCTCTGTTTTGGACAGAGCCAAAGTAAGTTAAAAGATGGGGAAGAGATGGAACGTGTTTTTATGGAGCCAATGAGTCACTTTAATAACTTTTATATTTTGCATTTTAGTCCCTTTTCTTGGTTCCTTTCATTTAGGCTCAATTCAATTCTTTTTTAAAATTTGTCTTTTCCATCATAATATTTAGGCTCTCAAACTTATAAATTGGCTTTGATTTCACTCAAAAAGGATTTAAAATTATTCTGAACTATTCGGTTAAAAGTTTGGTCAACTGACAGCCAAAATCGCTCACCGAAAGAGTTTTAACTATTTTATGAATTCCTATAGTTTTTGGGGCCTTTGAGAACCTCAGGAAGCTCAAATTTTTCATTTAAAAAGCCATCCTATGAGTTTTTAAAAATTGCCAGAAATTACGAAAATGCCCTAATTTTCTTTTACAAACTTGTTAACCTCATCTGGCTTAGATTTTTAAGCAACTCAAACATCAAATGCTTATTTTTTATTATGTAAAATTTTATCCTAATTTTATTTAGCCTTAAATTATTCATTTTAAAAGACTTGCTTTTATAACTAACTCATTTCTGACATTTTAACGAAAATCGGATGTTACAAAAGTAACCATCCGTCTTGCTATTGTTCTTAGGTTGGGAAAGTTGTTTCAGTTTGATTTGAAGATGATACTCTTAGCATCTAATGCCAATATAGGAGGCCTTACGACTACCTGTGGTATGGCCAAAGTGAAATGTTGGGAATCTTTAGTTGTTCTTGACATTCTTGAAGGCATTTTTGGCTTTGTTATTGCCACTTTCCTTGATATTGGATTTGGGGTGATGGTTCTCATACACCTTCAGAAATGAAAATTTTGCAGGGGTTTAGAAATAAGTGTTACTATAACTTATTTAAAGTCATGATTCTAATAGTTTAAGATATCATTTTGCATATAGTTGATGGTGACCTTACTTTCTTTCCATTACCCTTCATATCCTTTCCAACAAAAATAACATAGATTTCATTGCAAGTGTCAAACCCTTGGTGCTACTTAAGAAATTTCTTTCACTTCTAGTTATACATGCAAAAATTGTTCATGCAACTGTCATACTCAAAACATAAACTAATAGTTAAAGAAAAATTTATAGTTATACTTGGTTTATTAAAGATAAATAAATAAAGCTAATTATAAAGAGTCATATAAATATATTAGATGTATTTTCTTGTAAAATTTATTTCTGACATGTATGTCTTCATACATGTCTAATAAATGAATCTACCAATGAATCCTTCATGCCCAAAAATACCAAGTAACACTGACTATGAAAAATGAATTTGCGTAAGGGAAAAAAAGAAATTTCCTTCCTTCCTCTTTTTTCTACATTGTTGCCTTAATTTTTTTATTATTATTTAATTCCCATAGTGCTTTCTCTTTTTAATGAGGAAAAAAAGCTAAAATGTATTAAAAGGTACAAATGTAACTAATTTTGAAGATGCAAGAAACTATATTTCTTCAACGAAGGCCTCTTTCATAAAAAAAAACATAAGAAGACAGAAGAAATGCAAATGACAAACTATACACCACAACGAGAGAATAAAGTATGTTGCAAGTTAACTTTTTCCTTCTTTCTTGTTTTCATTTCTCTAAGAAATGATTTAAGATTCCTTTATGTTCTATAGAATGAAGCCAAAATCAACAATTCCTCAATGGAACATATGAACACTAGTATAATTGCTTCTTAGATGCCTCAAACTATAAAAAAAAAGCATGTAAAAAAGGTTAAGCAATAGTAGGAATAAACGTACCTTCACTAGTTATGAATTCTAAGGGCTTTGTGTCATCAATTCCTTTTTTCTTAAACATTATGCCATTGTCTGCCATAGCTACATAGCTAACTATCATAATAATTAACAATATCAAAAAATTGATCAATACACTTTGACCTCCTCTATCCTTCTTTCTTTTTCATTATAGATGGGAGACACTAAATATAATATAATCGTGATCTTGGCATTTCTTTTTAAAAAATGACCATGGCTGCTCTTTATTCTGTACCAATCATATCATGTATGTCATATGCACATACGATGAGATTTTTACTAAAAAGTGTAACTGAGCATTGGAGTCAAACAAATTAGTATCATCCCTTAGGTTATAAAAGGTGTAAGTTGACTTAAGGCCTATTTGGCAAACAAAAGATAATACTTTCAGTTATAATTTGACTTAGATTTCACCTAGACAATAGGAGAGTCATCATTCAAACTCATAGTAGAAATTATTAGGAGGTTCATCATTATCAAGGGATGCTTCAAAAAAGATCTACAAGTAAGAAAAACCTTCAAAGATCATCTTTCCTCTTTACTTTGTCTTAGCAATTGATTCGTGTGAAAAATAGTGAATCAAATCCAACTTATTCCAACAATAAGGATATTCTAACTTCAAATTTTAGTTGTTCTTCTATCACCATATTCAAATTTTGAATGTACTGTAGCAACAATTTACCTTTGCTCCCAACAAATAAGCCTGCATTATAAAATGTTTAAAGGGATCAATTTGCCAACCTTTTTTTAGAGTTACATCAAATTCTTGTTTAAGAAATTGATGTCCAAGAGTTTTCTAATCAATCATGTCCATATAATGCATAGCTGACTCATCATGCACACACGAATACCTTTATTTCTATAGTTTAAAGTTGGCAATCTTTCGAATTAGTAGAAGAGAAAAATCAAAGTTCTTTCCTTTTGTTCTTAGATTCATACATTTTATTTATTGTAAAAGGAATATGAATGTAAAGGAATATGAATGTATCTATACATGAATTGCGATTGACTAGAGTTGATTAGCTACTTAGCTATGTTCTAAATTGCCTCACTCTATCCTTTCCACCAATGTTGAAAAAAAGCCTATAATAAACCAAATAGAATCTCATAATTAACTTCAATTTTGCATTTGTATGGTACATCCTATTTCAAAGTCAAACTGACATGCAACTGGGATAGTTCAAGAGACCCATAATAGGAGCAAAGAGGGTTCTTAAGTTTCTGGTTTAGCTTCACCAAACGACCATGGATTGGATATTTGATTAATAAATTTTAATTAACTCAAGACTTTTCAATGAAGTTAGACTTCCATATCAAATATTTGGTAGAACAAGCTATATATCATAATTCCTAATCAATAAGTTGAAGGCCTAATTAACAAGGTGAAAGTGAATGAACTGAAGTAAAATAAACAAAAATCTGACTTTCTAAGAGAAAAGGGGCAGTAAGCTGGGAAACTTCAAATGGAACTAGAAATTAGTTGAAAGAATTAAACAAGGAGTAATCAAATTTTTATCACCCCATGTATGAATCAGGAGTACATTAAAATCTAACTTGTTAGTTTAATGAACATGCGAGTTTTACTTAGACACAACCTTTACTCTTGTTCATGAGTGGGCTATAAAATCTATGCTTTTCTATTAGAAAATTTTCATCCTACTTAACAAACCCAAACTGCATTGGTTTTTTTTAACTAATCTTTAAACCAACATGCAATAAAGAAGGCCTTCAACATACCATCTAAAATTATGTCATTTGATAATTTGAAATATGATGTAACAAATAAAAAAGTCTTGACAAGAACAAAACATTGATATGCATGTTGTAGAGCAATTGAAGGGGCTAATCAATGGAACAAAGAAAGATGCCATGCTTTGATGAGTGGGACACGCCAAGTCATGAGTTAGATGCCTTTTAACTCTTTCTCTTTTTTTCCTCTCTTAATTTTAAAGATGCTAAAGAGATTTGTCAATATGTCACATCAAATACGATCTTCCAAGAAAAAAAAGAAAAGAAAATTCAATGGCAAACATTTTCGTTCTATAGAATAAATTGGAATACACAATCACTGTCCAGAAATGTCAAACTTGAAGTTCTACATTCAATTCAAGAACAAGTACAAATCTCTATATAACTTGATTAGTTTTAAATAGCAAATTAGAATTCTGAAACAACAGTAATAGGACGAAGATAGAGTTGCAATTACTAAATGATATCAGAATGAAGAAAACAATGTCACAGCAAAGAATTCCTCAAAAAGTAAATTTCCTCCAATCTCTATTGCTTATTCAAGAAAATGGAGATTGAAAGTAAAGCCCAGTTAAAGAACACTTCCAAGAACTAAAAATAAAGAGGAAGAATGAGTGGTAATACCTATAGAAGTGAATGTTGAGCAAGAGAATACGAAGGCAACAGATCCAATGATTGATTCCCTATAGAATCATCTTCGAACATGAGGTGACATCAGGAATGTTTACAAATCCTGAAGGCTTCCATATATTCTTTTTAAATAATTTTAATCAATATTTTTTTTCAAAAGATTATAGTTAAAAATTTATTTTTTCTTTCAAAATAAAAAAATATTAAAATTATAAAAGATATAAAATTTGAATTGAGATCTAAATGGTTTAAGAAGCCATGTTCATCTTTCAAAATTTACGTAGTACCCAAATTACTAGATCTCTTATGAGGACAAATTTGTTCTAACCACGATTAATTTTAACCTTTGTCTAAATATATATTTTAACAACAACATATGACAAATTATTGTTAGGACTTGTTTTGTCCCAATGATAATAATTGTAATTGAGTCAGCATTTTAATAATAATTATATAACATCCTAATGATGATTATAATAGTCATCATTAAAATATATTTTAACCATAATTAAAATAATTATGGTTAAGCTATTATAGCAATGCCTATTTTTCTTTCTAGTAATTAAATTTTTGAAAATAATATGTTAGAGCTTAACCACAAGCCTAGGCTTATAAATTTAACTTTGAAATACAAGTGTCTAATGCTTTTATAGTACAATTATTTTGCAAAATAAACTACAAAAGAAAGCCTCAAACAATTATTTTCCCGATAAATTGCACATTACAGAAGACACTTTTTTCTTCTACCATAAACTATTACATCAAATCCATAAAAGAAATGCCATATTTTTTAGAATAAATTACAGAAATTTTCTAAGAGTTTTATTAAAATTATGGAATTAAAATATATTTTTTAATTTAATTTTTAATTTTTTAATTAAAATATCATCTATTAACTAATTTTAAATTTAAAATATTAGAAGATATTTTAGTTAAAAAATTAAAAATTATATTAAAATTTAGTATAATTTTTTGTTTGAAAAGATATTTGTGTTTATTTTAAAAATAAATGAGAAATTTATATAACTTTAGCAAAATTCAAAAAAAATTATGTAATTTATTTTATTTTTAATTTGTCTAGAAGATGAAAGAAGCATATTAGGCAAAGTTGTGCAGAAGCAGCTCCTCCTCCATCCATGTAAGAACTATATAATTGATAAAATAGAGGTAAATCAATTTATTAGCTGAAGAGTTTAAGTATTGAAATAAATGAACAAGCATGCATACTTACAAAGAGAAAATTAAACTTTCAGCATTTAAGATATATTTTTAATTATTGTTCTTTGCAAGAAAACCTGAACTTGGGGATTGATTCCTTGTCTTCCGGCAACATATATGTAGTATTTATTTATTTACAAAAGTTTTAACATATAAAAAAAAAACTCAAAAGAACAAAATTGACTTGAATTTTTAAGAAGCTAAAAAAAGCCTTGTTCTTGTAGGATTAAAAAAAATTAAAAAAAAAATGCATTTTATCAGCTTGGACAACAAATTTATATAAGATGCAGTTATCGATTGAAAAAGGAAAATGATATTAATAGAATAGAGAGATAAAGACAAAGGTTTCTTACCTTTATGTTGAAGCTCTAATCCACCTACGCAATTTAACCATGTTTACGACAGCAATCACATACACTTTATCATATGTGTCACTCCAGAACTTAAAGTAAGTATATTTCCATGATTTTTTGAAAATAATAAGCTATAGACTTCCCTATATCCAATGCTAAATCCTATTGTCAAGCTAATATAGAATCGTTAGCCAAAGAATTGTTCATCGTCTTCAAGATTTCCATCATTTTGATTATCTCTAGATGGCTTAGTGGGACATTTAGAGAGGGAAGCCCCACAAAGAACAAAGAAACAAAGAAGTACTGAATTAGTTTTACTTACAAAATTAATTAAAATTGTTCAATTGTTTCATTGTACTTGTCAGACCTTTCTTAATATATGTTCTTCTTCAAATTAATATCTTAAGACATTAATATCAATGTCTAGATCAGGTTTAAGTGAGTACTATTATCATGGTTGCCAGTTTAAATGTTTAAACATAAAAGTTACTAATAAAAATATTAAAAATTTCCTTAAAAAAAACTCTTTAGGCGTTATTTGAACTTTAATTTCAATTTGCTCTCTCTATGTAAACCCAAAGGATATTCTATACTGGAGTCAATGCCAAAGGTAGATCTTTATAGTCTAGATCTATAGATCTACTTCTGGATTCTTAAATCATTTCCTAATCCTTCCATAATTACATGGCACATCACAAGTTCATACTAGTACTTGAATTGTATGGTCAAGCATTTTAATTTACTAAATAATTGGGCAACATAATGATTAGAAACTAAATGCTACCCAAGCACTGTAGCCCTCTCTTCTAATAACCCATTGCCTTCATATAACTCAAATCCAATATATTCAATTCTAATGGTCACATGCTTAATTATCAGCTTGCCCATTGACCTAGACTAATCAATCAACTTAAGAGATAAAATACTTATAAATACATCGAATGAGCATTTACATTATTGAAAAGTATCCTTACATTTACCAATTCATTCCTAAACTATCATAACCAAGTTTCGTCATATACATTGTCATCATTACATACATTTGTCTCAAAACACAATGTAAATAGCTTTCTAAAACACTCAATGAAATATTTCACTATTTAAAGAGTTATAGAATCTCCTCAATCTATTCTGCTACTTTCACTTGGTTAGTAGATAATGGGGTGAGATTTTGGGAAGAATCTTAATAGCAGAGCACACTCAAGCATGTTATTAGTCTTTCAAGCACAAAAGGCAAACAAGTATGTATGAATGCAGCTTATATGGGCATGTGAAAATAGGCATGCATGTAACTGAAAAAAAAGGCCATGCTTATTAGACTCACAGAGTTGGCTTTAGTACTTCGCATAGGGGAGAACTACTATGCTCTATTCCCTGACCCTCTTCTCTTAGCCAACAACAGATAAAGCTTAACTTACAAGGCCAAGACTTAATAAACATGTTCATATAGTAGCAAACAAAGCACACAAACAACCAGACACATATATAAGAGGGGTAGAAATGCTACCTGATATGAGACTACACCCAATGCCATAGGTACTTACTGTTACTCTTTCTTAAACTTTTCTTTTTGGGCTAAACACTTGCAAAATGGCCCTTTGTCACATTTGTGGCCTATAATATCACACTAACACCAATATAAGAACTAAGGCCAATGTATGCTAACTACATGCATTTCTATGCCATGCTTAATGCTTTCTAACCCTTTAAAGTACACTTTATGGCTCAATTTCTAGGGCTTTTCTCTCTTAGCTTTTAGACCATATTTATTAGGCTTATAATACTCACTTTTTATCTTAAATTGGAGCTTGGTAGTTCACCAACTTGCTAGCTCACCTAGCCTTTCCTGTTTGCCCTTCTCTTAATTTAAGGTTTTTCATGGGTAAGTTTTTATAAGTAACTTAAGCTCCATAAATTCTTATTTGGAGCCCAAAACTAGTATTTTACTATTCATTTGGTCATTACACTATTCCTTTGTTATTTCTCATTTTGACATATTTGGTAACTTTAGGCCATTTTTGCCAAACTTTATTCTATGCCTCAAAATCCCATTCCAACATCCTAGATAGCTATTTATACTTCCATTAAGCTCATTAGAATGCTCAAATATAATGTCAAACATAAACATAGCCATTTACTCAAGTTAGGTTTTTCTTAATCACCTAAAAATTTTGACTTTCACAATTAGTCTCTATAATTCAAACTAATACTTCACCTAGCCTTTATAATTCTCTAAAGGACCTATAAATTTATTAGAATTCAAAAACAAACTCATTTAGTCATGTTTCCTAAGGGGTAGCTAAGACACTAGATTCATTGAGCCACTATGAGTTTTCTTGTTTCCTACAACAATTTCTCCTCATTTCTTCGACCTTGGTAAATTTTACATGCTCTATATGGTTAATTGCACATAAGAAAATGTAAAGAGAGAGATTTCCTCTCTCGCTAGGCATGAAATATGGAGGAAAGAACTCAAGAAACTAAAGTTTGAAGCATAGCAATATATACCTTAATCCAAAGCTCATTCACTGCTCTTTTATTTCCCTCGATTAAAATTCTAGAAAGAGCTCTTTCTTCCCCTTTAGTGATGGCTGAACCTTCACTAATTTAAATTCTAAAACCACCAAAATGGAGAGTATAAAGAGGAGAACCCTTTTCCTAACTAGGTTTAGATGAAATAAGCTAAAAAAAATACCTATTCCCTTGCTTCTTTCTCTTTTCTCTCTTCGTTCTTCAAGATGCCATGGATGAGCAGCTTGAAAGATCTACAAATATGATTAAAGTTGGTGGAGATAAGAGCTACATGAAGCATTTATAAGAAGGAATTAAAGAATGTTAACTTTTTGAATTTTATGACCATTTTACCCTTACTTCTTTGACTTAATAATTTTTTACATTATAGCTCATTTTTCTTATAGATTTAAGTATCATATTCTTATTTAAAAGGTCTTAAAACCCTTAAGTTAAATTTCCTTAGCTATAGAGGCTCATAATAGCATAAAATAGTTCAAGATTGCATTACAGAGGCTTATTAGTGTTTTGACTTGTTTTATACTTCTTGAGTCTTCTGGTTAGTTCATTTAACTCATATATGAGGACAAATAACTTTATCTCATTCTATTTTGCTTTTATTTAACTTCTTGTATTTTTAATTTTTTGTTGTACTATCCTGGATAAGTATTCTCATTTCTCATTCTTTTTCTACTTTCTCTCTATTTTCTTTCTTTAGATAGTTTTCTACTCTCTTTCTCATGTCCTTCTAACTTATTAAGAGGTCTATGCTTGAATTAAAATACCAAATATGCCTTCTTTTTCAATATTTCTCTTATTACACCACAAGCTATTGTGGTTACCCTTTTTGAACCTTTTTCTCATTCTTAGCATCAATCCTTCATTTTGGTTAGGCTTTTGTCCCTTTTATTCCTTCCTCTTACTACTTTCTAGGACTTCGGCCTAGTATAAAATATTGGATGTGAGAATATCCCTCCAAATATATTGAAGGTAAAATTATAAAACTATCTAGAAAAATTGAAAATTGAAATGCATTGGCAATAAAAGGAGACATGGAAGCAAGGTATCTCTTCCTAACACCTACCCTTGCCAACAAGAACACAAATCCTCCAAGTTTTCCTTTACTGCATTCTTCTGAAGCTAAAAAGATGAATGAAAAGAAGAGGTGATAGAATTGTGTGAGATGAAAAATGCCTTTTCCATGATTAAGAGGATAAACTATCCATAATCCTTGATATACTGATACAATGTGACATTTAGAAAAAAAAATTCATACACACTTACGCAAAAAAAAATAGAGCATTCAGGCTAAAAGTATCATTCCTCGACATTTAAAAACAATGCAAGATTAATGCATAAAGGAAGATGTTTCTATTTGTAAGGAAAAAGACACAAGCATTGCCATTTTCTGTTATACACTTTCAATAATGTCAAACTTGATAAATTTTAGTCCCAAAACCAAAGATGGCCTTCCATGACATGGACCAGAAATATTTGCATTGGGGTATATAGTGCCACCCCTAGCTAAATATGGCTTTAAATAAATTCTTCTTCTTAGTTTGTAGAGAGAGTAGAGATAATGGCAGGAACTATAGAGTTTGGGAAGATGAAATAAGAAAGAGAGAGAAAGGATTTCTCATAATAAATAAGGAGTGAAACCTACATTTTAAAATTCACATTGTTGGAATTGGTTACGGTTGGTTCAAAGAGCCCATGATATAAAGTTTTATTACTCAGACTGGGTGACCTAGTTATTTAACTCATTTCATCGATTTATTTGGTTCTTAATTGATTTTTAAGTTAGTTAGATTTTAGGGCCAATTGAATCAGAGTTATTGCAATATTTTTATATTTTGGCTATTACGTTTTTTTTATTAAAACATAATAAGTGTATAATTTTTTAATAAAACAAAGATAAGTATATGGTTTAATTGAAAAATTGTAAAAAATTGTACACTTCTCTTATGTAAATTCATTGCATGACAAATAATCAAATAAGGTGTAACACCATAGTATTCTAGTCTTTCTTTCCCATAAACAAGCTTCATATATGAGATTCATGGAAAAATGCAATAAAATTAATGCATTAAATTGTGTTATGTAAGCTTTTAAATTTTCATCTTTTGCTCCATGAACCACATTAACTTTCCAACATCCTCCTCTACTTATAATTCATCCATAAAAGTTATAAACAACATAAAACATCATACACAACTTGGTTTAGAAGCCCCACACCAAAAAATTTACAAGTTGGCCTCGGGTTCAACCTTCCAGATTTCTGTCATCAACTTCGAAAAATCATAATTAATTCTACAAAAATAGAAATCAAGAAAATGATAGCTTTCTAGAAATTATTGAATGTCAACTATAGGTTAAAAATTATTCTAGGCCATGAAAACATCAATTGGACCATGATTGATAACAGAATAGCACCAAAGGTCCAGTTGCCTAGGTTTGCTATCACAAGTTTTTGATATAAATTTCAAAAATTCATAACTAACTCTAGAAAAATAAAAACTTAGCAAAACATACCATTCTGGAAAGCTATGGATTTCTACTTTTGATAGAAATAGTTCTAGATCAACAAAATGGCATTTAGGCTATGAAAATTGATGGAACAATACTAGAGGTCCTACTGCACCACTAGTATTGTCATAAAAATTAAAAAATTTGGTTCTCCCTCTACAGAGCTCCAAATGGGGTGATCTTAGTGGTTATGAAAGGCTTATGATGTCTAGTTTATACCTCCAAAATATCATAGCCATTGGATATCATTTGTCCTATAAGTGACAAGGAAACAAAATCTGACCATATGAATAGTGCAACCTACCATTTAGCATATTTTTTCCAATTTTGAAAAATCATAATAAATTCTCTAGAGCTCCAAATTGGGTTCTCTTTGGTTTGTGAAAAAATCTAGATAAGACCTATTTGTTAGCCAAATTTCATGAAAAAACTCACTCATTTGGTCAGGTTTTAGTCAGCACACATAATGATCTAATTTAATGTTCAAAATGGTGCATTAAGGGGTCAAACGGCTTTTTTAACCATCAATGGCTACTTGGGCACGTCCAAAACCACATTTACAGCCTAGGGAGACATGCCATTTGGTTTAAAACATCATGGAGCTCATTTCCACTATGCTACATGTAATCATACATATTGGAAGCATATCATATCAATGGTCTTTGGTGGTCAAATCACATATATTCATTTATATGAATCCAAAATCATTATATACATCATGTCTACATATATTGGAATGTGCTCAAGTGTCTACATCATATATACTACATGTAATTACAATTCTTGACAACAAAAAGCTATTAAAAAAGCTATTTCTTTATACATATGTCTTTACACATATGTCAAAGTCTTGCTTCTTATACTTGTTGGCTCCCACTCCTTGGCCTATTTAGCTCACCTAAACATGGTTAGATATTGGAAAGGGAATAGTGAGATTTTAAGAATCTCAATAGCTTTTAACCCTTTCAATCATACATAATAGTCATATTTTCAAGTCCAAGAATGCATATATAAACATCAAGATACTAGTAACCATGCAAATTTACATTTTCATGTGCAAAAAGCTCATATATATCATACATTGGCTTTTAATAGCATTGGTTTAGCCTCACCCCCTTTTCATTAGAACTTTTAGACTTACCTCACTCATTTTAAGGGACTTTTGACTAAGCCTAACTTTTCTTGAGACTCTTGGCTTTATTTCACCAAATCCTAGAGACTTTTGGTTCATCCTCATATTTGATAAGGGACTTTTGGTTTTACCAAACTCATTCAAGCCATAACACATTCATAAACACATTTTATGTACATAATGGTATCATGGCATGTAAAAAATAGCTAGGAACATTTTTGATGGTATACACATACACACACACACACACACATCTAAATATAAGAAAACAACCAAGAATGCTAGAGAGCAAGGTTAAAGAGCTACATTTGAAGCAAAAACACAAGCTTTCCACTTGGTTGTTCTTCCCCACTTAAGGTCACACACTTGCAAGTGGATAGAACTTGGTTCTTTTGGCCTAGATATATCAAGTAGGATACCATTACATCATGGAAGCAAACTCTAGCATCACACACACACTAGAGAAGCATACTTGGTTCTAAGACACCATTATGGCTTCATAAGGGGCTTAATAAAGTAACGATGATAATTCTTGATCTTGGCTTCATTTTCTCCCTCAATCTATGACTCTTGACTCCATTTAAACTTTTTGGAGCTATCACACAATCATTTTGAGGAGTCTAGCTATATGTTGTTTCGTTATGTCATATTATGGAGCCTACACTTCCAACTCTTAATCTATAGCTTCTAAATTTTTTTCAAAGCTTCCTTTGACATTCTTCTATCATATTTAGTCCCAATCTAAGCCTAGAAAAATTTAAAACACTCTCTGGGTCCTTTATCTATGCTTGGCCGAGACATATGTTTCATTTTGGACCTATGGAGTTTTCTTTGTTTCCTTGAAGGAAGAGACACTTGGGAGGCTTTCTAGGCGTCTTAGAAACTCAATTAAACTTTCAAATAAGGTAGAACATCCTTGGATAAAATTAGATTTTGCCATACATCTTAGAATCCTTAACTTTGCTATCTTGAATCCCATTAGTTTTCCTTTAGATTTCATTACATTTCCTAGCTTTCCATAGTCTAAAACCTAGGTTTCTTGCTTACTCTTGGTCAATATAAATCCCCTCCTATATGTTCTCTACTTGGTCAAA
Source organism: Erythrophleum ivorense (assembly GCA_026724425.1). NCBI lineage: Eukaryota > Viridiplantae > Streptophyta > Magnoliopsida > Fabales > Fabaceae > Erythrophleum > Erythrophleum ivorense. The sequence goes on along the minus strand of JAIUCV010000008.1, from coordinate 47,002,506 downwards.
ACTATCCAAGAAGGAGCAAAGAAGAGAAAGCAAGGAAGCATGGATGTTTACCTTGGTTTCTAGCCTATTTCAAGTGTTCTTTCAATTGGTATGCTCCTCTCCTTCAAAATCTATCTTCTTCCTTCTGAACTAGACCCAAAATAGCCCTATATGAATGATCAAAACCATGGAAAGAAAGGTGGGAAGGAGGAGAGCAACATTAAAGAAGGAAGAAGCTTGAAATTTCCATACCTTTTTCCTTATTTTTCTTCCTCTTCTTCTTCTCCTTTAGTGCATCTCTCTTCTTGGCCTCTTCTTATGTTATAGGCAGAAATAAAGTGGGTTAAGGTAGAGAGAAGAGTGGAATGTGACTTATAAGGAGCCAAAGGGTCACTTTTGTAAATTTTTTACTTTTCATTTTAGTCCCTAAACTATGGTTTTCCTATTTAGCCTCATTTTAACTCTTTTTTGAAATCCATTTTTTCCATCATAAAATTTAGGCTCTCTAACTTATAAAATGCTTTTGGTTTCACTCAAATCATATTTAAAATCATTCTGAACCATTCAATTAAAGTTTTGAGCAACAAACAGTCGAAATCTCTCATCATAGGGGTTTTAGCTTTTTTAAAGATTTCCATAGTTTTCAGGGTCTCTGAGAATTTTGGAAAGCTCAAATTTTTTATTTAAAAAACCCTCTTATGAGTTTTTCAAATTTTTCATAATTACAAAAATGTATCATTTTCTTTCACTAACTTTTCTAACTCATCTGGCTTGGATTTCTAAGCAACTCAAACATCAAATCCTCATTTTTCATTATTTAAAATTTTATCCTAATTTTATTTGGCCTCAACTTGTTCATTTCAGAGGACTTGCTTTTCAAACTGACTAAGTTTGGTATTTATACTAAAACCGGATGTTACATAAGATCATTTTAAATTTATTCAAATTTGAGAGAAAAAAAGATTGATGAGTGAGGATCAAGTGACTAAAGTGTGATATAATTTGATCGTGAATTTATGCAGCTTAAATTGTGTCTATTAAAGGAAATTTTCTAAATCATTATGAAGTATAAGCAAAACTAAGACAAATTAAAGCTTACACAATACTAAAGAGACCAAACATGTGTTTTGAAAACTTTAATTTAAAATATTAAAGTTTGAGTTGAGGTATTTTGACACTAATTATTGTGTTTTATTTGGAAGTAAAGGTAAAAAAATACTAAGATTGGGAATGCAACTAGTGGGTGTGTGATGAGCATTTCTGTGAGGCTTAAAGGTAGTAGATTGGGAATTGTTGCAAGTGATGTTTTGACTTACTTAGCTGTGATAGAGTTTTTACTCCCTGTGATTGTTCCTCTCATGTTGTTTAGAGTCGATTTGTGTAGCACCACTAGAACCCTTTTCTTGGCTTTCTTGATTGGTTCAAGTATAATATAGTTGCCATCAAAAGCTTACTGTCTAGTTTAGGTATAATATAAAAGGTTAGAATAATATTTTTTGTCCCCCAAATTCATTTAACATTTCAAATTAGTCCTTTAAGTTCAACGTGTTTCAAAATATTCCCTTAAATTTTAAAATTCATTTGAAATTCTAGTCCTTTTGCTATTATACACAATGCGTAAAGGATGATTTTGAAATAGACCACTTTGAAATGCATCAAACTTAAGGGATCAATTTGAAATGATATATGAAGTTAAGAGACAAAAATACTATTTTAACCGATTTAAAATATACAATTTGTTGTCTAAGTAATATACCTTTTAGTTTCTAGTCTTTACGTTTATTATTTTATAGGAATTAATTCCTTAAAGTTTGTAACTTGTTTCATGTGCATACTAAGTCAGTCCCTTGTGAGAACTATTTTATCACATTAAATAATAAGTGCACTAATAATTACAAGTAATAAACACTTAAGTATTCGAGTTAAACTTGTAAGGAAGATGTATTCTTTAAGAGCAAGGATAATTGCCTAAGTAAATGAGTGAATATTAGCCTAATCTAGCTACTATACTAATACTAGTCACTAGACACCAATGTTTTAAAAATTAGATTGATTATTAAATTAAAGAAAGGACTGGCTCATGATTTAATAGTCAAATTGTGGTCAGTTCTTAAATGATTGTTAGACTAATTTATTTTAAATATTTTTTAAATATATTAAATATAATTCTTTATAAAATTTAATTTAATAAATGTTAACAATATAATTATAAATAATATATATACACACATATAATAGTTTAGACATTTATATATATAATATATATATATAATAGTATATTATATATTATTTTATTTTAGTTATTTACAATGTTTTTATATGTAATGATTAGTACTATTATATCAAACAAGAAACATTAGTGGAATGGTAAGGTAGGCAAAAGATTTTAACATTGCTTGCAAGTTTAAATCTCAAGCATGTTAGTTTTGCAATTGATTTCAAATTAAACTAAAGACTAGTTTAGCCATTGGTTTAACACCAATTCGAACTAAATTTTGACTAATTTATTAGCCTACTGGTTCTATGCTTGTTTTGGACTTAACAATAAGGTGATTTATCAATTTTCTAGTTAAACTAGCTAATTTGGTCCAATTCTCTTAACTGCAAGCTTATAATCTATCTTAAAACATCCATCAAACTGGTTTAGGAATCATGAAGTTGCTACATGCCTTAGAAATAGTGAATTAACAAGGAAATTAGGAAAAATAGTTCCAAATAGATGTGTTCTCACACTAATTTCACCGTTGCCACATTTTATCAAACATTTAGAATGCTTAATAAGTAGTAATTACACATCACAAAAATGATTAAATGTGCATAGACTCCTATGACAAGATGTTTGCACCCTTTAACCCCCAGTTAATCAACTTAATCAAGTAACTAACCTAGTTATTTAACTTATAACCTCTTATTACAAGATGTTTAAACATCAATAATAGATCAAACACAAGAAAAAGATTATCTAAAAATTAAGCACATGTAATTACACCATAATCACAACAGTAGTCTAAGAAATCATTACTAAAATTCTTATATCCAAAATTAACACATTATTCCAAAATATTAACTGAACAAAAGTGAAAATACGAATCAAAAGAGTGAAGAACTAAAGCAGAATCATTTAGAAGACATAGAAATTAGGCATTACAAAACAAATTCTACCTCTAATCTTGAATAGAGGCCAAAGATATTTAAGAATCAAATCTTCCTTTAAGATTCACTTTTTCTCTTCACTTGACTCTCCAAGATAGTAAGGAAATTTGTGCTTTTACCCTATACCTTTGAAAATAAAAGAAAATCTGATCTAAAACTTCTTAATTTCAAAGTTAATGAGCTATTTATAAAATTGCTCAATTGTGATTCATTGCAACTAACTAATCCTTTGCGATGATGGGCTCTCTTTTGGATTTTGTTTAGTGCATGCTTCCTAGCCACGACCATTAAGATATTTCACCATTGCCAAAATGCTATGTTGGTTGTTTAATAGAATATTTGCACTTCAGTCCTTGGCTTCTTTAGAATAGCCTCTAAGCTTAAAATTCTTTATTTATTTATTTACAATTCAGCCTTTATAGAACAAGACAAATAATTAAACTAAAATAAGAAATGGGAAAATTAATTATTTAGTCTCTATAGTTTACATCAATTTTGAATTTGGTCTATGTGGTTTTTTTTAAATCCATCCCTATAGTTTTCTTTTGTGTCAAAGTTAATCCTTATAATTTTCCAATATTACAAAACTAACCCCTACATTGCTGACTTGGACTAACGATGTGAGATTTGGTTTGATATGGCTAATAAAAAGCTAAGGTGTCCACCACACAATCTAGCTTAGGTGGATCAGATGCCATATAACCTATATAATATCTTTTGCACTTATCATCATTGGATAAAACAAAAGCTCATCTTATCATCATTTGTTTATATGCAAACTAAAAATGCATCTAAGGCTAAGGCAAGCAATTCTCCAATTATGCACCTTTTAATCAACTGCAACACGTGCAAATTTCATATGCAACTCAAGGTACGTGATTCTTATATGTAAAATGGAAGAAACCATTTTCCCTTTTGCTTTGTTTCCACTTATGCACAAATCCCATTTTACTTCAAACCCAGAGCTATGTGATTACTGGAAAACACTATGGACCTAAAAGCATTGTACAAAAGTTTTCTAAAATGGAAGCTAAATTGTGGAGCTCACATGTTGGTAATTTTTTTAAGGGATTACGAGGCTTCTACACAACAAAGTTATGCTTTTTTAGGCAAGACTCTTTTTTAATATTGGTCCTCAATTGTTTTTATGATTTATTTTTGTAATTCTTATATTTTGAAAGCTACATAAAATGGAAGCCAAAGTGTGGAGCCCATATATTGGTCAATTTTTTAAGGGATTGTGCAAGATTCTGTACAACAAAGTGAATGGAGGAAGGACTACTTGTTTATCATCTTAATTCTCTAGTCAGGGCCTACATCTTGGTGATTACTGTTTCATCTTATTTCTAGCAAAGTAGGAATCATTAGATCATATGGATGCAAATAATATTGTTTGTAAGCACATAACATTCTTTTATTTTTGATAAGATTTGTTGAGTACCATTAAGTCTTGTTTGATGAATCAAATATATTATTAATCACAATAGTTGAACCTAATATGATCGATGCAACTAGTAGAGAGATGTCAGTAGCTAGAGAGAGTATGCAACAAGAGACATATAAAGATGATAGCACATTCGATACCCATTTTGATGACAGTAAAGATGAAACTGATGACAACTGCTTTGATTAATATGTTGATAAAGATGTGGTCAAAGTGGGTGAAGGTAGGCATGCAAATGACATTATCATCTTTAACTACTATGCGTCCTCTAAAATAGTTCCTGCATATATATTGTGTGATGTGGATATAGGGTCATTCTCCTCTAGTAATGATACTTACGAGTTGCATTCTGATAATGGTGTAGAGTTTGATGAAGGTCATGTTACCAACAAGTACATCCAATATAACTTGGTAAAGATATCTAAGGAAGTCCAATTCAAACTTGGAATGGAATTCACATCCATTGATTAGTGTAAGGAAGCATTTAAAGAGTATTCATTACTCTATGGCTATGACATACGATTTTAAAAGAATAACAAACAAAGGTGTAGAGTGGTGTGCTAAAGTGAGTGTGAGTGCTTGATGTTTGTAAGGTTATAGGGTCCTTAAAATATAAGTTGAAGATGTTTAATCTTAAACATACGTATGGGGTGACTTTTAATAAGAGAATGGCTTCTTCAAAATGGATTGCTAAAAAGCTTGCTATTACAATGAAGTCAAATAAGAACTTGAAGTTAGCAGAAGTCATATCTTCAATTAAAGAGAACTACATGGCCAATGTGTCACTTAGTAAGACATATTGGTCTAGAAGAAAGGCTAAGTTTATTTTAGATGGTAGCTACAAAGCCTAATATAAAAAGTTGTGGGGCTAGTGTAATGAAGTGAGGACTTCTAACTTTGAAACAACATTCCAACTACAGGCAGAAAGATTGATGATTGATTGTCCCCCATGTTTAAAAGACTTTACCTATGCTTAGATGCATGAGGGATGTCTCTTTAGTAGCATGTAGACTTATCATTGGTCTGGATATATGCTTCCTTAACCCCTTATTTGGTTGGAAGGGTTTGGGGGGAGGGGAGGGGAGCCCTTCCCCTTGTTTGGTATGAAAAAATTGGAAGGAAGGAGAGGCAATATTTTGCCTCCCCTCCCCTCCCCTCCAAACCCTCCCCTCCAAAAGTGGGGGGTTTTGGAGGGGAGAGAAATATTTTAGGTGTGTTTGACTAAATTGTCCTTTAAATTATTTTTACCTCAAATATAATATAAATCTTATTTTTTTAATAGGATTTAAAATATTTTTTAAAAAAATAAAAAATATTTTTGAATAAAAATAAAAAATTATTTTTTATAATAAAAAGTAAAAAAAAGCTTTTTTTAAAAAAATATTTTAAAAACAAAAAAAAATTAATTAAAGATATAATTGTCCATTAATTCCTTCTCTCTCCTCCTCAACCAAACAACATATCATTAAAACCTCTCCCCTCCTCTCCAAATCAACCAAACAATATATCATTAAAACCCCTCCCCTCCCCTCTCTTCCATTGAACCAAACAAGGGCTTTTTTAGTGGTAGGGACCCCTAATGACCAATATTTTTGCTTTGTTGTGGCCATTGTGGAGTGGGAAAATAGGGAATCATAGGTATGGTTTCTAACAAAGCTTCTTGATGACATTAGTGGTATGACATAGAGCAAATAGGTTTTCATATATGATCAATACAAGGTATGTAATCTAACTAGCTTACTCATTTGTACAAATGCTATTTTATTGTTAATGAATTTTTCGTCTTGTAGAGGTTAATTATGAAATTTGATTAGCTTCTTTAAGGGGTTGAACATCGACTATGTGTGAAATTATCAAGTCACGTGCTATAATTAGGACAAAAATCTGAGTTATCACGTGCAATGCACATGTTAACGACTATTGGCCTGTTTGCCATACGGATCTTGATCGAAAGTCGGAACCCAGAACCAGTGTGGGGGACGAGTTAAGGCAGTGCTTTCCGTCGGAAATAACTGCCTAGGGAATGCCGCCGCTGATCAGTCTTACCGTCCTCTCTCGGTCACCGCCAAACCCGTCGTCGCATCGTTCGTCCCACTGTTCCCGCTATGGCTGCCCCAACCCATTCCCACCACCTGGGGCTGAAACCTTATCTCAAAGAAACACAAGACCGTTTCCGAAGCGGCTGAGTCCTACTTCCATAGGACGTTTCGCTGTTAGGTCGCAGCTGAAATACCCTATCGTATCTCCTGATGACCACTGGGGCACATGGTTCACTCCCTTCGCCATTGGTGCTTTTGGTCTATGGTAATAACATCTCTCTCTTTCTTCTTTGCATCATTTGCAATTAGGTACTTTTCTCTGTTTGCTTATTCTTTTGGGATGCCCTGAAAATGTGGGAAAAGTTATATGAGGACTTTACTTTTTGAAATGGATAGTTGACTTGGTTGTACTGAAGAGAATCAATTTGCTCTACTATTTGCAAAAGCATTGTATAAATTCGAAGCCTACGTTATTCTTGGGACGAATTTTATTTTTTCTTGCGAGAAAATCAATGTAATTACGAGGGAAAAAAAAAAAAAACAACTAGAAAGGAAGGGAAAAAATTTCCACTTCCGAGCATGTAATTCCCAAAACTGTTCACGGTTTTGTATGGGTTCCCCACTTCTCGTACTTACTCATAGCAGGAAAGCAAAATAGCTAACAATCAGTCAATCACAAATAGTGTCAGTCTAGATTCATAGTTCTCGTATGCTTTCTCCTTTTACTTTTATTGTTTTCAGTAACTCAGAATCTTCACATAATATAGTCACTACTCACCAACGCTGCTATTGCTGACTAATTCTCTGAATTTATCTATTTTCAATTTAGATTTTCCTTTTCTCTTACATATTATCTTGGAATGTAATTATATATGGAATTATTAGTTTTGTAGGCATATCTGGGTAATTTAGTTGTAAATGAACATATTTTACATGAAATGCAGGGTCAGTAAGTGCTGCCCTGGTGAGCACCTTCGTTGGCCTTGCGGCAAGTAATCTACGAATACTTCCTCTAATTCAATTGTTTTGGAGTTTCTGCTACCCTTGACCATTCCGTTGCTATTGTTTAGAGCAGACTTGTGTCATGTGGTGCACTCAACAGGGACACTTCTGTTAACTTTCTTACTTGGGTCAGGTGATGTGAGTTATTTGGGATAGTCCTGTACGCTCAAACATTCCCATACAACCAGAAATGCTCCTCCACCTGTTTTGTTGTCTGTGGAAAAGTTGCATAAGTTTACCTTAAATGATCATCCCATTTGGGATTACTAATGCTTTGCAGCAAAATTAAAAGGGAAGAAAAGCAAAATTAAAAAGTTGAGTATGAACTATACTATAATGGATATATCAAAATAAGATCAGATTGTTGATAAAATAGAAGTTAAATGAAGGTCTTTTAATTAGTTATTCTTGAGACGCAATTGTGTTAATGATGAAAGAGCTGGTACATCTGAATAGTCTAATACTCAAATATCTTCTTGACGGGTCTCACATATGATTTTGATTTCTTTTGAGGCTGGCTTTTTAGAAAAATGAAGGATAACTGGAGTTATGAGGGTTTATGGAGCCTTGGCAGTATAAGATTTTAAATAACTGGATGTTTTTAAAATTCTGCGAGTTCATATTTTCTTATGCACTTAGTATTTTGTCACCATTTTGCAAGATTCCAATATGTTTTGTCTCAGTGTACACATTATTGGTTAAAGGACAGTGGTTTTTGAATATATATATATATATATATATATTAGGAATTTTGATACCACAGCTCTGTTTGCATCTCCATGGAAATCAAATTTGATCGTTTCAAGAGCGAAGTGGACCAGAACAAGTTGCATTCTAAAGGAAAGGACCTCCGAAATTCCATTACACTAAAATAATACACTCACGATTATGTCACAAGGTGTGGATGCATTTGTGATTTGTGTTCATGGGGGAAACAGAAAGAGGTTCATGGCCCCTTTAGAACTGTTATTTGCTACTACAGCCAAATTCTTTCCTATCCTTTAGTTGGTTAGCTCAGAAGCCATAGTCCGTGAAGCAATCTTTTGAACGGCACTAGAGTGTTTTTCTATCCCTATAGTAATTCATTGACAGCATCAAAATTGGGCAGGTTGCTTTGGCTTAGAAGGAGTGGGTATGGTTGGGCCAATGGGTCACCATGATTTAGTCAGTATAGTGACCCCTGAGTCTATTTTGTTGTCTATTCTTATGGTGAAATCCAATCTTTATTGCACACTGTGAAGTGATATCAGATTGTGGTGGATTCAGACTCTGTTCTATGTTATTGCAGAGAATGGACTGGCCCATCAATGTTTGATAGTTATAAGCATTATTGTTTTTATTTGTCCTCCGTAAAGAATGGAACAGTTGTAATGTCATAGACTGTGATACATTGTCTATTTATAATGGTGTCATGGAAATATAGTTTTGTTAATTTTATTTTAATCTTGTAGATGGCAGTTGCTTATATTGTTGGAACTCTAGTGGCATTTTTGATAGTGCCGATGCGGTGGCTTGGTCCTGACAACTGGAAATAGTAGCTGCTCTCATGGGTAGCTATATTGGTGAATGTAAGTTGTTTAGCAAGTTGCAGCAAGTTTACTTGTAGTTTGCATCTGTGCGTAAAGTAAGGATACAAATCATTAATTTTTTAAATTAATTGCCGATTTTATGTTAACTTCTTCATCTCTAACCAGTGGTAACATTGTTATAAGTGGGGTGGTGCTTTGGCTTTATACTTTCTGTATCATTTTATCATGTTCATATTTATCATTTATATGAAAGATATAATTAAGGAATTCCTGGATATAATAGAACAGGTTTAATTTAGCTAATATAGTGCTTTACTTCTTTTGTTTGGCTTCTGTATGGGACTTTCTCATCAAAGGGATGCCCAATGAGTGATGTATGACAAAACATTGGCATGCTTAACCGAAAGACAAAACTTAGAGATGAAGGAATGGCCAAATTAGTTCACTGAATTGAAGGCCTATATATGTATATATATAGGCCTTAAATTCAGTAAGCCCACTAGACTAAGATGAGGCAATGAGGATTAAGATTTAAGAATTTGTCGTGACTTCTTGGATGTTTATGTTGCATTGTCTTTGACATCTTGAATTTGGTACTTAAATACTGTGGGTGCTCTAAGTTTGGAACTTTAGTCTTGGCCATTTTCCTCCAAAAGAAAACTTAATATGCATTCGGTTTTTCCAATTATAATAGAATAACTGAATGAGTTTCCTTTGTCCATAACCCACCTGCCGGCGTTGATTGCTGTAGCTGTTAATTATGTTGCTATTTCAGAGGCGCTTGGTATGTCTACTTCAGTTCTAGCTGCAGAAGTGGCTGCAGACAATGTTATTTGTGCTATATATTTTATGGTATTGTTTGCGTTGGCTTCTAAAATACCTCCTGAAGCTCCAGCCTCAACCATTGGTATGGTTTTCTTGTTCTTTTCACATTCTGTTGGGCTGCAAGGTAAACTTCTATTTAGCTTTTCCTATGGTTTGCCTGATATTTTAAGACATTAGCTGTTTTCCTAAGCTTTTGCCTTTGAGCCAAAAATTTTGGATTCTGTATTTTATTTGATGGTAAGTTTGTTAAGATTGCTGGATACTTGTGATTATTTTTTTATCTTAAATTTTACATGTTATGTGCTATTTTGGTTCACGATGATTAAAATATTCCACGTATTAAGAATGGGTTGTCCATATATCATTTGAGGTATAGTGAACACTCAAGCACCCTCTATTTAGATTCTCTCCACTGTTATTGTCACACAAAAAATGAATAATATGAAAATGAACTATGCTTAGAAAAAAAAAAAATCAGATGTAGTTATAGAAAATATGTATTTAAACATCTTGGTTTGACCACGTATACATCTTGGTTGAATCATTGACCCTCTCCCTGCACTGGTTTAGTCATTTGTTTGGCTTTTAAATCATTGCAAATTAAATAATTTTGCCTACATAGCGCAAACCATACAAATTTAAATCTTTTCTTTTGTAACCATTCACCTGTCGACATGACTTTTAGAATGTTCAATGTTTTTTGTCCATAAATTTGATTTAATGAAAATATTTTGCAACGACATAGGCTAATGCAAGGAAAAGAAATGGCAAAGTGTACTTATTTGTGCAAATGATCTTAGGAATGAAACTTCCTGATGCAGCTAAATTCCTAATGTAAACAAAGGAGGATTCTTTTCACGTGGAGAGTTTAATGGGAAGCTGTTGGAGATCTATTTTGTGGAAAAGATGGGTACATGAGATCTTGAATCTGGATCCAGTTATTCTTTCTATTAAGTTGTGTAAAATTTAAACTGTCTGTCCATTATGAAGAAGTCAAAATAATTTAATATCATTGTCAAATGGAAAATTTGGCGTGATGACAAAGCTAATATTGGCAGAGGATGCGATGTATATGGTGTCCAATGATGAGAGCAAAAGGTTCGTGTGTTGCTGCTTGCTACTGCACTTTCTACATCGTTTTTCATAGTAAAGCTGCCCAAGGCCTAACAAAATTATCTGGAATTCATGGAGGAACTCTTCCAGGAATTACAGCTATCATATCATACTGTTGCAATTGATGCAGGTAGCCAAATCTGTGAAAGATTCTTTTGCTTCACATGATCTATACCGATCACTTTAGATGTGGATTTTCTGGTTCTGAAGCATGTTAATCATTATTTTAACAATTACATGAAAGGCTTTTAAAATTCTTTCTATAGCTGCTTTTAGGTAGTGAGGCTTAGTAGAACAGGCAGGAAGAAAAAGAGTGGGGAGCTTTGAACTTCGAGGTTCCAAATATCTAGGCAGACTGCCAATACTTGAATCCATACAGTGGCAGCGGCTAAGCCTTGCTGTTTTCACTCTACTTCATTTTGTTTGGTTTAACTTTAATTTTGGTTCACAAGCAGCTTTCGTGCTTTTCTTACTTACGACATCATATTACCTGGAGCAATTTCTATGAGCCGAATGTTACTCTTTTAAAGATGAATATGATTATGATATGTTATGACCTCTTGGTTTGAATAAAGAGGGGAGGATAATTTCAAGTAACCTTTCAAAATCCTCCTTAGTCCTTGCTTTTTCATATTTTAAAGTATTTTTCATTTTAGGAGATTTTAAAAGAGATTTTTTTTTTTCCAAATAAGGGAATAGAAAATTATGATTTAGCTATCTCTTCTCTCCTGGTCCATTTTCCTTGCATTCCTTCCCTTCCCTTCTCCCAGGATAAGGGAAGGGAAGGGATCCTCATTAAAAAAAAAAAATATTGAAAGGGGAGAGGAGAGAAAAAGAAATGATTAAGTGGTAATCTCTTCCTCTTGTTTGGAAAATCCTCCATTCTCATCCCTTCTTATAACAAAGTCCCAAACAAGGAAGAGGTTTCAATAAACCTTCCCTTTACTTCTATTGCCTTCCATTATCCCCCATCCGAATATACCTAGTGTTCCTACTCGAATATTAAATCCTGAAATGTTTTATCTAATAACCAACATGATTTGAATCTGAAACTTTAAGAAGATCCTTTTTTTTTTTTTAATTTGGTGATTATGAGCTGATGTGACCTAAGATAATTAACATGAGATGTATCGCCCATGCCTTTTTTTCTTTTTTGGCTGTGATTGGAGCTAGTAGGACTGTTTGGAATGTCATCAAGATCGCTCCAAGTATTTTCATATTTGCACTAGTCCAAGCAACCATCCATCTTGCCATTGTTCTTGGGTTGGGAAAGTTGTTTCAGTTTGATTTGAAGCTGATGCTTCTGGCATCCAATGCCAATATAGGAGGCGCTATGATTGCCTGTGGGATGGCCGAAGCAAAAGGCTGGGAATCTCTAATTGTTCCTAGCATTCTTGCAGGCATTTTTTGCATTGTCGTTGCCACTTTCCTTGGTATTGGATTTGGAGTGAGTTCTCTAACGCCTGTGGGAATGAAGATTTTTCTAAGGTTCAGAAACGAGTATTACTACAACTTATTTGAAATCGTGATTCTAAGGCAATTTAAGATATTATTTTGCATATAGCTGATGGTGATCCTGCCTTCTTTTTGTTCTGTTTCATATCCTTTCCAACAAAAATAATGTAGATTTCATTGAAAATGTCAAACCCCTGGTGCCCTCTAGAAATTTCTTTCACCTCTTATTCTAAATGCAGAACACTGTCCATGTAGCCGCCCTACTCAAGATAAAACCACTAGCTGAAGAAATCTTTTTAAATATACTTGGTTTATTAAAGATAAATAAATAAAATTAATTACAAAGAGACATATAAATAAATTAGATGTATTTTCTAGTTAAATTTATGTCTAACATACACGTCTTTTCATACTTTCTTTGATAAATGAATCTGCCTTTGAATCTAATTTATCAAACAAAGAGACATATAAATAAATTAGATGTATTTTCTAGTTAAATTTATGTCTAACGTACACGTCTTTTCCTACTGTTTGATAAATGAATCTGCCTTTGAATCTCTCCTGCCCAAAAAATACAGAGTAATACTGACTTCTGCTAGTTGTAAGATTCCACTCTGCGAAAGTTATGTTCATTTTAACTTGTTGGAACAACACTAATTATGCATTGCTTAAATGCATAATTATAAATGAAGCAGCGAGTGATACTATTCAAATCGAAAAAGAGAAAAAAAAGTTTAAGTGAGATGCCTACCGTGATGTAAAAGGTTTCTTAAAAAAAAATTAGGGTTGAGAATTTTAAATTAAAAATATTTATATTGGAAGACTTTAATTTTTGAAATTATTTTAAAGAATTTAAAGATAAAAAATTTAAATAAAAATTAGAGTTTAAAATTTTTAATTAAAATTTTTTAAAATAATTTTAAAATTTAATGTATATAAATATTTTTAATTTAAAATTTTTAACTATAATTTTTTTTATCAATACCTCGTACGGAAAATGCATGTATAACATTATTGCATGCGTGCATTGTTAAATTTGTCAGGCAAGTAGTAATTGTACTATCTGTACTACATTGTTAGTACATCAACCATAATAAAGTTAGCTGTACGTACTAGTATTATCCAAAAAAGAAATTAAAAAAATGAAAAAAATCAATTGTGCTTGATATATACGTTGTGCAGGCTGAGGCTATTCTTGCCTAAATAGCAGCAAATTTTTCGATTGGATCTGAATCAGTTTATTGCACAAGCAATGATTAAATATATTGTAACTTAATTATCTGACCGTTTTTTCTCACGGCAATTACTAATATAAGATATTACATCCAAGCTATATTCATTCCATCTAAACAAGTTTAGAAGAGATGAATTAAGCTCAAATTTAATGAGCCAATTGTGTTGTACATACTGAGTAGAGTTGAATTTCTATCCTCTTCATATTTGCTTAGTATATTTATTAATTAGTAGTAGTTAAGCATATTATCAATGTTCTACTTAGGCATGTGTTAACATTTTCGTAAAAAATATATTTTTTTATGTTGATTCAAATCATACTAATCAAAACAATTATCTATAACTCTACTTTGGGCCTTTGACATCCATGGATTTGAAGTTATTGTGTCTAACATTCTTATGTGAAAAGGACACATTATTTTGTAAAATAATATTAATCATAATAATATGATCGAATGGAGTACTTATCAAATATTTTTTTTGGTGTTATCGATAAAATGTCATGATTAAATTTAAGCTCAACTAAATTATCTTTTACGATTGGCTAGTACATTTAGAATCTTTTAATTCCATAACTTTTTTTTTTAAAGTAAACCTAGATTAATTTAAAGATATATATATTTTCTTCTTACGATACAGATGTCTTATATGTTTAAATGAACTTTAACGCATGTAAAAGAAGAAAAATAAACTCAAATTGAGAAATCAGATTTGTAAAAATTTTTTTAAGTCTACTGTCAAAATGAAACAGTAGCAATTTATCTGTGGTTAGTTCTAACTAATTAAAGAAAATAACAAAATAGCAAAAAATACTAATAATATTAGAAAAATAACTAAAACAACCCTAAAATATGTTTAAACAAAGGATTTTGGGATGAAAAATAACCTCGGTAGGTAAAACTAGGTTGGGACTACGACGGCTTTGAAAAGAATTTTTCATTAATATGTGGTCCAAGGCTTTTCCTAGATCATAAGTTATAAATATTTAAAATTAGAATATCCGTACACGATGGATGAGCTTTTCTTTTAGACTTTCATTGCTCTCCATAAAGTCAGACTTGTTAATGTATTGACTCTCTCTCTCTCTATCTCTGTCTCTCTCTCTATATCATACAAAATCTATAGGATGAAGATGTACTAGCTACTGCTACTAGGTACACCTCACAAGTTAAAAGATGAGCAGCCAAACAATCCTGCTAAGGATAATCTTTCTTGTGGTGTTTGTTGGGTGGCTTATGGTTTGGATCTTGTTGCCCACAAAATACAGGCACCCATGGACTCCCAAGCTAGAGAGCAACCTCAATTCTACATACTTCAGAGAACAAGGTTTTTTGTTTTCCACTTAATATTTATGTCTCTATATTCCTTTCTGATGGAAATAATAATGGATTTATAATTCATAAAGTTTCTTTATCTCTTTCCTTATTTCCTTTTTCATTTCAGGAACAAATCTGCTGCTTTTCACATTCCCCATGATGTTCATAGCGGCTTTGAGTTGTATTTTCCTCCATCTTCATGAGAAGACAGAAAAGCTACGACCGGGAAGGTTGCAGAAAATCTCTCTCTCTCTCTCTCTCTCTCTCTCTCTCTCTCTCTCTATATATATATATATCATCACTATCATCAAATTTTTTGCTAGCTTCTGCTTAGTAAATATGCGATTCAAAATTTGAAAATTACAAATTCTTCATTACACATTAATCTTTTGCACTTAAACCATTTGAGAAAATGATTAACTTATAACAAAGTTATCATTTTTAGAACTAAAGCAAAATAGGCTTAATAATCTTACTAATATTGATACCAAATAATTAATATTATTCGATTTTCTTGGTGTTTGATCTTGACTTTTGATTTGTTTTCAGAGGAGCTTTAAGTGGTGGTTTGGGTTTTCTAAGACGGCCAGTGGTGGTGGGGTCTCCAATAGGAGTAGTGACAGCAATGGAACTTAGTTTTGCAACCATGTTTTGTGTACTGTTGATATGGTCTCTTGCCAATTACTTACACACCAGCTTTCTTCACCTCCATATGCATAAGCAAGGCGAAAAAGTGTATGTAGAATTAATTCAGGGATAACCCATGAGTTTTTATTAACTTTTACTTTTATAGGCAAATTGTAATTTTTGGTCCAAAATTAAGTTGTCTTAAGTGGTTTAAAAGGTATCTGTTATCATTTAATTAATATTTTAGTACTAATTATCTTAACATAAAATAATTATATGAATATTAAAATGATGAATAATTTTATTATTGAAAATATATTTTATCTATACCTTAAATAATTTTGCATTTTTTTTTTCGAATTTATGGGCAAGATGAAATGACATTTGAAAATTAAATTGTTAATTTATTACGCAATAATCTCAAAGTATTGTGAAATTGTTCAAAGATACAGGTCAATTAGAAAGTTAATAACGAAACAAATCATCATTTTAACATTAATTAATGTCATTATTTTAGTTAAAATTGGAATAAACAAATACTACACTATAATCAACGGTAACATAACAAATCACAAAAATATTAAAATATTTAATTCCACACCAGCCAGTTGGATATGCCCACATCTCCTGATCGTGAGCAGTGGATTAGCCTGTACAGGAAGGAGTTAAAGTTTTACGATCTTAATAACTATACTATTGTTTTGTAGTTTTGTGTTTGTTCTGTTATTAATAAAAAATTAAAAGACTTAAATTAGAATATATATAAGCTCGTTTTAAGTCAAATGGTAAGAGTAAGAGGGTAAACTAGAATTTATTTTTTGTTTATTTTTGTTTTTATGTGTGTGCAAAGACAGGCATATTATCCCATAGATAAAATTGTTTATTTAAAATACATATATACCTTTCTATTTTCTTTTTCTTAATTTTGAGCCAATTTTTAGAGCTTGTTATGAATGTGGTATTAATTGTAAAACTGGTATTGGCAGGTGGCAAGCCAAGTTTCGCAGTGTGTCCTTGAGACTTGGCTACATAGGAAACATATGCTGGGCATTTTTATTCTTCCCAGTGACAAGAGTGTCTTCACTTCTACCTCTTGTAGGACTCACATCAGAGTCAAGCATCAAATATCATATCTGGCTCGGTCATCTTTCCAATATCCTTTTTCTTTCTCATACAATAGGGTTCATCATCTATTGGGCCATCACAGACCAAATGATCCAGGTATTCAGTTTTTGAAAAAAAACTTTGATTTGATTTATGATAAATAGATGTATTTTCGATGTAGTCTTTCACATTTTTTTTTCTTTAAATTTAATCCCTCATTCAGTGTCTTTTGATCACATAAATTAATGATGAACCTAAATAGGAATACTAATTTCATAAAATTCAAACCTTCTATATATACCTCTTAAGTTTGTCTACCCAATCTTAATTTCCTA